>NC_069410.1:69806167-69865692 GCF_026875155.1 Cherax quadricarinatus
TATAAGGTCACGATTTTTCCGCAAAACTGCTTTGACTTCAAATGATTTCTTAATGGAAGTTATCTGATACATTTTAAGGAGACGTGCACAGGAGACGTGTGGCCAGGGCGTGTCGGTCAGGGGACGTGTCAGCCGGGGGACGTGGTGGGCGGAACGTGTCGGTCGGAGACGTGTCAGCCAGGAACGTGTCGGCCAGGAGACTGTCGGCCGGGAGACGTGTGGGCCCAGGGACGTGTGGGCCCAGGAGACGTGTCGGTCAGGAGAGTGCCAGCCAGGAGAGTGTCGGCCAGGAGACGTGTCGGCCGGGGGACGTGCGGTCGGGACGTGTCGGCCCAGGCAGAAAGATACTCTCCTAAAATTGTTTTTGTCACTAAATCACATCCCCAAAATTTGGTTGTTTTTTATTTTTTTTTTTTTTTTGAGAGTTTTTGTTTTTGTTGTGTGTTCAATGTTTTTCTGTCTTTTAAAAGAATTATCTCATTATGAAGTCTTTTAATCTGAACATGTATTTATTGAAAGATTACATAATTATGCATTAAATCTGTTGAAGAATTGTAACCAAGGTGACTAACAGTGGGAAGCAGTGTTAATGCTGGAAGTATTTTGTTGACATATAATTTAAAATTACTTTCATGTTGGAAAGAATACTTTGAAATTCCCGTAACTTACTGAACCATGTGACTTCGTTTTTTGCTGGAAGGAAACCTTTTAAAAATTCCCAAAATACTGAACCAGAGTGATTTCAGTCCTAGTTAGTGAAACACAAATGTAACTTTGGTACCAACCTGAGCTAGTGAAACACAAGTGTAACTTTGGTACCAGGCTGTTCTAGTGAAACACACGTGTAAATTTGGTACCAGACTGTGCTAGAGAAACAAAAGTGAAACTTTGGTATCAGCCTGTGCTAGTGAAACACAAAAGTAACGTTGGTACGAGATTGTGCTAGTGAAACGCAAGTGAAACTTTGGTACCAGCACCTGCTAGTGAAACATAGCACAGAAGAATAGTACAGTACAATAACACAGACGACCAGAACAGTACAATAACACAGAAGACCAGAACAGTACAATAACACAGAAAACCAGAACAGTACAATAACACAGAAGACATGTACAGTACAATACCAGATCAGTACAATACAATAAAACAGAAAACTAGCACAGTACAATAACACAGATGACCAGTACAGTACAATACCAGATCAGTACAGAACAATAGCACAGAAGACCAGTTCATTACAATAGTACAGAAGACAAGTACAGTACAATAACACAGACGACCACTGCAGTTCAATAACACAGACCAGTACAGCACATCAACACAGAAGACCAGTAGAGTGCAGTAACAGAAGACCAGTACAGTTCAGTAACTGAGAAACCCAGCACAACAAAAAAAACAGACGACAAATGCAGTGCAATAACAGATCTATACAGTACAATAACCCAGAAGACCAGTACAGTACAATAACACAGAAGACCAGAATAGGAAAACAAAGAAAACTAGTTACAGGGCAAAAACACAGAAACCATACAATAAAAAATTTACAGAAGTACAGTACAGTACAATAACACACAGGGCAATACATACAATAGTAGATCAGTACAGTACAATAACACAGAAGCCCAAATATAGTACAATAACACAGAAGATCAGTACAGTAAAATTAGCAGATCAGAACAGTGAAAACAAAAGCCCAAATTTACAGTACAATAACACAGAAGACTGGTACAATACAAAACACAGGAAGACAGAAACAGTATAATAACACAGAAGCCCAGTACAATACATAATACGGGAAGCCCAAATACAATACAGTAATGGAGATGACCATTACAGTACAATAATAGATCAGTACTGTATAATAACACAGAAGATCGGTGCAGTACAATAACACAGACGACCAGTGCAGTTCAATAACACAGACCAGTACAGTACAGCAACACAGAAGACAAGTAATGTACAGTAACACAGAAGACCGTAAGAGTGCAGTAACAGAAGACCAGTACAGTACAGTAACTGAGAAAACCAGTACAGCACGGTAACACAGACGACAAGTGCAGTACAATAACAGATCAGTAGACTACAAAAACACAGAAGACCTGTACAGTACAATAACACAGAAGACCAGTACAGTACTATAACACAGAAGACCAGTACAGTACAATAACACAGAAGACCAGTACAGTACAATAACACACAAGACCAGTACAGTACTATAACACAGAAGACCGGTACAGTACAATAGCACAGAAGCCTAGTACAGTACAGCAGCACAGAAGCCTAGTACAGAAACAGCAACACAGAAGACCAGAACAGTAACACAAAATTTAACAGTAAAATAACACAGACAGACAGTACAATAACCTGATAGATCAGTAGTTACACAGAAAAACAGTGCATTATAATAACACTGAAGAACAGTATCTGCAAATTTTAAAATTAAATTCCCCTTTGTTTGTTCATGTTTTGTGGGGTGTGGTGAGGGGAACCTGGGAGTGTGTGACGGCTGTAAGACAAGCACTGGGAGGCTGAAAAGCCTGAAAGGCGTCAGTCTTGGTGAAGATACAGGTGTCCTCTGATTCATAGGGATGCCACAGGCCTACTGTATCTAAAAGGGACCATTTTCAGTAACACAGAAGAACAGTGCAGTAACACGGAAAAGTAGTACAGTAACACAGAACAGTGCAGTAACACAGAAGTACAGTACAGGCCAGTAGCACAGAAGAACAGTAACGTAGAGGCGGCTGAGTTTTATGCAATACGGGATACTTCCTGGGATCTTGGGGCGATGAAATATATCCAGTTGTTATAATGTTAACTCTAATGAGTGCATTAATATTGTTCCTAGTTACACTAATGAACAATTTGAAGAATTCCGCTGTTCGTATTTTTATTAATGTTAACTCTGGTGAATGAACACAAATTAAAAACACTTCCCTGACTCGTGTCAGAGAAGTTGGAGTATGAATAACACCGTGGCCACTGTCAGGGAGGCTGGAGTGGGAATGACACCTCTGTGGCCACTGTCAGGGAGGCTTGAGTGGGAATGACACTACCATGGCCACTGTCAGGAGGTGGATGGGAATGACATCACCTGGTAAGTTAAGGGAGGTGGAGTGGGAATGACCCACCGTGGCTACTGTTCAGGGAGGTGGAGTGGGAATACACCACCGTGGCCACTGTTAGGGATGCTGGAGTGGGAATGACACTACCGTGGCCCCTGTCAGGGGGGTTGGAGTGGGATTGACCACCGTGGCTAATGTTAAGGGAGGCTGGGGGGGAATGACACCACCGTGGCACTGTTCAGGGAGGCTGGAGTGGGAATGACACTACCGTGGCTACTGTTCAGGGGGCTGAGTGGGAATGACACCTCGTGGTATGTTCAGGGAGGCTAGAGTGGGAATAAAACCACGTGGCAACTGTCAGGGAGGCTGGAGTGGGGAAAGACACCACCGTGGCTACTGTTCGGGAGGCAGGGAGTGGGAATGACACCACCGTGCTATGTTCAGTGGAACTTGTGCTAGTGAGCTCAGGATGAGAAGTAGGCGATTTAGAAAAGTTAGGACAAAATCTTTGATGTCCTGCCATGCCAGGAATCTCTGACTCCTTCCTTTCATGTGGCACTGGAAAAGCAGAATAGCGCCGAACCCTTACATCATTAGGAGCAACCCACCTTGTCCTTATAAATCCTGAAAGTAATCTTTGGGAGTTTCCAAAACTACACTTAGCAAGATTAACAGGAAAGTTGTAGTGTGCAGGGCTCCAACAATGCTCATGTGTTGTTCCCAGGTCGGCACTATACACCACCAAGTCGTCAAGGGGGGCTTCACTCCCTCTATGTTGTGCGTCACTCGTTATTAATCCTGTAAGGGTTTTAAAAGGGGTGACTATGGGCTCCCGACAACACGGTCAATAAGGTCATCAATGCGAAGTAGGGGTATCCATCAGGCAAGGTAACGGAGTTTACTTTACGGTAATTTAGTGAAATCCTGAAATACCGTCAGGTTTTTGGGACTTAAATGCAACGGAGATGCCCATGGACTTTTACTCACTCAAAAAAGTCCATGGATAACAAAAAGTCAACTTCTTCTCTCAAAAGCTTTTGTTTCGTTGGGATCATCCTGTAAGGCGATTTTTAAATTTGGGGAATGCTCTGTCATCAAGTATTGATAACGCCCAGAGTAAAACGTTTAGGAACGTCCTGAACAATTCAGGGTAAATGTTTTTAATATCACTGCTTTATCAACATCAAGGTTACTAGAAAATATCTAGTGATTGTAGGTCACTGAATTTCTAAACGCCCCCTCTTTACCTTTAGAGATGTCAGGCGATGACCTTCTTCCTTTGTCATAGAAAGAAAAGAGAAGTAGGTAGGGACTGCGTAGTTTGCCTTGAGTGGTTAACATGGTGCCCCAAGTTTGTTTCCTCTTCCAGGTGTGCGTATTAAATAATTTACGTCACTAAGCTTTTCACTACTTCCCGGGACCATCATACAGGCTTGAGAGGAAAACCTGGTAAATAATTTCTGAGCCGTCACCTATCTACTTTAAAGGGACGAGAGACAGCAAGTTGTATATTCTTGCTTCATTCTAACATGGGCCGAAAACTAGGTTTTTTCAAAGCCAGCTCTCTTGCAGCTGTCAAATGCTTCCCCATTAATGAATTGATGTGCCCAATGAATGATTTCATTTTCCTCTTCACAGTCTTTCAAACACAGCGAAGGCACGAACTTAGTGTCTGAATATTAAGTCAAACGGAGTAAAACCCCAAAACTTTCTTGTCACTTTCTCTTAGCGAACAGAAAAAAGTTACTACCTTTATCCCAGTCTCTAGAAAAATGCTCAAGTCGATGAATCTATTAGAGCACCTTGTGACCTGGGTGAAATGGTTAAAGAACTGACTTTATTCCTAGGTGAGATAATGCTTCCTAAAGTCGTAGAAGTGAAGTTAGATCCCTGATCCAACTGAATATTTGTGGCATCCAAACCTGGGAGAAAAACTTCATCTGTTTTTCACAATAGCAAGAGATTAATTGTTCTCATAGGAAAAGCTTCGGGAATAGCGTTGTATAGCTGTGTCTATTATAGTAATAAAGTATTGGTTCCAGTTTGGTTCTAGGCATTGGGACAATAAAGTCTTTGAAGAGACGTGAGAATGGGTCACATCAGTGGTGATAGGTTGCGTGTTGTTGGCTTGCTCGTCACTGGACGACTTGACTAAGTTCTATGTTAAGCACAGTTTCCCTTCGTTTTTGGCAAAGTTTACTTCGTGTCTTCCTGGACACTCAAAATGTCCTCTTTTGGGTCTACTGTGAGCTAAAGCTTAGCTTGCTCACGATATGTAATGGTAAACTACATGACTGCTGATGTGCTGGAAAACACTATTCAAGATGATAACTTACAATATTTTTATCCATTGTACACCGTTAATATAATATCAAGTCTTTGCTTTCACTCTCAGTATTGCTATATTCTGTCTTTCTAGAGGACTCGATCAACAAACTGATCATTGTATTTGATATCGTCATGAGCTAAAATTTTAACGTCAGCTTGTGTCTTGAAGTGGCTGATGTTGGGGGGGTGGGGGGGGGTATTGTCCTGGTCGCAGAGCATCACTGAACAGATTCAAAGGAATATTATTATTTACAAACTAGGCACAACAGGATGGACGAGACAAGAGTGGTTGTTGTATCTTTGACATGGCTTAGTAACCGCACTTATGGAAATTAAATATGCTTCTCTTTACAACCCATCAAGGGAGGTTCACCTTGTTGTGGTGAGGGGCTCTTGATCTAGGAAAGAAATTGGATCTGTGCTAAGTTCCTGAATTGAGGCAGCTGGAAATGCTTTCCATCCCCCCCCACCAACAGGCGCTGTATAATTCTATGGGTTCAGCGCTCCCGTGACTTATAAAAATTCTTTAAGAAGCATCAATGGCGTAATTATCATCAATGGTATTATCATAACCAGTGGGTCCTTACATATACCAGCTAGAGGACATCATTCCCGGTCATCATATCCATGAACCTGATAAGGAATTCCACCACTAGAATATACCCACTATAATGCTTTGCTGCAAGATATTACATTATAAAAGAGGTGTACTTTATAACGCCCCTCCTAGGCTTCTATCAGTACATTCTATCTTGGTATAAGTTTCATTGTTAAGGGCAATTATCATCTCTTAATAAGGTGAGTTAACTTGCCAGTGTCTTGGATAGTTTTAATTACCGCATTTAGCTGGGATTCGGTCAAGTACCACTTTTCTATAGATAATAAGGACTCATTTGATGCATGAATCTTTATCGTCCAAAAATATTCTTGGGCCCTAATCGTCTATACTGAGTAATATTCTCCAATAACAGCATATTAGAATTATTACTAGGATCTTCGTGCCTTTGTTGTCCCAAAGATTCGATTTGTTGTAGGGACTCCTGCAGCAACGATCCTTTCGCATCTCTCTCTCCAATTTATAACTACGCTCCCTAGAATGTCTTTTCTTCTGACAGTTGGTACCATTTAACGTTCTTCTTCTCAGTATCTGACTTTGTCTAGCCACAGAGAACAGATATAGAATGCGAGTTTTCTTAGTATAGATACGAGAGGTAATAACAACATGTTCGGCATGATCTTATCTGATCCGGTTGCCAACTTCTAGAACCACTTTTTCGACTTGACTTCTCTGTATTTTAGTACGTGCAAGTTTGTGAGATAGTTCATTGTTTTAAGCTAAGGGGCCTTTTTCTTAGAACTTCTGAAGCATTATGGTCAATCAGATATTCTTGTATATCAGCAGACTTAGCTATTGAAATTTTATCTTGTTAGCAGCTGAAACGAGGCTGTCAAAAGTATTGCAATTTGAGGTCTGCACACACTCTCAATGCAGTTTTTTTCAAGGAGTGAATTCGACACAGGTTTGACCTTGTTTTTCCCTGCAAGTACAAGGTTAACATGTTGGCTTGTATCTAAATTGATTTTTTGGACAGTATTGTGGAAAATATTGTTTAAATTCCGATTACAGTGTATTTTGTCGTAAATTGATGAAAATTTATGGTAGTTATAGGGAATAAAAATTAATTTGTAAATAAATAAGGAGAAACAGCGAGAGTGTTAGCATCGCTTGGAGGGAGTGGGCATTGTTGTGACGGGGCAGAGAGACGTTAGGAAAAATCGGAAAAATTTTCGTTGCTCAGAGGTTAAATTGTGTTTAAAAACCTATCAATTTAGGTAGTAGAAATTATAGCGTTACACTGCTGCAGAATGTGAAGATGACAATATTTTTTAACTCTGTTGCCTCAGCTCCAGTCTCTTCCAACCTTTCTTGATGCCTTAATATCTTGCCCCTTCCATTAAGATTTAAGCTGAAGGGGAATCTATTTCCTTGCTTCCTTGCCTTGATGTTCATGTCCACTTGCTCAGACAAGGTTTTTTCCTTTTCTGTTTACCGCATACCTATGCACTGTGGCATGTAATTTCACTACTTTCCTATCATGCTTCCCCTGTCAATAAAGTGTTCTTATCTAACGCGTTCTTCCGTGGCCCTCCGCATCTGTGCGATCCTCAGGTACTTCAGCAGAAATTTCCACTCTTCATATTCGTTTTTCCCCGTCTTAGGCTACCCTTCCCATTTAATGTAGACTCTGCCCTCTCACGTGTAAACATAATTTGTCTCTCCCTGAACTTTACTACTGGGTTCTCTTCTCGCTCTCTGACTTTCCTACATTTAACGGCTCTTTCTATCTCATCAACCCTCTCGCTCCTGAGACAATCAAACTTGCTTTCTGCCAGACTAACTACTCTTGCATACTTATCTCGGTTCATACCTCTGTCTCCCTCTCAGATGTTCCTGGTAGTCTACTCTATTTCTTTGTCCTCTGTCCTCTTCAATTACTTTGGAGAAAAATGGCCGTTATTATCTTTCTGACAGATTAGGGAGCACAAAAATAGTGTTAGGCTTCCAACCACTAACAATGCTTCTTCTGTCCCATCAGAGGTTCAATAGCCATCTATTGACTGGTTCTTCTGACTTAAAAATGTCTGGTTGTATCCTCCTAAAACACAACTGTTCCTTTATGAATCTTATTCTCGGCTTCGTCTCTGAGATGCTTTTTTTTTTTCCCTCTCCCCATACATTGTTAAAATGCTCCAGCGTCAGAACACCTGTGATTAACCTGATTTTCTCCCCCTTTTTCTTCTTCTCGCTCCTCCCCTTTCTCTTTCCTTTTTCTCTTCTGGGTTGTCTTCTGTTTGTTTTTTCTGTTCATTCATTATGTATTTTATTATTCCCCCCACATCTGTGTTCTTGCTCTCCTATGTGGGCACCTATGCTCCTTGATGTGCTCCCTTTCCTTAGTATTTGTCTGGCTCCTCCTTCTTCCCCCACCACTATTCCTTCACCTCCGCCATATACTACTACTACTATACATACTACTACTACTACCACCACCACCACCATTCCTGCCCTATATATAACCCGTCCTACTTACTTCTCGTTAGTGTGACTTTGTAATGGTCCGAGTCCGGACCGAATCGTCGTCGTAAGTCCTTTCTTCTATGTGCGGGTTATACTTGTGCTGTGTCATGGTTTTAAGATCCGAGCTGATTGGAAAAATAAGTTTATTGACTTGTACAAAAGGCGTTATGGTTTGTTTTGTGACCTCTCTGTGACCAACGCTCAATAGTGTAGTACCTTTAGCCATGGATATAAATAGGTATTCTTCTTTACCCAAACTATCAATGTAACTATGTTGGGTTTAAATTTCTAAACAAAATTAAATTACCTCATATAACATTTTATCATACCTTTGATTATTGGTTACAGAGGGTATAGGAAGAAATCTACGGAAATGAAGTTAAAATTAATGATGGAAAGAAAAATTTGAAAAGTTTGAATACGAGTGAAATTGTGGGCGGGTTTGTATTTAGAGTATCATGTATTAGGTGCAGAGGTAGGGTTACAAAATTGCTGAATATGGATGTGAATATGCTAAACACCCTATCTATCTTATGCCAAAACATTTTTCTTCTAAAAATTTTGATTGTTTTTGTTTTAAAACCCCATAAAATATGTAATGCTTGGTAGGGTAAAGATTACCTTAAAACTGTATTAGGGAAAACTTCTGGATTCCACAAGGAGGGCAAAGTGTAAAAAGTGTTTAGTATTATTTTACCATGTTCTGGACTGCATAAAAATCACTGTTCTGGAAACTGCACTAACAACAGTTCTGGACTGACTAACAACGCGGTTCTGGACTGCCTTACAACATGTTCTGGCCCTGCACTAACAACGCTGTTCTGGCCCTGCACTAACATACACTGTTCCGGGACCTGCACTAACAACACTGTTCCGGACCTGCACTCACAACACTGTTCTGGACCTGACTCTAAAACACTGTTCTGGGACTGCAATAGCAACACTGTTCTGGTCTGCATATCAACACTGTTCTGGACATGCTCTAACAATAAACTGTTATGGACATGCACTAACAACACTGTTTGGACCTGACACTAACAACACTTTTCTGGTCCTGCACTAACAACACTGTTATGGACCTGCACTAACACCTGTTCTGGACCTGCACTAACAACAATGTTCTGGACCTGCACTAACAAACACTGTTCCTGGACCTGCACTAACAACTGTTCTGGACCTGCACTAACAACACTGTTATGACCTGCATAACAACACTTGTCGGACACTGCACTAACAACACTGTTCGGACTGCACTAAACAACACATGTCTGGACCTGCACTAACAAACTGTTCTGGACCTGCACTAACTACATGTTTGGACCTGCATAACATCACGTTCTGGACATGCCACTAACACACTGTTCTGGACCTGCACTAAAACACTGTTCTGGACCTGCACCAACAACACTGTTTGGACCTGCACTAACAAACACTGTTCGGACCTGCACTAACAACACTGTTCCTGACCTGCACTAACAACACTGTTCTGGACATGCATAACAAAACACTGTTGGACCTGCCTAACAACACGTTCTGGACCTGCACTAACAACACTGTTCTGGAACTGCACTAAAAACCACTGTTCTGGGACCTGCACTAACAAACAATGTCTGGACTGCCCATAACAAACACTGTTTTGGACTGCACTAACAAAACTGTTCCGGACCTCACTAACAACACGTTTCCGGACCTGCACTACAACCTGTTCTGGACCTGCACAAACAACAATGTTCTTGAACCTGCACTAACAAAACACTGTTCCGGACCTGAACTAACAACACTGTTCCGGGACCTGCACTAACAACACTGTTCTGGGACCTGCACTATCAACAATGTTCCGGACTGCATAGCAACACTGTTCCGGACCTGCACTAACAACACTGTTCCGGTACAAGCACTAACAACACTGTTCTGGTCCTGCACTACAACACTGTTCCGAACTGCACTAATAAACACTGTTCCGGACTGCACTAACACACTGTTCCCGGACCTGCACTAACAACACTGTTCCGACCTACTCTATCTTCAATATGGTTATGGACCTGCACTAAAAACATGTTCTGGCCCTGCACTAACTACACTGTTCTGGAACCTGCACTAACAAGACTGTTCCGGACCTGCACTAACAACATGTTCAGGACCTGCACTAACAACACTGTTCCGGACCTGACACTAACAACACTGTTCTGGACCTGCACTAACAAACACTGTTCTTGGACCTGCACTAACAACACTATTTGACCTGCACCTCACAAACACTGTTCCGGACCTGCACTAACAAACACTGTTCCTGTCCTGCATAAAACACGTTTCCGGACCTGCACTAACAAACACTGTTCTGGACCTGCACTAACAACACTGTTTTGGACCTGCTCTAACAAATCTGTTCTGGACCTGCTCTAACCAACAATGTTTCTGGACTGCACTAACAACACTGTTCTGGACCTGCACTTACAACACTGTTCTGGACATACACTAACAACACTGTTACGGACCTGCATAACAACACAGTTCCGGACCTGAACTATCAATCACTGTTCCGGACCTGCACTTAACAACACTGTGTCCGGACCTGCACTAACAACACTGCTCTGGACCTGCACTAACAACACTGTTCTGGACTGCAATAACAACACTGTCTGGACAGCACTAACAAACACTGTTCTGGGACCATGCACTAAACAACACGTTCTGGACTGCACAAAACACTGTTTGGACCTGCATTATCAACACTGTTCTGGACCTGCACTACAAACCACTGTTCCGGACCTGCACTAACACACACGTTCCGGACCTGCACTACAACACTGTTCTGGACCGGCACTAATCATATAACTGTTCTGGACCTGCACTCACAACTCTGTTCGGCGTGACTAACTACACTGTTCCGGACCTGCACTAACCGCATTGTTACGGACCTGTATACAATAACTACACTGTTCTGGTCTGCACTAACAACACTGTTCGGACATGCACTAACTAACTCTGTTCCGGACCTGCATAACAACATGTTCTGGACTGCAATAACAAGCACTGTTCCGCGACCTGCACTAACAACACTGGTCTGGGACCTGGCTCTATCACACTGTTCGGCTGCACTAACAACACTGTTCCGGACCCTGCAAACAACACTGTCCGGACCAGCTCTAACAACACTGTTCTGGACCTGCACTAACAGCACTGTTCCGGGGACCTGACTAACCAACATAATTGTAACTGTTTCCGTGAACTGCCACTAACTATCAGTGTTGACTTTAATTAGAAATAACTTCACCTTGTATATTCTAAGCACCCGTAAAGAAAGAAAATGGAACACTCATCCAGCAGGACACTGATTACCTACAATTTAAACTCACACACACATCATCCAGACAGTAACAGTACCTACAACTCAAAACACACAAGCATATAGCACACACTGTACCTTCAGACAGTATACAACAGCACTGTTACTACAACAGTAACACACACAGCATCAGAAGACACTATACAGATACATACAGTAACACACATTATCCAGCTAAACACTGTACTACTTCACTAACACACACCATTCAGGCAGGTTACTGTACCTACAACCGTAACACACTAACCTGTAGACACTGAACCTACAGCAAGTAACATACACACCATTCAGCTAACACTGTCTACAACAGTAACACATAACCATGCAGGAGACATTGTATTCTATAACAGCAACACATCATCCGCTGACATTTACCTACAAAAGTAAGATGCATTCCATTCAGGAGACACTGTACTACAACAGTAGCGCCACACCATCCAGGAGACACTATGCCTAAAACACGAACACACACTGGCTGAGGTGGAAGAAGTGAGCTCATGAGCAGAGCAAAGTTGCTGATTATGGGCGATTTCAAACATGGGAGATTGGGGAAAACCTGAGTCACGGGGGTCCCGAAACATAGGGCGAGCCATTATGATGGATGTGGTACTGGAAAACCTCATGCACAACTTGTTAAGGACAATACCAAAGTGAGAGGGGAGGAAGAAACCAGCAAGACTGGACCTTGTGTTCTCCCTGGCAGTTCAGACATATGAGGACATCATCATGAGTCCCTTTAGGGAGCTAGTGACCACGTGGTTCTCTGCCTTTGAATACATAGAAGGTGTTACATTTAGAGAGGTGATCAAGAGTTGAATGGAAAAGCAAGACTATAAAAGAGGGGCAACCTCCTCCATAGGTTTGATGAACTTTCCTCGCAGGAGGGATCCGGTAGGAAAAGAGGAATGGTAAGAAGTCAGTAAACGACATGATTGAATACGTAAAACAAAATGCAAGGAGGCAGACGAATGGTTTGCTTCAAGGGTAACAGAAATAATGGGAAAGACCAGAACGAGCTATGCTTTACCGACAGTTGTAAGGAGGCAAAAAAAACTAAGTGCAATAGAGCAAGGAAAACGTACAGGGGGGGGGGGGAAGGCATAGAACACTGAAAATAGGGGGTTAGTTGCAGAGCAGGGAAGGCTCAGCGACAGTATGAAATTACATAGCATCGAAAGTCAAGTTGACCCGAAACAATGGTACAGCCACATCAGGAGAAAGACAGTCAAAGACTAGGTGATCAGGCTGGGCAGAAGGTTGGGGAATCATAAGAAACGATCAGGAGGTATGTGGGTGCTAAACAGGAGAATTTTTGGAAGTATGTACAGGAGAGACAGGAAGGGCTCTGGGAAGACAGCACAGAGGGGTTATATACCAACAAGTGTTTGGGAATAACATAGGACCAACGGAGGGAGGAGTTGCAGAAGCTGCTAAGTGACCTTATAGCTCAAAGGCGTTGGGACCGGACAGTCCGTGGGTCCTTAGAGACGAAGCAGAGACGAATTTTGTGTGCCACTAACCAACAATCTCTATACATCCCTTGAAATGGGCATGTACCTGAGATATTGAAAGACTGCAAAATGTTAGTCCTCATTTTCAAGAAAAGGAGATAGAAACGAGGCACTAAAACTACAACTGTCTCTGAGTGTTTAGTATGAAAGTCCTCATGGAAGAAGGATTATTAGGAGTGTAAAGTGGTGGAGCACCTGGAAGGACAAGACTTTTAAATGAAACCAGATGGTTCATGAGAAGGCAATCCTGTGTCACAAAATTTCTGGGAGTTTATAACAAGGTAACAGAAGTGAGACACGAGGAGAGAGAGGGGTGGGTGGATTGCATTTTCCTGGACTGCAGGAAATGCCTTCGACACTCAGTTCCTCACAAGAGATTAATGCAGAAGTGGAGGATCAGGGGGCGTATAACAGGTAGGGCACTGCATATGGTTCAGGTAATACCTGACAGGGAGGCACAACGAGTCTTGGTACGTGAGAGGATATCACTAGGCGGCGCTTGTGACGAGCGAGGTCCCACAGAGGTCGAGTTCTAGGACCAGTGGTATTTTGATATATCGTGATTGATCATGATGAAGGGATAGAACTCTGAAAGTGTACACTGTTGCAGATGATGTGAAGTTGATGAGAGAATTAAATCGGATGAGGATCAGGCCTGGGACTACGAGTGACCTGGACAGGCTGGAATGTGGTCCACAAACCTGGCTTCTCGGAATTCAAACCCTGCCAATGCAAAGTCTGAAGATTGGGATAAGGCAGAGAAGACTGCAGACAGAGTATAGGCTAGGTGGACAAAGACTCAAACCTCACTCAGGGAGAAAGAACTTGGGGTGACCATAAACACCGAGCACGACTCGGAGGGCACATCAACCAGATAACTGCTGCAGGTATGGGCGCCTGCAAACCTCAGAATATGCGTTTCCGATACCTTCTAAGGAATCGTTCCTCTAGACACTGTTATTTTGTTTTTTTTTTTTTTTTTTTTTTTTTTTTTTTTTTTTTTTTTTTTTTTTTACACTGTGTATGTTAGGCCCATATGGTGTATGCAAACCAGTTTGGAACCCCCCCACACCTGGTCAAGTCGTCAGGAAGTTAGAGAAAGTACAAAGGTTTGCAACAAGGTCTAGTTCCAGAGCTCCGTGGGATGTCCTGCGGATGAAAGGCTGACGGATCGGACTGTCGACACCTGGAGGTCAGAAGGTCAGGGGAGACATGATAACGACATACAAGATACTGCGTGGAATTGATAAGGTGGACAAGGACAGATGTTCCGCTGGGGGACACAGAACAAGGGGGTCACAATTGGAAGATGAAGGACTCAGACGAGTCAGGTCAGGGATGTTAGGAAGTATTTCTTTAGTCATGATCGCAGCAGTGGATAGCCTTTGCACGTGACGTAGTGGAGCAAGAAACCTAATTGCATTTAAGACGTGGTATGATAAAGTCAGGGAGAGAGAAAGAGAGGACCTAGTAGCGATCATGGGAAGGAGGCGGGGCCAGGAGGAGCTGAGTCTCGACCATAACCACAATTAGGTGAGTACACACACACACAGAATCTTATTAAAAGTAATAAGTTTGCAGCTGGTGTCCATGAGTGTTGGACTCAAAATTAATTTTACCTGATGTTTGGTTTCAGGTAAATAATACTTTAAACCATGATAAGTATAATACAATAACAAATAAAATAATGTATATGTTCACTTTAACATATAGTGTGATATATAGTGTTTACTTGTTTGTAGTGTGTGGACTCACTGTATCTACGGTGAAGAGTGGAACTGTAGTGTGTGGACTCACTGTATCTACGGTGAAGTGTGGAACTGTAGTGTGTGGACTCACTGTATCTACGGTGAAGAGTGGAACTGTAGTGTGTGGTCTCAATGTTATCTACGTTAGAAGAGTGGAACTGTAAGAGTGTGGACTCACGGTATCTACGGTGAAGAGTGGAACTGTAGTGTGTGGACTCACTGTATCTACGGTGAAGAGTGGAACTGTAGTGTGTGGACTCACTGTATCTACGGTGAAGTGGAAACTGTAGTGTGTTGATCACTGTATCTACGGTAAGTGTGGAAAACTGTACTATGTAGTGTGGGACTCACTGTATCTACGGTGAAGAGTGGAACTGTAGTGTGTGGACTCACTGTATCTACGGTGAAGTGTGGAACTGAAGTGTGTGGACTCACTGTATCTACGGTGAAGTGTGGAACTGTAGTGTGTGGACTCACTGTATCTACGGTGAAGAGTGGAACTGAAGTGTGTGGACTACTGTATCTACGTGAAGAGTGGAACTGTAGTGATGTGGATCACTGTATCTACGGTGAAGAGTGGAACTGTAGAGTGTGTTGGACTCCACTGGTATCTACGGTGAAGAGTGGAACTGTAGTGTGTGGACTCACAGTATCTACGGTGAAGTGTGGAAATGTAGTGTGTAGACTCACTGTATCTACGGTGAAGAGTGGAACTGAAGTGTGTGGACTCACTGTATCTACGGTGAAGAGTGGAACTGTAGTGTGTGGACTCACTGTATCTACGGTGAAGAGTGGAACTGTAGTGTGTGGACTTCAACTGTATATAAGGTTGAAGAGTGAACTGTAGTGTGTAGAACTCACTGTATCTTCGGTGAAGAGTGGAACTGAAGTGTGTTGGAACTCACTGTATCTGGTGAAGAGTGGAATGTTAGTGTGTGGACTCACTGTGTATCTACGGTGAAGAGTGGAGCTCTAGTGTTGGACTCCTGTATCTACGGTGAAAGAAGTGGAAACTGAAGTGTGTGGACTCACTGTATCTCGGTGAAGAGGTGGAACTGTAGTGTGTGAACTCACTGTATCTACGGTGAAGAGTGGAACTGTAGTGTGTAGACTCACTGTATCTACGGTGAAGAGTGGAACTGAAGCGTGTAGACTCACTGGTACAAATATCTACGGTGAAGAGTGGAAAGACTGTGTGTGACTCACTGTTTTACGGTGAAGAGTGGAACTGAATTTGTGGACTCATGTATCTACGGTGAAGGTGGAACTGTGTGTGTGAACTCAACTGTCTCTACGGTGTAGAGTGGAACTGTAGTGGTAGAACTCACTGTATCTAAGGTGAAGAGTGGAACTGATGCGTGTGACTACTGTGTATCTACGGGTGAAGAGTGGTTTACTGTAGTGTGTGGACTCACTGTACTACGGTGAAGGAGTGGAATCTGTAGTGTGTAGACTCACTGTATCTACGGTGAAGGTTGACTGTGTGTGTGGACTCACTGTATATACGGTGAAGAGTGGATCTGTGTGTGTGGCTCACTGTATTACGGTGAAGAGTGGAACTGTGTGTGTGGACTCACTGTATCTACGGTGAAGAGTGGAACTGTAGTGTGTTGTAGACTCACGGTTTTCTACGGTGAAGAGTGGAACTGTAGTGTGTGGACTCACTGTATCTACGGTGAAGAGGGAACTGTAGTGTGTGGACTCACTGTATCTACGGTGAAGAGTGGAACTGTAGTGTGTGGACTCACTGTATCTACGGTGAAGAGTGGAACTGAAGTGTGTGGACTCACTGTATCTACGGTGAAGAGTGGAACTGTAGTGTGTGGACTCACTGTATCTACGGTGAAGAGTGGAACTGTAGTGTGTGGACTCACTGTATCTACGGTTGAAAGAGTGGAACGTAGTGTGTGGGACTCACTGTATCTACGGGTTGAAGAGTGGACTCTGTAGGTTGTTGACTCACTGTTTATACGGTGTAGAGTGGAACTGAAGTGCTGTGGATCACTTTTATCTACGGGTGTAGAGTGGAACGTCTGTGTTGATCTCACTGTATCTCGGTGAAGAGTGGAACTGTAGTGTGTGGACTCACTGTATCTACGGTGAAGAGTGGAACTGTAGTGTGTGGACTCACTGTATCTACGGTGAAGAGTGGAACTGTAGTGTGTGAACTCACTGTATCTACGGTGAAGAGTGGAACTGTAGTGTGTAGACTCACTGTAGTACGGTGAAGGTGGAACTGAAGCGTGTAGATCACTGGTTTTATACGTGTTGAAGAGTGGAACGTAGTGTGTGGACTCTCGTATCTACTGTGAAGATTGGAAATGAATTGTGGGGGACTCCTGTATCTTAAGGTGCGAGTGGAACTGTAGTGTGGTGAATCAATGTATCTAGGTTGAGAGAGGAAACTGTAGTGTGTAGACCTCACTGTAGCTACGCGTGAAGAGTGGATCTGAAGCGTGTGGATCACTTTATCTCGGTGAGAGTGGAACGTAGGAGTGGACCAACTGTTCTACGGTGATTGAGTGGAACTGTTGTGTTGTAGACTCACTGTATCTACGGTGATAGAGATGGACTGTAGTGTGTAGACTCACTGTATCTACGGTGAAGAGTGGAACTGAAGCGTGTAGACTCACTGTATCTACGGTGAAGAGTGGAACTGAAGCGTGTAGACTCACTGGTATCTACGGTGAAAGGTGGAAACTGTCTTGTGTGGACTCCACTGTTATCACGGTGAAGAGTGGAACGGTGTGTGTGGACTCACTGTATCTCGGGGAAGAGAGGAAACTGAAGGTGTGGACGCACTGTTTACTACGGTGATGAGTGGTACTGACGCGTGTGGACTCACTGTAATCTACGTGTGGAGAGTGGAACTGTAGTGAGTGGACTCACTATCTACGGTTAAGAGTGGAACTGTTAGTGTGTGGATCTGTATCTACGGTGAAGAGTGGAACTGTATGTGGTGACTCACTGTATCTACGGTGTAGAGTGGGAACTGTAGTGTGGTGAACTCACTGGATCTACGGTTGATCAGTTGAACTGAAGGTGTTAGACTCACTGGTATCTACGGTGAAAAAGTGTAGATCTGAAGCGTGTATACTCACTGTATCTACGGTGAAGAGTGGAACTGATGGAATCTGAAGGCGGTAGGACTCGCTGGTATCTACGGTAGAGTAGGAAACTGAACGTGTAGACTCACTGTATCTAGGTGAAGAGTAGGAAAATGTAGGTGTGTTGACTCGCTGGTATCTAGGTGAAGAGTGGAACTGAGCGTGTAGACCTCGCTTGGTGTATTCTACGGTGTGAAGAGTGGAACTGAAGCGTGTAGACTCGCTGGTAATCTACGGTGAGAGTGGAACTGAAGGTGTAGACTCGTGGTTTCTACGGTGAAGAGTGGAATCCGAAGCGTGTAGATCGCTGGTATCTCGGTTGAAGAGTAGAAACTGAAAGGTGTAGACTTCACTGGTAATCTACGGTGTGAAGAGTGGGAACTGAAGGTGTAGACCCACTGTATCTACGGTGAATGAGTGTGGAACTGAAGTGTGTAGACTCACTGGTATTTACGGTGAAGAGTAGAACTGAAGCGTGTAGACTCACTGGTATCTACGGTGAAGAGTGGAATTGAAGCTGTGAGGACTCACTGTATCTACGGTGAAGAGTGGAACTGAGCGTGTAGGGACTCCACTGGTATCTAACGGTGTGAAGAGTGGACCTGAAGTGTGTGAGGAACTCACTGGTATCTTCGGTGAGAGTGGAACCTGAAGCGTTGTCGACTCACTGGTTTTACGGTGAAGAGTGGACTGAAGCGTGTAGACTCACTGGTATCTATGGTGACGAGTGGAACTGAAGCGTTGTAGACACGTGGATCTACGGCTGAAGAGGTGGAACTGAAGCGTGTAGACTCATGGTATATTACGGTGAAGAGTGGAACTGTCGGTGTTTGTAGACTCACTGGTTATCTACGGTGAAGAGTGGAAACTGAACCGTGATAGACTCGTGGTATTACGGTGAAGAGGGAGATACTGAAGCGTGTAGACTCACTGGTATCTACGGGTGAAGGTGGAACGGAAGCGTGTAGAATCGCGGGTATCTACGGTGAAAGAGTGGACATGAAGCGTGTAGAATCATGCGTTTATACGGTGATAGAGTGGAACTGAAGAGTTGTTGACTGCACTGGTATTACGGTGAAGAGTGGAACTGAGCGTGTAGACTCGCTGGTATCTACGGTTGAGAGTGGAACTGAAGCGTGTAGAACTCACTGGTATCTACGGTTGATGAGTGAAACTGTTAGTGTGTTGAGATACTGTATCTACGGTGAAGAGTGGAACTGAAGCGTGTAGACTCACTGGGATCTACGGTGAGAGTGAAGAACTGAGCGTGTTGACTCACTGTATTCGACGGTTGGAAGAGTGGAACTGGAGCGTGTAGACTGTCTGGTATCTACGTGAAGAGTAGACTGAAGCGTGTAGATCACTGTATCTACGGTGAAGGAGTGGAACGTCGTGTGTAGAATCATGTATTACGGTTGAAGGGGGATGGAACTGAAGTGTGTGGACTCACTGTATCTACGGTGAAGAGTGGAACTGTATGGGTGGTGGACTCACTGTATCTGCGGAGAATGTGCGTGGAACTGTAGGGTGTGGATCACTGTATTACGGGAAGGAGTGGAACTGTAGGTGTTGTAGACTCACTGGATTACGGTAGAGTGGAATGAAGTGTGTGGACTCACTGTATACGGTGAAGAGTGGACTGTGGTTGTGTGGACTCACTGTTATCTTCGGTGAAGAGTGATCTCTAGAGTGTTGGAGACTGTCACTGTATCTCTCGGTGAAGAGTGGAACTGAAGTGTGTGGGAATCACTGTATCTACGGTGAAGAGTGGAACTGTAGTGTGTGAATCACTGTATATACGGTGGAAGAGTGGAAATGTTGTGTGTTCGACTACTGATCTCTTACGGGTGAAGAGTGGAACTGAAGAGTAGGGACTAACTGGTATCTACGGTGAAAAGAGTGTACTGTACTGTGTGGATCACTGTATCTACGGTGAAGAGTGGAACTGAATTGTGTGGGAATAACTGTTTCTACGGTTGAAGAGTGGAACTGTCGAGTGTGAAATCACTGTATCTACGGTTGAAGGTGGAAACTGTATCGTGTGGACTTCACTGTATCTTTTTACGGTGAAGGAGGAATGAAGCGTGTGGACTCAAACTGTATCTACGGTGAAGTGGAACTGTCGTGAGTGGATATGTATTACGTTGAAGAGTGGAACTGTTAGTGTGTAGACTCACTGTATCTACGAGTTTGAAGGAGTTGAAAAGTGTGTTGGACTCACTGTTATTACGGTGATGAAGAGTGGAACGGTAGTGTGTGCTCACTGTATCTACGGTTGAAGAGTGGAAAAATGTTGATGTGGGGGACTCACTGTATCTACGGTGAAGAGTGGAACTGTAGTGTGTAGACTCACTGTATCTACGGTGAAGAGTGGAACTGTAGTGTGTGGACTCACTGTATCTACGGTGAAGAGTGGAACTGTAGTGTGGTGGTCTCCACTGTATCTACGGTGATGAAGAGGGTGAACTGAAGCGTGTGGACTCACTGTATCTTACGGTGAAGTGTGGGAACGAAGCGTGTGGACTCACCTGTATCTACGCGTGAATAGTGGTGCGTAGTGAGTGGACTCACTGTTCCTACGGTTAAGAGTGGTAACTTGTCGTGTGTGCGACTCACTGTATCTACGGTGAGAGTGTGGAATGTAGTGTCCGTTGGGACTCACTGTAATCTACGGTGAAGAATAGTGGAACTGTAGTGTGTAGGACTACTGTATCTACCGGTGAACAGTGGATACTGATGCGTGTAGACTATGGTTTCTACGGTCGAAGAGTAGAACTGAAGCGTGTATACTCACTGTATTACGGTGAGGAGTGGAACTGAAGGTGTAGTCTCGTGGTATCTACGGTGAAAGTAGAACTGAAGCGTATGTAGACTCACTGTATCTACGGTGAAGAGTGGAACTGAAGCGTAGCGTGTAGACTCGCTGTTATCTACGGTGAAGGAGTGGAACTGAAGGTGATAGACTCGCTGGTATTACGTGTGAAGAGTGGAACTGAAGCGTGTAGACTCGCTGGGATCTACGGTGAAGAGTGGGGAAATGAAGCGTGTAGACTCGTGGTATCTACGGTTTGAAGGTGGAACGGGAAGAGTGTGACTTTATTCCTAGGTGAGATAATGCTTCTCTAAAGATCGTAGCAGTGAAGTTAGATCCCTGATCCAACTGAATATTTGTGGCATCCAAACCTGGGAGAAAAACTTCATCTGTTTTTCACAATAGCAAGAGATTAATTGTTCTCATAGGAAAAGCTTCGGGAATAGCGTTGTATAGCTGTGTCTATTATAGTAATAAAGTATTGGTTCCAGTTTGGTTCTAGGCATTGGGACAATAAAGTCTTTGAAGAGACGTGAGAATGGGTCACATCAGTGGTGATAGGTTGCGTGTTGTTGGCTTGCTCGTCACTGGACGACTTGACTAAGTTCTATGTTAAGCACAGTTTCCCTTCGTTTTTGGCAAAGTTTACTTCGTGTCTTCCTGGACACTCAAAATGTCCTCTTTTGGGTCTACTGTGAGCTAAAGCTTAGCTTGCTCACGATATGTAATGGTAAACTACATGACTGCTGATGTGCTGGAAAACACTATTCAAGATGATAACTTACAATATTTTTATCCATTGTACACCGTTAATATAATATCAAGTCTTTGCTTTCACTCTCAGTATTGCTATATTCTGTCTTTCTAGAGGACTCGATCAACAAACTGATCATTGTATTTGATATCGTCATGAGCTAAAATTTTAACGTCAGCTTGTGTCTTGAAGTGGCTGATGTTGGGGGGGTGGGGGGGGGTATTGTCCTGGTCGCAGAGCATCACTGAACAGATTCAAAGGAATATTATTATTTACAAACTAGGCACAACAGGATGGACGAGACAAGAGTGGTTGTTGTATCTTTGACATGGCTTAGTAACCGCACTTATGGAAATTAAATATGCTTCTCTTTACAACCCATCAAGGGAGGTTCACCTTGTTGTGGTGAGGGGCTCTTGATCTAGGAAAGAAATTGGATCTGTGCTAAGTTCCTGAATTGAGGCAGCTGGAAATGCTTTCCATCCCCCCCCACCAACAGGCGCTGTATAATTCTATGGGTTCAGCGCTCCCGTGACTTATAAAAATTCTTTAAGAAGCATCAATGGCGTAATTATCATCAATGGTATTATCATAACCAGTGGGTCCTTACATATACCAGCTAGAGGACATCATTCCCGGTCATCATATCCATGAACCTGATAAGGAATTCCACCACTAGAATATACCCACTATAATGCTTTGCTGCAAGATATTACATTATAAAAGAGGTGTACTTTATAACGCCCCTCCTAGGCTTCTATCAGTACATTCTATCTTGGTATAAGTTTCATTGTTAAGGGCAATTATCATCTCTTAATAAGGTGAGTTAACTTGCCAGTGTCTTGGATAGTTTTAATTACCGCATTTAGCTGGGATTCGGTCAAGTACCACTTTTCTATAGATAATAAGGACTCATTTGATGCATGAATCTTTATCGTCCAAAAATATTCTTGGGCCCTAATCGTCTATACTGAGTAATATTCTCCAATAACAGCATATTAGAATTATTACTAGGATCTTCGTGCCTTTGTTGTCCCAAAGATTCGATTTGTTGTAGGGACTCCTGCAGCAACGATCCTTTCGCATCTCTCTCTCCAATTTATAACTACGCTCCCTAGAATGTCTTTTCTTCTGACAGTTGGTACCATTTAACGTTCTTCTTCTCAGTATCTGACTTTGTCTAGCCACAGAGAACAGATATAGAATGCGAGTTTTCTTAGTATAGATACGAGAGGTAATAACAACATGTTCGGCATGATCTTATCTGATCCGGTTGCCAACTTCTAGAACCACTTTTTCGACTTGACTTCTCTGTATTTTAGTACGTGCAAGTTTGTGAGATAGTTCATTGTTTTAAGCTAAGGGGCCTTTTTCTTAGAACTTCTGAAGCATTATGGTCAATCAGATATTCTTGTATATCAGCAGACTTAGCTATTGAAATTTTATCTTGTTAGCAGCTGAAACGAGGCTGTCAAAAGTATTGCAATTTGAGGTCTGCACACACTCTCAATGCAGTTTTTTTCAAGGAGTGAATTCGACACAGGTTTGACCTTGTTTTTCCCTGCAAGTACAAGGTTAACATGTTGGCTTGTATCTAAATTGATTTTTTGGACAGTATTGTGGAAAATATTGTTTAAATTCCGATTACAGTGTATTTTGTCGTAAATTGATGAAAATTTATGGTAGTTATAGGGAATAAAAATTAATTTGTAAATAAATAAGGAGAAACAGCGAGAGTGTTAGCATCGCTTGGAGGGAGTGGGCATTGTTGTGACGGGGCAGAGAGACGTTAGGAAAAATCGGAAAAATTTTCGTTGCTCAGAGGTTAAATTGTGTTTAAAAACCTATCAATTTAGGTAGTAGAAATTATAGCGTTACACTGCTGCAGAATGTGAAGATGACAATATTTTTTAACTCTGTTGCCTCAGCTCCAGTCTCTTCCAACCTTTCTTGATGCCTTAATATCTTGCCCCTTCCATTAAGATTTAAGCTGAAGGGGAATCTATTTCCTTGCTTCCTTGCCTTGATGTTCATGTCCACTTGCTCAGACAAGGTTTTTTCCTTTTCTGTTTACCGCATACCTATGCACTGTGGCATGTAATTTCACTACTTTCCTATCATGCTTCCCCTGTCAATAAAGTGTTCTTATCTAACGCGTTCTTCCGTGGCCCTCCGCATCTGTGCGATCCTCAGGTACTTCAGCAGAAATTTCCACTCTTCATATTCGTTTTTCCCCGTCTTAGGCTACCCTTCCCATTTAATGTAGACTCTGCCCTCTCACGTGTAAACATAATTTGTCTCTCCCTGAACTTTACTACTGGGTTCTCTTCTCGCTCTCTGACTTTCCTACATTTAACGGCTCTTTCTATCTCATCAACCCTCTCGCTCCTGAGACAATCAAACTTGCTTTCTGCCAGACTAACTACTCTTGCATACTTATCTCGGTTCATACCTCTGTCTCCCTCTCAGATGTTCCTGGTAGTCTACTCTATTTCTTTGTCCTCTGTCCTCTTCAATTACTTTGGAGAAAAATGGCCGTTATTATCTTTCTGACAGATTAGGGAGCACAAAAATAGTGTTAGGCTTCCAACCACTAACAATGCTTCTTCTGTCCCATCAGAGGTTCAATAGCCATCTATTGACTGGTTCTTCTGACTTAAAAATGTCTGGTTGTATCCTCCTAAAACACAACTGTTCCTTTATGAATCTTATTCTCGGCTTCGTCTCTGAGATGCTTTTTTTTTTTCCCTCTCCCCATACATTGTTAAAATGCTCCAGCGTCAGAACACCTGTGATTAACCTGATTTTCTCCCCCTTTTTCTTCTTCTCGCTCCTCCCCTTTCTCTTTCCTTTTTCTCTTCTGGGTTGTCTTCTGTTTGTTTTTTCTGTTCATTCATTATGTATTTTATTATTCCCCCCACATCTGTGTTCTTGCTCTCCTATGTGGGCACCTATGCTCCTTGATGTGCTCCCTTTCCTTAGTATTTGTCTGGCTCCTCCTTCTTCCCCCACCACTATTCCTTCACCTCCGCCATATACTACTACTACTATACATACTACTACTACTACCACCACCACCACCATTCCTGCCCTATATATAACCCGTCCTACTTACTTCTCGTTAGTGTGACTTTGTAATGGTCCGAGTCCGGACCGAATCGTCGTCGTAAGTCCTTTCTTCTATGTGCGGGTTATACTTGTGCTGTGTCATGGTTTTAAGATCCGAGCTGATTGGAAAAATAAGTTTATTGACTTGTACAAAAGGCGTTATGGTTTGTTTTGTGACCTCTCTGTGACCAACGCTCAATAGTGTAGTACCTTTAGCCATGGATATAAATAGGTATTCTTCTTTACCCAAACTATCAATGTAACTATGTTGGGTTTAAATTTCTAAACAAAATTAAATTACCTCATATAACATTTTATCATACCTTTGATTATTGGTTACAGAGGGTATAGGAAGAAATCTACGGAAATGAAGTTAAAATTAATGATGGAAAGAAAAATTTGAAAAGTTTGAATACGAGTGAAATTGTGGGCGGGTTTGTATTTAGAGTATCATGTATTAGGTGCAGAGGTAGGGTTACAAAATTGCTGAATATGGATGTGAATATGCTAAACACCCTATCTATCTTATGCCAAAACATTTTTCTTCTAAAAATTTTGATTGTTTTTGTTTTAAAACCCCATAAAATATGTAATGCTTGGTAGGGTAAAGATTACCTTAAAACTGTATTAGGGAAAACTTCTGGATTCCACAAGGAGGGCAAAGTGTAAAAAGTGTTTAGTATTATTTTACCATGTTCTGGACTGCATAAAAATCACTGTTCTGGAAACTGCACTAACAACAGTTCTGGACTGACTAACAACGCGGTTCTGGACTGCCTTACAACATGTTCTGGCCCTGCACTAACAACGCTGTTCTGGCCCTGCACTAACATACACTGTTCCGGGACCTGCACTAACAACACTGTTCCGGACCTGCACTCACAACACTGTTCTGGACCTGACTCTAAAACACTGTTCTGGGACTGCAATAGCAACACTGTTCTGGTCTGCATATCAACACTGTTCTGGACATGCTCTAACAATAAACTGTTATGGACATGCACTAACAACACTGTTTGGACCTGACACTAACAACACTTTTCTGGTCCTGCACTAACAACACTGTTATGGACCTGCACTAACACCTGTTCTGGACCTGCACTAACAACAATGTTCTGGACCTGCACTAACAAACACTGTTCCTGGACCTGCACTAACAACTGTTCTGGACCTGCACTAACAACACTGTTATGACCTGCATAACAACACTTGTCGGACACTGCACTAACAACACTGTTCGGACTGCACTAAACAACACATGTCTGGACCTGCACTAACAAACTGTTCTGGACCTGCACTAACTACATGTTTGGACCTGCATAACATCACGTTCTGGACATGCCACTAACACACTGTTCTGGACCTGCACTAAAACACTGTTCTGGACCTGCACCAACAACACTGTTTGGACCTGCACTAACAAACACTGTTCGGACCTGCACTAACAACACTGTTCCTGACCTGCACTAACAACACTGTTCTGGACATGCATAACAAAACACTGTTGGACCTGCCTAACAACACGTTCTGGACCTGCACTAACAACACTGTTCTGGAACTGCACTAAAAACCACTGTTCTGGGACCTGCACTAACAAACAATGTCTGGACTGCCCATAACAAACACTGTTTTGGACTGCACTAACAAAACTGTTCCGGACCTCACTAACAACACGTTTCCGGACCTGCACTACAACCTGTTCTGGACCTGCACAAACAACAATGTTCTTGAACCTGCACTAACAAAACACTGTTCCGGACCTGAACTAACAACACTGTTCCGGGACCTGCACTAACAACACTGTTCTGGGACCTGCACTATCAACAATGTTCCGGACTGCATAGCAACACTGTTCCGGACCTGCACTAACAACACTGTTCCGGTACAAGCACTAACAACACTGTTCTGGTCCTGCACTACAACACTGTTCCGAACTGCACTAATAAACACTGTTCCGGACTGCACTAACACACTGTTCCCGGACCTGCACTAACAACACTGTTCCGACCTACTCTATCTTCAATATGGTTATGGACCTGCACTAAAAACATGTTCTGGCCCTGCACTAACTACACTGTTCTGGAACCTGCACTAACAAGACTGTTCCGGACCTGCACTAACAACATGTTCAGGACCTGCACTAACAACACTGTTCCGGACCTGACACTAACAACACTGTTCTGGACCTGCACTAACAAACACTGTTCTTGGACCTGCACTAACAACACTATTTGACCTGCACCTCACAAACACTGTTCCGGACCTGCACTAACAAACACTGTTCCTGTCCTGCATAAAACACGTTTCCGGACCTGCACTAACAAACACTGTTCTGGACCTGCACTAACAACACTGTTTTGGACCTGCTCTAACAAATCTGTTCTGGACCTGCTCTAACCAACAATGTTTCTGGACTGCACTAACAACACTGTTCTGGACCTGCACTTACAACACTGTTCTGGACATACACTAACAACACTGTTACGGACCTGCATAACAACACAGTTCCGGACCTGAACTATCAATCACTGTTCCGGACCTGCACTTAACAACACTGTGTCCTGCCTCCAACGTCATTTTCTAGGTACCCACTGCCTTAACTCTTGACTGAAGAAATACTTCCTACTATCTCTCTGACTGTGTGTGTGTGTGGGGTTGTTTTGTGGTGTACTCACCTATTTGTATTCACCTATTTGTGGTTGCGGGGGTCGAGTCCTAGCTCCGGGCCCCGCCTCTTCACCGGTTGTACTAGACCCTCTCTCTCCCCGCTCCATGAGCTTTATCAAACCTCGTCTAAAAACTGTGTATGGTTCCTGCCTCCCCCTTACGTCATTTTCTAGGCTATTCCACTGCCTTACAACTCTAGGGACTGAAGAATACTTCCTATATCTCTCTGACTCATTTGTGTCTTCAACTTCCAATTGTGGCCTCTTGTTTCTGTGTCCCCTCCCTGGAACATCCTGTCCTTGTCCACCTTGTCTATTCCACCCCAGTATTTTATATTCGTTATCATATCTCCCTGACCCTCCTGTCCTCCAGTGTCGGCAGGCCGATTTCCCTTAATCTTCTTCATAGGACATTCCCCTTAGCTCTGGAACTAACCTTGTTGCAAACCTTTGTACTTTCTCTAGTTTCTTGACGTGCTTTATCAAGTGCGGGTTCCAAACAGTGCTGCATACTCCAGTATGGGCCTGACATACACGGTGTACAGTGTCTTAAATGTTTCCTTACTAAGGGGGTCGGAATGCTGTTCTCAGGTTTGCCAGGCGCCCATATGCTGCAGCAGTTATCTGATTGATGTGTGCTTCCGGAGACATGCTCGGTGTTAAAACTCACCCCAAGATCCTTGAGTGAGGTTTGCAGTCTTTGGCCACCTAGCCTATACTCTGTCTGTGGTCTTCTGTGCCCTTCCCCTATCTTCATGACTTTGCATTTGGCAGGATTAAATTCGAGAAGCCATTTGCTGGACCAGGGGTCCAGTCTGTCCAGGTCTCTTTGAAGTCCTGCCTGGTCCTCATCAGATTTAATTCTCCTCATTAACTTCACATCCCTCTGCAAACAGGGGCACTTCTGAGTCTAACCCTTCCGTCATGTCGTTCACATATTTCCAAAAATAGCACTGGTCCTAGGACCGACCCCTTGGGACCCGCTCGTCACAGGTGCCCACTGTGGGTACATCATTACGACCATGACTCGTTGTTGCCTCCCTGTCAGGAAATTTTCTGATCCATTGCAGTGCCCTTCCTGGTATATGCGCCTGATGCTCTGGGTTCTGCACTAATCTCTTGTGAGGAACTGTGTCAAAGGCCTTCTTGCAGTCCAAGAAAAATGCAATTAACCCACCCCTCTCTCTCTTGTCTTACTTCTGTTATTTTATCATAAAACTCCCGAAGGTTTGTGACAGGATTTGCCTTCCGTGAATCCGTGCTGGTTGGCATTTTTACTCCTGTTCCGTTCCAGTGCTCCACCACTTTTCCTCCTGATAATCTTTCCCATAATTTTGCATACTATACACCTCCCTTTTGGCCCTCGTCTCCTTTTTTGAAAATGGGAACTACATTTGCCGTCTTCCATACCCCAGGTATTTTCCCAGTTCCCGGGATGTGTGTGTGTGTGTGTTTTTGGTGCGGGGGGGCGGGGGTTTGTGTGTGGTGTTTTGGGGGGTGTGTGTTGTCCCCCCCCCCCCCCCCCCCCTTTTATTTTTTTTGTGTGGTTGTGTGTGTGTGTGTGTGTGTGTGTGTGTTGTCTGTCTGTCTGTCTGTCTGTGTTGTCTGTGTGTCTGTGTGTTTTTTGTGTGTCTGTTTTCCTGTGTTTTACTCACTTAGTTGTGGTTGGGGAGGTCGAGTCATAGCCCCTGGCCCCGCCTCTTTACGGGGCCGAAACGGGGTCACTCTCCCTGCCCCACGAGTTTTTATCTACCTTCCCTTAAACCCTATGAATGGATCCTGCCTCCACTACACCCTTTCCCCCAGATTTAATTCCATTCCCTGATACTTGTAAATGAAAAAAATACTTCCTAACATCCCTGTGATTCTTCTGGGTCTTCAATTTCCCAAACCCTGGCCCCCGGGTTCCCTTTTGCCCCAAATCCCCGGAAAACATTCTGTTCTGTCCACCTTGTAAATTTTCCTCTGGGGAATTTTAAGCATTTTATCCCTTTCCCCCCTTTCTTCCGGGTCCTCCGTGTCATCATTTTAGATTTCCCTTAACCTCTCCTCTTTGTCCTTGGGTTTCGGGGGAACAAATTTCTTGTTGCAAACCTTTACACTTTCTCTAGTTTCTTTCGTGCTTGGCTAGGTGTGGGCCCAAATGGTGCCCCCTATAAAAACAAGGGCCAAACTTTACAGGGTTTTGTACAGGGCCCTTTAAACGATTTTTCCCTTTTTAAGTTGTCGGAATGCTGTTCTTAGGTTTGCCCGGAGCCCCTATGCTGCCCGCAGTTATTTGGTTTATGTGGGCCTCGGAGATGTGCCTGGTGTTATACTCACCCTAAGGGTCTTTTTCCTTGAGTGATGTTTGTAGTCTTGGGCCCCCTATACTGTACTCCGTCTGCGGTTTCTTTGCCCTTTTTCCCAAAACTTGTGACTTTGTACTTGGTGGGGGTGAACTTTCCCGGGCCAATTGCTGGACCCGGGCCCGCAGCCCCGTCAGATCCCATTTTTTGCTTTCCCTGGTCCTCGTCCAATTGAATTCTTTCCCAAAGTAAAATCGGGCTGCAAAAAGGGACACCTCTGAGCTATTTTCCCTTTCCCCTTTTGTTCACAAATACCAAAAAAAAGCAAAGGTCCTTGGACTGACCCTATGGGGAAAACCCCCTTCGTCACGGTGCCCCCCCTGACAAACCCAGCCCGACCATTACTCCCGCTGTTTTCCCGACAAATAATTCCCCCGATCCATTGTAGTGCCTTCCCTTTTTATCCCTGCCTTGGCCCCCAATTTTTCACTATTCTCTTTTTAGGAACTTTGTTTAAACGCCTTCTTACGTTCATGAAAAAGGAAAAATACCATCTTGTCTTACTACTGTCGCCCTATTATGAACCCAGTAGATTTGTGACACAGGATTTTCCGTCGGTGAAAAACCGTGTTGGCTGTTGTTGATAACTTTATTCCTTTTAGGTGGGTTTCCCCACTCTTCTCCGGGTAATTTTTCTCCATGACTTTGCTTTCTAATATGTCAGTTGGGCACTGGTCTATAGTTTTGTGGGTCCCTGTCTCCTTTTTTAAAAAATTGGGGGCTAAAATTTGCCTGTCCCATTTCGGGGTGTGTGTGTGTGTGTGTGTGGGACTCACATTTAAATTTTGGGTTTCAGGAAGGTCGAGATCGCCCCGGCCCCCCTCTCTTCACCGTTTTGCTTTTTTTGGTTTCCCCTCCCCTCCTTGCTCCATGAGCTTTTCAGCCTATCTTAAAGCTATGGGTTTTTTTCCTTGGGCCCCTACTCACTTGTAGGCCATTCCACTTCCGACTACTCTATGACTGAAGAAATACTTTCCCCCCCTCCCTCTGTCCCCAAACTGGGGCTTCAACTTAAGCCCAATAACGGGGGATTTTGGGGAAGTATTTTTTCATCATAGAGTAGTCGGAAGGGGAAGGCCTAGCAAGTGAGTAGGGGCAGGAACCAACAAGCTTTAAGATGAGGCATGATAAAGCTCATGGAGCAAGGAGAGAGAGGACCTAGTAGCACACGGTGAAGAGACGGGGCCAGGAGCTGAGTCTCGACCTCTGCAACCACAATTATGTGAGTACACACACACACACACACACACACCTGAGGTATGGAAGACAGCAAATGTAGTCCCAATTTTTAAAAAAGGAGACATGACGCACAAAACTATAGACCAGTGTCACTGACATATATAGTATGCAAAGTCATGGAGAAGATTATCAGGAGAAGAGTGGTGGAACACCTAGAAAGGAATGAGCTTATCAACAACAGCCAACACGGTTTCACCGACGGAAAATCCTGTGTCACAAATCTACTGGTGTTCTATAATAGGGCGACAGTAGTAAGACAAGATGGGTATGTTCCATTTTCATGAACTGTAAGAAGGCGTTTGACAAAGTTCCGTACAAGAGAATAGTGCAAAAATTGGAGGACAAGGCAGGGATAACAAGGAAGGCACTACAATGGATCAGGGAATACTTGTCAGGAAGACAGCAGTGAGTAATGGTACGTGGCTAGGTGTCAGAGTGGGCACCTGTGACGAATGGGGTTCCATAGGGGTCAGTCCAAGGACCGGTGCTGTTTTTGGTATTTGTGAACGACATGACGGAAGGAATAGACTCAGAGGTGTCCCTGTTTGCAGACGATGTGACGTTGAGGAGAAGAATTCAATTGGACGAGGACCAGGGAAAGCTAAAATGGGATCTGGACAGGCTGCAGGCCTGGTCCAGCAATTGGCTCCTGGAGTTCAGCCCCACCAAGTACAAAGTCACGAAGATTGGGGAAGGGCAAAGAAGACCGCAGACGGAGTACAGTCTAGAGGGCCAGAGACTACAAACATCACTCAAGGAAAAAGATCTTAGGGTGAGTATAACACCAGGCACATCTCCTGAGGCGCACATCAACCAAATAACTGCTGCAGCATATGGGCTCCTGGCAAACCTAAGAACAGCATTCCGACAACTTAATAAGGAATCGTTCAGGACCCTGTACACCGTGTACGTTAGGCCCTTGTTGGAGTATGCGGCACCAGTTTGGAACCCACACCTAGCCAAGCACGTAAAGAAACTAGAGAAAGTGTAAAGGTTTGCAACAAGATTAGTCCCAGAGCTAAGGACTACGAGGAGAGGTTAAGGGAAATCTAACTGATGACACTGGAGGACAGGAGAGATAGGGGAGACGTGATAACTGCATATAAAATACCGAGAGGAATTGACAAGGTGTACAGAGACAGAATGTTCCGGAGATGGGACACAGCAACAAGGGGACACAGTTGGAAGTTGAAGACTCAGATGAATCACAGGGATGTTAGGAAGTATTTCTTCAGTCACAGAGTAGTCAGGAAGTGGAATAGTCTGGGAAGTGATGTAGTGGAGGCAGGATCCATTCATAGCTTTAAGCAGAGGTATGATAAAGCTCGTGGTGCAGGGAGAGTGACCCAGTAGCGGCCAGTAAAGAGGCGGGACCAGGAGCTATGACTCGACCTCTGCAACCACAACTAAGTGAGTACACACAGGCACACAGACACACACACACACACAGACACACAGACAACACAGACAGACAACAGACAAAACAACACACACAAAACACACACACACACACACACACAAAACACACACACACCACCCCAACCACCCCAACACACACACGAAGATAAAACACACAAAACGCACGCACACACACACCCCACACACAACCCGGGAAAACGGGCAACTACCTGAGGTATGGAAGACGGCAAATGTATTTTCCCTTTTTCAAAAAAGGAGACAGAAAAGAGGCATTTAAACTATAGACATGTGTCTTTGACGTGTATAGTATAAAAAAATTATGGAAAAAATTACAGGGGGAGAGTTTTGGGCACCGGGAAGGGAACAGGATTTAAAAAAGGGCCCAACCAGCAGGGATTCAGGGAAGGCAAATCCTGTGTCACAAACCTTCTGGATTTTTTATGTTTAAAATAACAAAAGTAAACAAGAGAGAGAGGGGGGGGGTTAATTCCCATCTTCTTGGACTGCAAAAGGCCTTTAAACACATTTCCCCTCACAAGAGTTTAATGCAGAAGCAAGAGAAACAGGCGCATTTTAACAGGAAGGGCACTGAAAAGGATCAGAGAATACCTACGGGGAGGAAAACAACGAGCCAGGTACGAAATTTGATGAAATCACAGTGGGCACCGTGACGAGCGGGGGGGTTAAAAGGGGCCGGCCCTAGGAAAAAGTGCTATTTTTGGTATATTAACACATGACGGAAGGGTTAGACTCAGAATTTGCCCCCTGTTTTGCGATGATTTTGAATTTTAATGGGGAGAATTAAATCTAAATGAGGACCAGGCAGGACTTCAAAGAGCCCTTGGACGGGACGGGAACACCTGGTCCAGAAAATGGCTTCTGGGAATTTAATCCTGCCAAATCCCAAATTCATGAGATGGGGGAAGGGCACAAAGCCCCACAGACAGAGTAAAAGGCAAGGGGGCCAAAAAATGAAAAACCTCACTCAAGGATCTTGGGGGAGAAATAACCCCGGGAGAAATTTTCCTCCGGAAGCACACATCAAAAAATAACTGCTGAGCAAAATGGGCGCCTGGCAAACCAAGAAAAAGAAAATTCCACACCTTAGTAAGGAATCTTTTAAAAGGGAAAATTTGTACACCGTGTATGTCAGGGCCCATCCCGGGAAAGTTGCAGCACCTGTTTGGAACCCGCATTTGGGATAAACCCTCAAAAACTAAGAAAGTAAAAAAGGTTTGCAACAAGGTTAGTTCCAGAGCAAAGGGGGGAATGTCCTTGAAAAAAATTTAAAGGGGAAATGGGCCTAAACGACACTGGAGGACAGGGGGGTCAGGGGGATATAAATAACGCCCTTAAAATACTGCGTGGAATAAACAAGGTGGGCCCAAAAGGACAGGATGTTCCAGGGGGGGGACACAGAAACAAGGGGGCCCAAAATTTTGGAATTGAAGACACAAATGATAAAGAAGGATACTGGGAAGTATTTCTTAAATCATAGGTTTTAAGGCAGGGGAATAGCCTAAAAAAATGACGTAGTGGGGGCGGGGAACCAAAACCTCAGTTTTAAGACGATTTTTGATAAACCATGGAGGGGGGAGAGAGAGGGTCGGGTAGCAACCGGTGAAGAGGGGGGGGCCAGGAGCTAGGACTCGGCCCCTGCAACCCCAAATAGGTAGTACAAATGGGTGAAAACACCCCACACAAACACACCACACAAAAGGTCAAAAGAGATAGTGGGAAAAGTTTTTCTTCATCATAGATTTGAAAGGGCAGGGGAATACCCTAAAAAATTTACGAGTGGGGGGCAGGAACCAAAAACTTTTTTTAAACGGGGTTTTTTGAAAAAGCTCAGGGACCCGGGGAGAGAGGGGGGCCTAGTAGAAACCCGGGTTAAAAGAGGGGGGCCGGGAGCAGGACTCGACCCCTCAACCAAAAAAAGGGTGAGTACAAACACCACACACACACACACACACCACACACACACCACACCACACACACAAAAACTCCTAGATTCGACGTCTTGAAAAAAAATAATTCAGGGGTTTGCCTTTTTAATTTAGCTGGCGGGTCTTTTTTTTAAATTTAAAAGGGGTTCAAACAGCGTTTTTTGTATTTTCTAGTATTTCCTCTAATCTACTGAATTGTTATTGTTTTAACTTTTAGGGGATTTTAGTTTATTTGAAATTGTTCGTGTTACTTGTGTGTTACTGCCCAAAATCTCTGTACCAGCGAGTCAACCGTTTCTTTCCCACTCTTCACCTTAGATACCAGTGATCTCCCCCCCTTTCATTCCACTCTTAAACCGTAATACCATGAGTCTCCCCGGGCTTCATTTCCCCACTCTTCACCGTAAAACCCCAAGTGAGTCAACACGCTTCAGTTCCACCTTCACCGTAATACCATGAGTCTACCCTTCAGTTCCACTCTTCCCCCGTAAAAACCAGGGGAGTCTACCCCGGTCATTTCCATTTTTTTTAAAACCGTAAAAAACCAGTGAGTTCCACACGCTTCATTTTCCACTTTTAAACCGTAGATACCATGAGTCTACACGCTTCGTTCCACTCTTCACCGAAAGATACCACGAGCCCTACACCCTTCATTCCCACCTTCACCGAAGATACCAGTGATTCCCAAACACGTTTTCAGTTCCACTTTTCCCCGGGTAATACCAGCGAGTCTCCCACGCTTCAGTTTCCACTCTTCACCGTGATACCAGTGATCTAACCCCGTTTCCATTCCCAACTCTTCACCGTAGATCCCAGTGAGTCACACGCTTCTTTTCCATTTCTCACCTAGTACCAGCGAGTCTACCCCTTTCAGTTCCACTCTCACCATAGATACCAGTGAGTCTACCCCTTTTCATTTTCCACTCTTCACCGAGATACCGTGAGTCAACACCTTCATTTCCACTCTTCACCGTAGAAACCGTGGATCTACACACTTCAGTTCCACTTTTCACCGAAATTTACCATGAGTCTAAAACGTTTCCCAGTTCCCCCCTTTTTCACCGTAATACCAGTGAGTCTACACCTTCATTTTTCCACTCTTCACCGTAGATACCATGAGTCGACACGTTTCATTTTCCACTCTTAAACCGTAGATACCAGTGGTCTACACGCTTTCATTTCCCACTTTTTCCCCCGAAGATACAGGGGAGTCTACACGCTTTCATTTCCACTTTTAAACCGTAAAAACCAGTGAGTTTTCACGCTTCAGTTCTACCCCTTTAAACCGTAATACCAGCGAGTCTACACGCTTAAAAGTTCCACTTTTTTAAACCTTTAGATCCCAAGCGATTTCTACACGCTTCATTTCCACTTTTCCCACCGTAATACCAACGAGTCTCCACGTTTTATTCCCCCCCCCCCCCCCTTTAGATACCAGCGAGTCTACACGTTTTAAATTTCCCACTTTTCCCCGTAGATACCAGCGAGTCTACACGCTTCAGTTCCCCCCCCTTTTTCACCCGTAGTTTACAGGGGGGGTCTACCCCTTTTCATTTCTACTCTTCACCTAGATACCAGCGAGCCCAAACACGTTTCCCATTTTCCACTCTTCCCCCCGTAAAACAGTGAGTCTACACCCTTCATTTTTCTACTCTTAAACCGTAGATACCAGTGAGCTACACGCTTCAGTTCCACTCTTCACCGTAGATACAGTGATTCAACACACTACATTTCCCACCCCTTCACCGTAGATACAGTAGCCCACACCCCACAGTTCCACTCTTAAACCGTAGATACAGTGACCCCAAACATTTACATTTCCCAAACTTTTAACCGAAAATACAGTGATCCACTCACAAACTTTCCCAAACCTTTTTCACCGTAGATAAAATTGAGCCAAAACGCTTCATTTCCACTCTTCACCCAGATACATGAGCCCAAACACGTTTTCAGTTCAACTCTTCCCCGTAGATCCCGGGGATCCACACACTACAGTTCCACTCTTCACCGTAGTTTACATGAGTCCACACAAAAACTTTTCCCCCCCTTCCCACCGAGATCCCAAATTAGTCCCACGCTTCAGTTCCACTCTTCACCGTAGTACAGGAGTCTACACGCCCTTTTTCCACTTTTTCACCGTAGATACAGTAGTCTAAAACACTACATTCCACTCTTAAACCGAGATACAGTGAGTCAAACACACTACAGTTCCCCCCTTTTCCCACCGTAGATACATGAGTCCACTCACTACAGTTCCACTTTTTAAACCGTAATACAGTGAGTCCCACGTTTTAAATTTTCCACTCTTCACCGTAGATACAGTGGTCTACACATACAGTTCCACCTTCCCCGTAATACAGGAGTTCACAAACTACAGTTCCACTCTTCACCGAGATACAGTGAGCCCACACAAACCGTTCCACTCTTCACCTTTAGATACAGTAAACCCACACACTAAAAGTTCCCCCCTTTTCACCCCGTAATACCAGTGAGTCTACACGCTTCGTTCCCCCTTTCATAAACCGTAATAATTGAGTCTACACACAAATTTCCACTCTTCACCGTAGATACAGTGATTTTCACACACTCAGTTCCACCTTCACCGTGGGTACAGTGAGCCCACACACTTCATTTTCCACTCTTCAACCCGAAGATAAAATGAGCCCAAAACCATTTTACAAAAATCCACTTTTCACCGTAGATACAGTGAGCCCCCCCCCCACACACAAACATTTTCCACTCTTCCCCGTAGATACAGTGAGTCTAAAAACACTACAGTTCCCCCCTCTTAAACCGTAGATACAGTGAGTCCAAACCCCTAAAATTTTTCCACTCTTCCCCGTAGATACGTGAGTCCACACACTACATTTCCCACTCTTCCCTAGAACAGGATTCCACACACTACATTTTCCACTCTTCACCCCGTAAGATACAGTGTCCCCCAAAACTTCGGGTTCCCACTCTTAAACCGTAGAACAGTGAGCCCTAAAACACACAGTTCCACTCTTCACCGTAGAAAAACAGTAGCCCAAACCAACACAACAGTTCCACCTTCCCGTAATACAGGATTCCAAACACTACATTTTCCACTTTCACACCGTAGATACATGAGTCAAAACACACTACCGTTCCCCCTTTTCACCGTGAATTACAGTAAATTCCACACATTTACATTTCCCAAACCCCCTTCACCGTAGATACAGGGGAGCCCACACACACATTTCCCCAACCCCTTCACCGTAATACAGGAGTCCACACACTCCCGTTCAACTTTTCACCGTAGATACAGTGAGTCTACACACTACGTTCCACTCTTCACCGTAGATCGGGGGAAGTCCACTCACACATTTCCCCCTCTTCCCCGTAGATACAGTGATTCCACCCCCCTTCATTTTCCACTCTTCACCGTGATACGGATCTACACACTCAGTTCCCCCTTTTCACCGTAATACAGTGATTTTCACCCCCTACAGTTCCACTTTTTAAACCGAAAATTTTACAGTAAAGCCCCACACAATTCATTTCCCACTTTTCCCACCGTAGAAAACAGGGGTTTCCAAACACAGTACAGTTCCACTTTTTCACCGAAATACCATGAGCTAAAAACGCTTCATTTCCCCCACTCTTCACCGTAGATACATTGAGTCTACACACTACATTTCCCTTTTTCCCCTTTCCCCGAGATACAGTGGGGTTCACACACAAAAAGTTCCACTCTTAAACCCTTAAAAAAAATACATGACCCCAAAACATTTTCATTCCACTCTTCACCGTAAAACAGTGAGCCACACACAAGATCCATCTTCCCCCGTAGATACAGTAAAGCCCACCCCCTACATTTCCACTCTTCACCGTAGATACTTTGATCCCAAAACTTCATTCCACTCTTCACCGTAGATACAGTGAGTCTACACACTACACCCAAACTCTCACCGTAGATACAGTATTTCCAAAACACTACAGTTCCACTTTTCACCTAGATACAGTGAGTCCCAAAACACTACATTTTTCCACTCTTCACCGTAGATCCCAGGAGTCCACACACTTCATTTTCCCCCTTTCACCGTAGATACATGAGTTACACACTACAGACCACTCTTCACCTTAGTTACAGTGAGTCACACGTTTCAGTTTACTCTTCACCGTAATCCCCACGAGTCTAAACCTTCATTTCCCACTCTTCACCGTAAAACCCAGTGAGTCACACCCTTCATTTCTACTCTTCACCGTAGATACCAGGGGAGCCCTACACCTTCAGTTCCACCTTCCCCGTAGATACAGGATTCAAACACACTACAGTTCCACCTTCCCCGGGAATACCAGTAGTCTAAAACGCTTCAGTTCCACTTTTTCACCCGTAATACCATCGAGTCTACACGAAATCGGGTTTCCCCACTTTTTCAACCTAGAAACCAGTGATTCTAAAACCTTCATTTCCCAACTTCCCCGGGAATTTTACCATGATTTCTACAGGGCTTCAGTTCCCTCTTAAACCGTAGATACCAGCGAGTCTACACGCTCAGTTCCACTCTTCACCCGTAAACCAGTGAGCCCTTACACGCTTCTTTTCCACCTTAAACCGTAGATACCACGATTTCTAAAACGCTTCATTTCCACTCTTAAACCGTAGATACCAGTGAGTCTAAACGCTTCATTTCCCCACTCTTCACCGTAGATACCAGTAAACCCACACCCCTTAAATTCCACTCTTCACCGTAGTTTACCAGCGGTTCCTTCCCCCCACCCTTCGGGTTCCACTCTTCCCATAGATACCAGTGAGTCTAAAACCTTCAGTTCCACTTTTCACCGTAATACCAGTGATCTACACGCTTCAGTTTCCACCTTCCCCGAGAAAACCAGTGAGTCTACACACTTCAGTTCCACTCTTCCCGTAGATACCAGTGAGTTTTTAAAACGCTTCATTTCCACTCTTCACCGTGATCCAAAGTGATTTCTAAAAAGCTTCATTTTTCCACTCTTCACCGTAGATACCAGTGATTTCTACACGCTTCATTTCCCCCTTTTCACCGTAATCCCAGTGAGTCACCCCGTTTCATTTTCCATTTTCACCGTAGATACAGTGATCTACACGCTTCGGGTTCCACTTTTCACCGTAATACCAGTGATCTACACGCTTCTTTCTACTCTTCCCGTAGAAAACCAGCGAGTCTACACGTTTCAGTCCACTCTTCACCGTAGATACCACGAGCCCTAAAACCTCATTTCCCCACTTTTTCCCCGGGAGATACCACCAGTCTACACCGTTTCATTTCCACTCTTCACCGTAGTTTACCACGAGTCTACACGTTCATTTTTCCACTCTTCACCGTAGATCCCAACGACCCAAAAACGCTTCATTTTCCACTCTTCCCCAAAAAATTTTACAGTGAGTCTACCCCTTCATTTTCTACCTTCCCTTTAGATCCACGAGTCTACACGCTTCATTCCACTCTTCACCTAGATACAGGGGAGTATACACGCTTCATTTTCTACTCTTCACCGAAAGATACCATTAAAGCCTAAAACGCTTCTTTTTCCCACTGTTAACCGTGATACAGTGAGTCTACACACACGGGTTCCACTCTTAAACCGTAGATACAGTGAGTCCACACACTACGTTCCCCCTCTTCACCGTAGATACAGTAAACCACACACTAAAATTTCCCCACTTTTTAACCGTAGATACAGTGAGTCCACTAAACTACATTTTCCACTTTTAAACCGTAATACAGTGAGTCCACACGCTTCATTTCCCCACTTTTCCACCGTAGAAACAGTGAGCCCCACACGTTTCATTTCCACTTTCCCCAAAAACCCAGTGATCCACACCTACATTTCCCCACCCTTAAACCCGGTAGATACAGTGAGCCCCACACACAACATTTTTCCACTTTTTCACCGTAGATACAGTGATCTACACACTACATTTTCCATTTTTTTCCCCGGGAAATTTCAGTGATCCACACACTACAGTTCCACTCTTCACCGTAGTTTACAGGACCCCACACACTAATTTTCCACTTTTCACCGAAATTTACAGGGGAGTCCACACACTACAGTTCAACCTTCACCGTAGATACAGTGAGTTTTACACACTACAGTTCCACTTTTTTCACCGAAATTACATGACCCCACTCACTACATTTTTCCAAACTCTTCACCGTAGATACAGTGAGTCCAAAACGTTTCAGTTCCACTCTTCCCCGAGATACAGTGATTCTAAAACACTACAGTTCCCCCACTCTTCACCGTAGATCCCGGGGAGTTCACACACTACAGTTCCACTCTTAAACCGGGTAGAACAGTGAGTCCACACAATTCATTTTCCACTCTTCACCGTAGAACAGTGAGCCCACACAGTACATTTCCACCCCTTCACCGAATCCCCAGTGAGCCCTACACGCTTAAATTTCCACCCCTTCCCCGGGAGATACAGTGATCAAACCCCACTACATTCCACTCTAAAACCGTAAAATACAGTGATTTCACACACTACAGTTCCACGCCCCTTAAAACCTTTAGATCCCAAGGGGGGGGGAGTCCACACACTTCATTCCACTCTTCACCGAAATTTACAGTGAGCCAAACACACAAAAACCCCCACTCTCACCGAAGATACAGTAAACCCCAAAACAACTACATTTTTCCACCCCTTCCCCGTAGATACAGTGAGCCCAAACACACTTCAGTTCCCCCCCTTTCCCCTTTAATTTACGTGAGTCTACACACTACATTTCCACTCTTCACCGTGGGAAACATTGATTCCAAAAACACTACATTTCCCCAACTCTTCAAAGTAGATACAGGGGAGCCCAAAAACACTACAGTTCCACTCTTCACCGTAGATACAGTGAGTCCACACACTTCTTTTTCCCCCTCTTCCCCCCGTAAAAATAAAATTATTTAACCCCCTTTAAAAGTTCCCTCTTCACCGTAGATACAGTGAGTCTAAAACCCCTTAAATTTCCCTACTCTTCACCGTAAAATACCGCGAGTCTACACGCTTCAGTTCCCCTTCACCCGTAGTTTACAGTGAGTCTAAAACGTTTCAGTTCTACTCTTAAACCGTAATACCAGTGAGTCTACACCCCTTCAGTTCCACTTTTCCCAACCGAAGATACAGGAGCCCTACACACTACATTTCCACTTTTTAAACCGTAATACCATTTATTCTCCACGCTTCATTCCCACTCTTCAAACCTTTAAAACCCCAAAGCGAGTCTACAACGCTTCATTTTCCCACTCTTCACCGTAATACCATGGGGTCTAAAACCCCTTCATTTTCCACTCTTCACCTAGAAAAACCCATTGACCCACCCCTTTTCAGTTCCACTCTTCACCGTAGATACCAGCGATCTACACCCCTTCATTCCCACTCTTAAACCTTAGATACCGGGTGAGTCTACACCCTTCATTTCCACTTTTCACCGTAGATCCCAAACGAGTCCTACACGCCCCCATTTCCACTCTTCACCGTAATACCGTGAGTCTAAAGGGCTTCATTTCCACTCTTAAACCGAAAGATCCCAAGTGAGTCTAAAACCGTTTTAAAGTTTCCACCCCTTCACCGTAGAAACCAGCGAGTCTACACGCTTCATTCCATCTTCACCATAAAATACCAGTGAGTCTACCGTTTATTTTTCCCCACTCTTCCCGAAATTTTACCAGTGACTACACGCTTCATTTTCCAAATTTTTCACCGTAGATCCCCGTGGGGTCTACACACTTCATTTCCCCCCTCTTAAACCGTAATACCAGTGAGCCCTACCCCTTTCCCTTTTCCCTCTTCACCGTAGATACCAGGAGTCAACACGCTTCAGTTCCACTTTTCCCAACCGTAAAAACCATGAGTCAAACACGCTTCATTTCCACTCTTCACCGTAGAAAACCGGGAAAACCCAAACACGCTTCAGTTCCACCCCTTCACCGTAAAAAACAGGAGTCTAAAACGTTTCAGTTCCACTCTTCACCGTAGATCCCAAAGTGGGGTCTACACGTTTTCAGTTCTACCCCTTCACCGAGCCCCCAAAGCAAAGGCCCTACACGCTTCAGTTCCCCCTTTTCCACCTAATACCACGAGTCTACACGCTTCAGTTCCCCCCTCTTCACCGTAATCCCCAGCGATTCTACACGCTTCAGTTCCATTTTTTTAAACCAAAAAGAAACCAGGAGTCTACACGCTTCAGTTCCACTCTTCCCCCGGGTAAATCCCAGCGAGTCAACACGTTTCGGGTTCCACTTTTCACCGTAGATACAGTGAGTCAACACCTTCATTTTCACCCCTTCACCGTAACCCAGCGAGTCTACACCCCTTCATTTTCCACTCTTAAACCCGTAATACAGTGAGTATACCGCTTCAGTTTCAACCTTCACCGTAGATACCAGGGCCCTAAAACGCTTCAGTTCCACTGTTACCGTAATACAGTGAGTCAAACACACTACAGTTCCACCCTTCCCGGGGGGGGAGAACAGTGAGTCCCCCACCCCTACAGTTCCACCTTCACCGTAGAAACAGGAGCCCACACACTAAAATTTCCCACTCTTAAACCGTAGATACAGTGAGCCACTCCTACATTTCCACTCTTCACCGTAGATACAGTGAGTCCACACGCTTCAGTTCCCCCTTCACCGTAGATACAGTGAGTCCAAAACCTTCAGTTCCACTCTTCCCCCGTGGGATACAGTAAACCCAAACCCCACAACGGGTTCCACTCTTCCCCCGTAGATACAGTGAGTCCACACACAAAATTCCACCCTTCACCGAATCCCAAAGGATTCTACACGCTTCATTTTCCACTCTTCCCCGGGTAGATAAAAGTGACCCACACGCTTCGGGGGTTACCTTCACCGTAGATCAGTGAGTCTACACCCCTACAGTTCCACTTTTTCCACCGTAATACAGTGAGTCAACACATTTCATTCCCCACCTTCACCGTAGATACAGTGAGCCCACTCACTACAGTTCCCCCCCCCTTTTCACCTAAAATTCCAGTGAGCCCACACGCTTCATTTCCCACTTTTTTCACCGTAGATACATGATCCCCACACTACATTTTCCACTCTTCACCGTAATACAGTGAGTTCACACACTACGGGTTTCCCCCCTTCCCGTAGATACAGTGAGTCCACACAATTCATTTTCCACTCTTCACCGAGAACAGTGAGCCCCACACACACAGTTCCACTTTCTCACCCCGTAGATCCCCATGAGTCCCCAACCTTCATTTCCACTCTTCACCGAAGAACAGGGGAGTCACACACTACATTTTCCACTATTCACCGTAGTTTAACAGTGAGTTTCACACACTAAAATTTCCCCTCTTCACCGTAATACAGTGGGGGTCCACACACTTAAATTTCCCCCTCTTAAACCGTAATACATTTGAGTCCACACACACAGATCCACTCTTCACCGTAGTTACATGAGTCCACACACTACAGTTCCACTCTTCACCGTAGATACAGTGCCCCAAAACAACTTCAGTTCCACTCTTCACCGAAATACAGTGAGTCTACACACTACAGTTCCCCCCTCTTCACCGTAGAAAACAGTGAGCCCACACACAAACATTCCACTCTTCCCGTAGATACAGTGGGGTCCCCCAACATTTACATTTTCCACTTTTCCCACCCTTTAGATACATAAAGTCCACACACTAATTCCACTCTTCACCGAGATAAAAGTGATCCAACCCTAAATTTTCCACTCTTCCCGTAGATACAGTGAGCCCCTAAAACACAACATTTTCCACTCTTCCCCCGGGTAAAATACAGTGATTTCCCCCCACACTACAGTTCCACTCTTAAACCGTAGATACATGATTTTCCACACACACAGTTCCACTCTTCCCCGTAATAACATAAGTTACACATTTACATTTTTCCACTCTTCACCGTAGATACAGTAAATCCACACACTACATTCCCCCTCTTCACCGAAGAACAGTGACCCACACCAACAGTTCCACTCTTCACCCTAGTTTACATGATCCAACACACAACATTTTAAACCCTTCTTCACCGTAGATACAGTGAGTCTACAAAACTACAGTTCCACTCTTAAACCGGTAGATACAGTGATCCACTCACTACAGTTCCCCCCCCTTCCCCGGGTAGATACAGTGAGCCCACACGCTTCATTTTCCCTCTTAAACCGTAGATACAGTGAGTCTACACCACGGGTTTCCACTCTTCACCGAAGAAAACAGGGGGGAGGTTCACACACTACAGTTCCACTCTTCACCGTAAAAATACAGGAGTCCAAAACAATTCATTTCCACTCTTCACCGTAGATACAGTGAGTCCACCATTACATTTCCCCCTTTTTCACCGAAAACCCCAGTGAGCCCTACACGTTTTCATTTCCCACTCTTCACCGAATACAGTAAATCTACACACTCCCATTTTCCACTTTTTTCACCGTAGATACAGTGAGTTAACACACAAGTTCCCTCTTCACCGTAGATACAGTAGTCCACACATTTCATTCCCCCTCTTCCCCGGAAAATTTAAAAGTGATTCCCCCAAAACAGAAAATCCACTCTTCACCGTAGATACAGTAAATTCCACACACTACATTTCCACTTTTTTCACCGTAAAAATACAGTGGCCCCACCACTTCATTCCACTTTTAAACCGTAGAAACAGGGGTCAACACACTAAAAGTTCCACTTTTTAAACCCGTAGTTACAGTGGTCCACCCCACACATTTTCCACTCTTCACCGTAGATACATTTAGTCCACACACTACAGTTCCACTTTTTTTTCCAACCGTAGATACAGTGATCCACACACTTCGGGTTCCCCCTCTTCACCGTAAATCCAGTGAGTCACACACTACGGGTTCCCTCTTCACCGAAGATACATGATCCACACACAACTTTTTCCACTCTTCACCGAGATCCAGTGAGTCCACACACTACAGTTCCCCCTTTTAAACCGTAGAAACATTTAGTCCACACACTACAGTTTCCACTTTTCACCGTAGAACATGAGTCCACACACAAAAATTTTCCACTCTTCACCCGTAGAACAGTGATCCACACCCCTCCCTTTTTCCCCACTTCACCCGAAGATACGGGTGATTTCCACACACTTCATTTTCCACTTTTCCCACCGTAGATACAGTGAGCCCCACACCTATTTTTCCCAACTTTTTTCACCGAAAATACAGTGAGCCCCACACACTACAGTTCCACCTTCACCGTAGATACAGTGATTTAAACACACTACAGTTCCACTTAACCCGTAGATATTTTTAAAATCCCACAACTACAGTTCCACTTTTAAACCGTAGATAAAGTGAGTCCACACACTATTTTTTCCACCTCTTCCCCGTAATACATGAGCCCCACACACTACATTTCCATTTCTTCACCGTGGTTTTACAGTGAGTCCACACCTCCCTTTCCACTCTTCCCCCGGAAAAACAGGGGAAGTCCAAAAACCTACAGTTCCACATTTCACCGTAGATACAGTGATTTCCACACACTCCCCTTTTTCCCCCACATTTCACCGTGATACAGTGGGGCCACACACTAAAAACAAGAAAAAAACTATAAATAAAACCCACTAAAAGTTAAAGTGCTTAACATTTTTTTTATTTTTTTATTGTATTATTTAAGAATTTTTTGTTATTTTTACCTGACCAAACACCCGAAAATTAAATTTGAGTCCAACCCAGCACCAGCGAAAAACATATTATTTTTTAATAAGAAATTTGTGTGTGTTTTGTACTCACCAAATTGTGGTTGGATGGGTCGAAAACTCCCCTGGCCCCGCCTCTTCACTGAGGGCTACTAGGTCCCTCTTTTCTCTGCCCCTAGCTTTTTCATACCTCGTCTTAAAGCTATGAAAGGTTCTTTCCCCTCCACTACTTTCCTGCTAGGCTATTCCACTTGCTGACGCCCTCAAATGACTAAAAAATATTTCCCTAAAAATCCCTCTGACTCGTCTGGGGGGGTTTTTTAAAATTGTGCCCCCCTGTTTTCTTGTCCCCCCAGCGAACACCCCTGTCCTTGTCCACCTTTTTCTTTTCCACGCAGATTTTGAAATTTCTTTAAACATGTCCCCCCTTTCCCCTTTTCTGTCCTCCAGTGTCGTCAGTCCTTTTGGGGCCGTCACCCCTTTCATCGCAGGCATTCCCCGGAGCCGGAAACTAGCCTTTTTTTGGGCCCCCCTTTTTGAAACTTTCTTTTAACCTTTTTGACGTACTTGCCCAGGTGGGGGGTTCCAAACTGGTTTGCATACACCAGTGGGGCCTAACAAAAACACTTTTACGTGTCAAAAAACGATTCCTTAGTAAGGAAATGGGAAAACGCTTTTCCCTGGGTTTTGCCAGGCCCCTTTACCCCTGCAGCAATTATCGGGTTTGATGGCCCCCGGGAGACGTGCTCGTGTTATGGTCCCCCCCAAGTTCTTTCTCCCTGAGTGAGGTTTGCAGCCCTTTGCCCACCTACCTATACCTTCTGCGTCCCCTCTGCCCTTTTCCCCCAAACCTTTTAAAACTTTGCATTTTGGGAGGGGGTTTAAATCGAGAACCAGTTTTTTGGACCACATTCCACCTGCCAGGTCTTTTCGTAATCCTGGTGACCTCCAATTTCCCATTTAATTCTTCTCATTTAACTTCACATCATCTGCGAACAGGGCACTTTTAGAGTCACCCCTTTCCCTCATTCATTCACATATATCAAAAATAACACTGGGCCCCCCAACGACCTCTGTGGGGCCTCGCTCCACAAGCGCCCACTGTATACCTCTTTACTACCATGACCTTTCCTTTTTTGGCCCTCCCTGTCAGGGATTTTCCCGATCCAATTTCAGGGCCCCTTTCCCGTTATACCCCCGATCCCCCAGCTTCTGCAATTTAACTTTGTAGGAACCGGTCGAAGGCTTTTTGCAGTCCAGGGAAAAAGCAATCCACCCAAACCCCCCTCTCTGTGTCTCACTTCTGTACCTTTTTAAAAACTCCCGAAAGTTTTTGACACAGGATTTTTCCTTTCCCGAATCCATTCTGGTTTTTCATTTAAAATCTTGTTCCGTTCCCCGGTGCTCCACCACTTTCCTCCTAATTTAAACTTCTTTTTCCCCCACTTTTCATACTATACACGTCGAGAAATTGGGCCGGGAGTTTAGGCCCCGTTTCTATCTCCTTTCTTGAAAAAAGAGGACTACATTTTTCCGTCTTCCCTATCTCCCGGTACTTTCCCATTTTTAAGGGATGTATTGAAGATTGTGGTTAGTGGAAAAACAAAAAAAAACTCTCTGCTTCCCTTTTCCCAAGGAACCCCCGGGGACCCTTTCCGGGCCCATCGCCTTTTTAGATATCAAGGGGCACTTAGCAGGGTTCCCGCCCTCCCCCGTTGTTTATAAATTTTTTCCCAAAACTTGTTTGGGATATATCCCCCCCTGTGCTGTCTTCCCAGAGCCCTTCCCTTTTCTCTACGTAAAACTTCCAAAATCTCCTGTTTTTGGGTCCTCACAAAACCCCCTGATCGTTTCTTATGAGTTCCCCCCCCTTCCCCCCTCAGCCTGACACCTAGTCTTTTACTGTCTTTCTTTCCCAGTGGCGTACAATAGTTTTTGGGTCAGAAAATTTACTTTCCCATGGGAAAGTTAATTTTTATACGTCGCTGGGGGGCCCTTTCCCGCTCGCAACTAACCCCCTATTTTCATGTTTCTATGCCTTCTGTACGTTTTTCCCTTCTCCCATTGCACTTATTTTTGGGCCTCCCTTTCAAATGTCGGGGAAAGCAGGAGGGCTCGTTCTGGTCTTCTCCATTATTTCTGTTTCCCCCTTGGGGAAAAAACCTTTCGGCTGCCTTCCCTTTCATTTTTTTTTGTTTAATATTCAATCAACGTTTACTGACTTTCTTAAACCCGTTCTCTTTCCCCACCGAACCTCCTGCAGGGAAATTCCTCAAACCATGTAGTCCCCCCCTTTTATAGTCTGGGTTTTCCCATTCAACCTTTTTAAACCCCCTCTACATTAACTCTTCTATGTATTCAAAGCACAGAACCCCCGTGGTCCCAAGCTCCTAAGGGGGCTCATGATGATGTCCTCTATGTCTTGAACTGCCCAGGTTTAAAACAAGGGCCAATCTTTCTTTTCGTCCCCCCCTCACTTTGGTAATGTCCTTAAAATGTTGGTGCTGAAAATTTTCCAATTTCCACATCCATCATAATGGGTCTCCTGTTCGGGCCCCCCCTGAGGCCCCGGTTTTTTCCCCTCTCCCTATGGTTTTAAAAAGCCCATAAACAGCAACTTTGCTCTGCTCGAGGAGCCTTCTTGCCCCCCCTCACCAGTTTGGGCTGTTTTAGGCACAGTGTCTGCTGGGTGGTGGGGGCCTACTTTTTGTAGGTACAGTGTCTCCCCGAAGGTTTGCAAACTTTCCCTTTTTTAGGTACAGTTCCCCGCTGGAGATTGTTGCTGTTATAAAATACAATGTCTTTCCCGCATGGGGTTGTTACTGTTTTGGGGACAATTTTTTAGCTGAATGGGGTTTTATTTTACTGCTGTAGTACAATTTTAAATGGATATTTGTTACTTTTGTAAAAAAGGTTAAAAGGTTTTCTGCTGAAAAGGGGTGTTTTTTGGGTAGGTACAGTGTTTGCTGGATAAATTTTGTGTTTTCTGTTGTAGGGACAGTTCCTTTTGGAAGGGTGTGTGTGTTACTGGTTTTAGGTATAGTGGCCCCGTTGTAATACTGTCTTTTAGGTACAGTGTGTCTAGTGCTGTGTGTGTTTGAGTTAGGTACTGGTCTGCTGGGTGGTGTGTGTGTGTGTTTAAAAATTTTAGGGGACAGTGTCCCGCTGGATGGATTTTTTCCATTTCTTTCTTTAAATGGGGCAAAAATATCCCAAATTTATTTTTTTTCTAATTAAAATCAAAAAAATGTTTTAGTGCGGTTTCCCGGGAAAAGTTTACATTATGTTGTTTTGGCAGGTCCGGAAATGCGTTATCAGGGCCAGAACAAATGTTTTTTAGTGCAGGGCCGGGCAGTGTTTGTTAGTGCGGTCCCCGGGAAAAGTGTTGTTAGTGGGAAGGGTTTCCCGGGAAAAGTGGGGTTAGTGCCGGTCCGGAAAAGTGTTTTTTATTTCAGGTTTGGGAAAAGTGGGTGTTAAAGGGAGGTCCAGAACAGTGTTTTAGTGCAGGTCCGGGAAAAGTGTTGGGTTTGTGCAGGGCCGGAACAGTGTTGTTTTGTGCCGGGCCCCGAACAGTGTTGTTTGTGCCCGGTCCGGGAAAATTCTGTTGTGCAGGTTTCCCGGGAAAAGTGTTTTTTAGTGCACGTCCGGAACAGTGTTTTTTAGTGCAGGCCAAACAATGTTGTTTTGTCAGGTCCAAACAGTGTTGTTAGGCAGGGCCGGAAAAAGTGTTGTTTAAATGCAGGTCCCGGGCAGTGTTTTTTTAGTGCAGGTCCCCGAACAGTGTTGTTTTTGTTTCAGGTTTCCCGAACAGTGGGTTTTTTTAGTGCAGGTCCAGAAAAAGGTTTTTGTTTGTGCAGGTCCAAACATGGGTTTTTATTTCAGGTTTCCCGAACAGTGTTGTTAGGCAGGGGCCAGAAAAAGTGTTGTTAGTGGGAGGCCAAGCAATGTTTTTTTTAGTGCAGGGCCCCCAACAGTGTTGTTAGTGCAGGCCGGAACAGTGTTGTTAGTGCATCCGGAACGTTTGTTTTTGCAGGGCCGGGAAAATGGGTTTTTAGTGGGAGGGCCCGAACATGTTTTTTTATTCAGGGGCCAAACAGTGTTTTTAGTGCAGGTCCCCAAAAAGTGTTTTAGTGCAGGGGCCCCGAACAGTGTTTTTTAGTGCATCCAGAACCCGGTTGTTTTGTGCAGGTTTCCCGAACAGTGTTGTTGTGCAGTCCGGAACAGTGTTTTTTAATGCAGGTCCGGAAAAAGTTTTTTGTTAGTGCAGGTCCCCAAAAAAGTGTTGTTAGGGCAGGTCCAAATGTTTTTGTTTTGGCAAGGGCCAAAAAAGTGTGTTATGAGGTCCCGAACAGTGTTTTTTTAGGCAGGTCCGGAACAGTGTTTTTTAGTGCAGGTCCGGACAGTGTTGGGTTTGTGCAGGTCCGGAACAGTGGGTTTTTAGTGCAGGTCCAGAAAAATGGGTTTTAGTGAACCAAACAGTGTTTTTTTAGTCAGGTCCAGAACAGTGTTTTGGCAGGTCCCCGGAAAAGTGTTTTTATGGGAGGGCCCGGGAAAAGTGTTGTTTAGTGGGAGGTCCGGAACAGTGTTATTAGTGCAGGTTTCCCGGGAAAAGTGTTGTTAGTGCAGGTCCAGAACAGTGTTGTTAGTGCAGGTTTCCGGGAAAAGTTTGTTAGGGGCAGGTCCGGAACCCGTGTTGCTAGTTTCAGGCCGGAACATGGGTTTTTAGTGGCAGGGCCAGAAAAGGTTGTTTTGTGCAGGTCCGGAAAAAAGTGTTTGTTAGTTTCCCGGTCCGGAAAATTTTTTTTATGCAGGTCCCCCGAAAAATTTTTTTTAGTTTCAGGTCCAGAACAGTGTTTTTTAGTGCCCGGTCCGAAAAGTGTTTTTAGTGCAGGTCCGGAAAAGTGTTTTTTAGTGGGAGGGCCAGAACAGGTTTTTAGTGCAGGTCCCGAACAGTTTTTTTAAAAGGGGAGGTCCAAACAGTTTTTTTTAGTGCAGGGCCCCGAACAGTGTTGTTTGGCAGGTCCAGAACATTGTTGTTTGTGGGAGGTCCGAACATGTTTTTTAGTGCAGGGCCAAAAAGTGTTTTTTTTAGGCAGGTTTCCCGGGAAAATGGGTTTTTAGTGGCAGGTCCGGAACAGTGGGTTTTTAGTGCGGGCCAGAAAAGTGTTGTTTTGTGCAAGGGCCAAAAGTGGGGTTATTTCCGGTCCAGAACAGTGTTGTTAAAGCAGGGCCAGAACATGTTGTTAGTGCAGGGCCAGAACAGTTTTTAGTGGAGGTCCAAAACAGTGGTTTTTTTTTGCAGGTCCAGAAAAGTGTTGTTATGCAGGTCCGGAAAATGTTTTTTAGTGCAGGGCCGGGAAAAGTGTTTGTTAGTGCAGGTCCAGAACAGTGTTGTTAGTGCAGGTCCGAAAAGTTTTTGTTTTGTGCAGGTCAGAAATGTTTTAGGGGCAGGTCCAGAAAAAGTGTTTGGTTTTTGTCCGGCCAAACATTGGGTTTTTAGTGCAGGGCCAGAACAGTGTTGTTAGGGGCCGGTCCAGACAGTGTTGTTAGTGGGAGGTTTCCCCCAAAAGTGTTTTTAGTCCGGTCCAGAACAGTGTTGTTAGTCAGGTCCCAAAAAGTGTTGTTAGTGCAGGTCCGAACAGTGTTTTTTTAGGCAGGGCCAAACAGTGGGGGTTATTTCAGGTCCCCCAACAGGTTTTTAGTCAGGTCCGGGAAAAGTTTTTGTTAGTGGGAGGGCCGGAAAAGGGGTTGAAAATGCCCGGTCCAGAACAGGGGTTTTAAATGGGAGGTCCAGAACAGTGTTGTTAGGCAGGGCCCGAACAGCGTTTTTAATGGGGGCCAAACAGTGTTGTTTTTGCAGGTCCAAAAAATGTTTTAAATGCGGTCCAAACAGTAAAATAATAATTTAAAAATTTTTAACTTTGCCCAACCCCTTTTGGGGAACCCCAAAAAATTTTCCCCAATACAGTTTTAAAAGGGATCTTGTACCCTACCAGCCCTTAAAAAATTTTATGGGGGTTTAAAACAAACAAAATTTTTAGATGATAAGTTTTTGGGGAGTAAGATAGGGTAGGGTTTTTTTTAGCATATTTACCCAGTTTCAGCATTTTGTAACCTACCTCTGCAAACCCAATTACAAAATTCTCTTAAAACAACCCCCCCCAAATTTTACTCTTTTCAAACTTTCAAAAATTTTTTTTTCCATCATTAAAATTTTAAATTCATTTCCGTAATTTCTTCCCCATACCCTCTTTTTACCAATTTCAAGGGGAAGGAAAATTTATATGAGGTATTTTTTTGTTTAGAATTTAAACCCCAAACTTAGTTACATTGATTATTTTGGGTAAAGAAGAATCCCTATTTATATCAAGGGCTAAAGGACAAACTATTAGCGGGGGGCACAAGTGGTCCAAGAACAACATACCCTTTTTACAGGTCAATAACTTTATTTACCAATGCTCGGTTTTTAAACCAGACACAGCACAAATAACCCGCACAAGAAAAAAGGGAGCTTACGACGACGTTTCGGCCACTGGGAAACCTTTACAAAGAACCAAACGAAATAGATGGGAAAGGGGAATATGGGCAGGAATGGTGGTGGGTGGGGTATAGTATTTAGTGTAGTATATATAGTAGTGGGGGAGGGGGAAGGGAAGTAGTGGTGGGGAAGAAAGGAGGAGCCATCAAAAAACAAAAAAGGGGGAGCATTCAAGGGAGCTAGGTGCCCCAGAGGAGAGCAAAACACGAGGTGGGGGGGAAAATAAAAAAATAAAAAATAAGGGAACAGAAAAAAAAAAACGAAACAACCCAAAAGAAAAAGGAAAGAGGAAAGGGGGGGACGAAAAAAAAAAAGGGAGAATCAGGTTATCACGGGTTTTCTGAAGCGGGGACATTTAAATGAGGGGGGAGGGGAAGGCATCTGCAGAGACGAAGCCAGGACTAAGATTCATACAAGAAAGTTGTTTTTTGGGGGAGGTTCAACCAACATTTTAGCAGAAGACCAGTCAATAGGAGGGCAAAACCCTGATGTGACAGAAAAGAGCATTGTTAGTGTGGGAACCCTAACACTATTTTTTGTGCCCCTAATCGCAAAAGAGATCGGCCATTTCCCCAAAATTTTTGAAAGGACAGGAGGAGCAAGAAAAAGAGTAACCCGGGAACATCTGTAGAGGGAGAAGGGGAAAGAACGAGATTATCAAGAGTGTTATCGGCAAAATAAGTTTGTTTCCGGGAGCGGAGAGGGTTATTGAGATTAGAAAGCCCCGGAAATGTAGGGAAGGCAGGGGACAAAGATTTTCCCGGGATAAATTTTTGGGAAAAGAATTATTTTTAGCACTGAAGGGCAGAGTCTATAAATGGGAAGGGGTACCAAGAGGGGAAAAACGAATTATAAGGGGGGAAATTCTGCGAAGGAACTGAGGATCACAGATGCGGGGGGCAGGGGAAAAAAGGGGGAGATAAAAACACTTTTTTGACGGGGGAACATGATGGGAAAAAGTAGTGAATGAAATCCACGGGCATGGGTTTGGGGTAAACAAAAAAGGGAAAAACCTGTGCGAGCAGGGGACATGGACATAAAGGGGAAAGGGAAGAAAGGGAAATTTTTTTTAGATTCCCCCATTCAGTTTTAATCTTAAAAGGGGGCAAGATTATTAAGAGCTTCAAGAAAAGGTTGGAAGAGATGGAGTCATGAGGCCACAGAGTAAGATGTCATCCCTTCTGCACAGTGTACCAAAATTTCTACTCCTTTTTGGGGGGAGGTTTTTAAAAAAATTTAACCTTTTGAGAACGAAAATTTTCCGTTTTTTCCTAACGTCTCTCTTGCCCCTTTTAAAACAAGGGCCTCTCCTCCAAGCGATGCTAACACTCTCGCGGTTTCCCCCTTTTTTTATTTACAAATTAATTTTTTTTAACTACAATATATTTCATCATTTACGTACAAAATCACTGTTTGGGAAATTATACAAATTTTTCCACAATACTTCAAAAAAATAAATTTTAGATACATGAAACTTGTTCCCTTTTTACGTTGCGGGGAAAAAACAAGGTCAAACCTGGTCGAATTCACTCTTGAGAAAAAACTGCATTTGAGAGGGGTGCGGGGCCCAAAATTGAAATACTTTGACAGCCTCTTTCACTGCTCTAGATAAAGATTTCAATAGCTTTTCTGCGATATAAAAAGAATACTTTTGACCATAAGCTTCAGATGCAGAAAACCGCCTTAGCTTAAAACATGAACTATCCCCAAAAACTTCACGTACTAAAAACAGAGAAGAAAGGTAACGAAAAAGTGTTCTAAAGTTGGAAACCCGGGGATCAGTTGATCATTCCCGATCTTTTTAAATTTACCTCTCGATCATACTAAAAAAACTCGAAATTTTCTAAACTGTCTCTGTGGCTAGACAGAAGTCAATACTGAAAAGAAGAACTTTAAAAATGTACCTATTCAGAGAAAAGGACATTCTAGGGGCGTTTTTAAAATTTGGAGAGAGAGAGAAAATGATCGTGCTGCGGGAGTCCCTACACAAACGAATTTTGGGACAACAAAGGGCACAAAGATCCAGTAATAATTCAAATAGCTGTTTTGGGAGAATATTACTCATATAGACGATTAGGGCCAAAAGTTTTTTTTGCGAAAAGATTTCATTCAGAAATGATCCTTATTTATCTAGAGAAAAATGGACTTGACGAATCCCAGCTAAATGGGGTAATTACTTTCCAAAACACTGCAGATCTCACCTTTTTAAGGGAGATATATATTCCCAAACTAATGATACTTATACCAAGATAGATGACTTTAGAAGCCAGGGGGGCTTTTTATAAAAGCCCTTTTTATAAGTAATCTTGCAGCAAGCATTATAGGGGTAAACTAGGGGGAAATTCCTTATCAGGGTCAGTGGATTTTTGACAGGGAATATGTCCTTCTAGCGGTATAGAAGGACCCCGGTTTTTTTATAATACCTTGATGAAATTACGCCATTGATCTCTAAAAAATTTTATTATAATCACGGGAGCGCAAACCCATAGGATTATACACGCATTGGTGGGGGGGGGGAAAAAGAACATTCGGCTCAATTTTGGAACTGGAGCACAGACCAATTTCCTAACAAACCCCTCACCACATCAAGGAACCTCCCCTTAGGGTTGTAAAGAGAACCTATTTTTTTTTCCCCTAAATGCGGTTACTAAAGCCAAGTCAAAGAAACAAAAAACCCTCCTTGCTCCTTTTTGCTATTTTAATAATAATATTACTTGAATCTGTTTTTGATCACGCGACCAGATCAAATTTCCCCCCCCCACCCCCCCGTTCATCACCAGCAAGACACAACTGACGTTAAAATTTTAGCCATGACGATATAATCAAGGGTCAGTTTTTTTTTTATCGTCTCTAGAAAGACAAATAAGCAGTTACTGAGATGAAGCAAAGAATCTTGATATTAAGTAACGGTGTACTTATGGAAAAAAACTTTTGTTATCAGCTGAAGTGTTTCCACACTCAAGCATCTTTTAGTTTTACCATTACTTACGTGGGAAGCTATTATTTTTCTCACAGTATCCCCCTAAGAGACATTTTATGTCAGGAAGACACTAAGTAAAATTGCCAAAACGAAAGGGAAAATGTGGGTTTTCATAGCGACGTTGTTTAAGTCCGTCAAGGGCACAAGCCAACACACACGCACCTATCACCACTGATGGGAACCCTTCTCACTCTCTTCAAGACTTTATTGGTCCAAAAGCCCAGAACCAAACTGGGGGAAACCAAAAATTTTTTTACTATTATAGACACAGCTAAAAACCTATCCCACTATTCCAAAGAAAAATTTAAAGCTTTGCTATTGTGAGAACACTGATGAAGTTTTTCTCCCGGTTGGATTTCCAAAGAATTCAGTTGGATCAGGGACTAACTTTTCCCTTTTACAAATTTTTGAAGCATTTTCTCACCCAGGGTAAAGCAGTTCTTTAACCATTTTCACCCAGGTCACAAGTGCTCTAGATAGATTTTATCGGGCTTTTTAGCATTTTTCTAGAGACTGGGATAAAGGTGTAACTTTTTTTCTTTCGCTAAAGAAAGTGAGCAAGAAAGTCTTGGGGTTTTTAAATCCGTTTGACTTTTTATTCAGACACAATTCGTGCCTTTCGCTGTGTGAAAGACTGTGAAGAGGAAATAAATCCCTCATTGAGCACATCAATTCATTAATGGGAAGCATTTGACAGCTGCAAGAGAGCTGGCTTTGAAAAAAACCCAGTTTTTCGGCCCATGTTAGAATGAAGCAAGAATATACAAGCTCTGTCTCTCGTCCTTTAAAGTAATAGGTGACGGCCAGAAATTAGTACCAGGGCATGCTTCAAGCCTGGGATATGGGCCCCTGAAGGGAAAAAACTTAGTGACGTAAAATTTTTTAATACGCCACCCTGGAAGGGAAATCAAACTGTGCACCAGTTAAAAACCCCTCAAGGCAAACTACCCCCAGTCCCTACCTACTTCCTATTCTTTTTTTGACAAAGGAAAAGAAAGGCCTCTGCCTGACATCTCTAAAGGGAAAGAGGTGCGTTTTGAAAATTCAGTGACCTACAACACTAGAAAATTTTCTTTGTAACCTTGATGTTGATAAAGCATGATATTAAAAACAGTACCCTGAATTGTTCAGGACGTTTTTCCCAAACGTTTACCTGGGCGTTTCAAAACGTTGATGACAGGGGCCGCCAATAACAATCGCTTACAGGGTGACCAACGAAACAAAAGCATTGAGAGAAAAAGTTTACTTTTTGTTTTCCATGGGCTTATTTTAGTGGAGTAAAATCCCTGGGCATCTCCTCAGTTTATGCCCAAACCCCACGGTATTTCAGGATTTTCACTGATTTCCGTAAAGTAAACTCCGTTACCTTTTCCTGATGGATACCCCTCCTCGCATTGATGACCTTATTACCGGTGTCAGGACCCATTTCACCGTTTAGACCTTACGAGGATTAATGAACGAGTTTACGCACAAAATAGATGGGGTGGAACCACCTTGAACTTGGTGTTTAAGTGCGACTGGGAACAACACATGAGCATTGTTGGAACGGGACACACAATTTTTTGTTAATCTGCAAAATGTAGTTTTGGACTGCCAAGATTACTTTTCAGGTTTTATAAGGACAAGGTGGGTTGCTCCATTTATGATAAGGTTTCCCCGCTATTTTTGCATTTCCAGTGCCACAGAAAGGAAGGGGGTGCAAGATTCCTGGCATGGCAGGGCATCAAAGATTTTGTCCTAACTTTTCCAATCGCTACTTTTTCATCCGAGCCACTAGCACAAAAATTCCACTGAACATACACGGGGGTGTCCCCACTCCTGCCTCCCCCAACAAGCCACGGTGGTGCATTTTCCCCCCTCCACCCCCTGACAGTTGCCACGTGGTTTATTCCCACCAGCCCCTGAACATACCACGATGGGGCTTCCCACCAAGCCCCTGAACAGTACCACGGTAGTGCATTCCCACTCCCCTCCCTGAAAATCCACGGGGTGTCATTCCACTCCCCAGCCTCCCTTAACATTAGCCACGGTGGTCAATCCACTCCAAACCCCCCTGACAGTGGGCCCCGGGAGTGTCATTCCCACTCCAGCATCCCCAACAGTGGCCACGGGGTGTTTTTCCCACTCCCCTCCCTAACAGTACCACGGTGGGCATTCCCACTCCACCTCCCTTAACAACCAGGTGAGTCATTCCCCTCCCCTCCCCGACGTGCCATGGAGTGTCATTCCCACCAAGCCTCCCTACAGTGGCCACAGAGGTTCATTCCCACTCCACCTCCTGACATTTGGCCAAACGGTTTTATTCATGACTCAACTTCTCTGACACGAAAAGTCAGGGTAAGTGTTGTTATTTGTGTTTCATTCACCAGATTTAAACATAAAAAATACGAACAGCGGAATTCTTTCAAATTGTTCATTAGTGTAACTAGGAACAATATTAATGCACTCATTAGAGTTAACATTATAACAACTGGATATATTTCAGTCGCCCCAAGATCCCAGGAACGTATCCCCGTATTGCATAAACTCAGCCGCCTCTACGTTACTGTTCTTCTGTGCTACTGGCCTGTACTGGACTTCTGTGTTACTGCACTGTTCTGTGTTACTGTACTATTTTTCCGTGTTACTGCACTGTTCTTCTGTGTTACTGAAATGGTCCTCTTCAGAGTAGCAGGTAGGCCTGTGGCATCCCTATGAATCAGAGGACACCTGTATCTTCACCAAGACTGACGCTTTCAGGCTTACAGCCTCCCCAGTGCTTGTCTTACAGCCGTCACACACTCCCAGGGTCCTCTCACACACCCCACAAAAACATGAAACAAACAAAAGGGATAATCAATTAAGAATAGCAGTAGTACTGTTCTTCAGTGTTATTATACTGCACTGTTTTTCTGTGTAACTACTGATCTTCAGGGTTATTGTACTGTTCTGTTCTGTGTTATTGTACTGTTATTCTGTGTTACTGTTCTGGTCTTCTGTGTTGCTGTACTGTACTAGGCTTCTGTGCTGCTGTACTGTACTAGGCTTCTGTGCTATTGTACTGTACCGGTCTTCTGTGTTATAGTACTGTACTGGTCTTGTGTGTTATTGTACTGTACTGGTCTTCTGTGTTATTGTACTGTACTGGTCTTGTGTGTTATAGTACTGTACTGGTCTTCTGTGTTATTGTACTGTACAGGTCTTCTGTGTTTTTGTAGTCTACTGATCTGTTATTGTACTGCACTTGTCGTCTGTGTTACCGTGCTGTACTGGTTTTCTCAGTTACTGTACTGTACTGGTCTTCTGTTACTGCACTCTTATGGTCTTCTGTGTTACTGTACATTACTTGTCTTCTGTGTTGCTGTACTGTACTGGTCTGTGTTATTGAACTGCACTGGTCGTCTGTGTTATTGTACTGCACCGATCTTCTGTGTTATTATACAGTACTGATCTATTATTGTACTGTAATGGTCATCTCCATTACTGTATTGTATTGGTCTTCTGTATTAATGTATTGTACTGGTCTTCTGTGTTATTATACTGTACTGTCATCTGTGTTATTGTATTGTACCAGTCTTCTGTGTTATTGTACTGTATTGGTCTTTTGTGTCACTGTTCTGATCTGCTATTGTACTGTACTGATCTTCTGTGTTATTGTACTATATTGGTCTTCTGTGTTATTGTACTGTACTGATCTACTATTGTACTGTATTGCCCGTGTGTGTTATTGTACTGTACTGGACTTCTGTATTATTTTATTGTACTGGTGTTCTGTGTTTTTGCCCTGTACTAGTTTTCTCTGTTTTCCTATTCTGGTCTTCTGTGTTATTGTACTGTACTGGTCTTTTGGGTTTTTTGTACTGTATAAACTGTTATTGACGATGGGCTTTTGTTTTTTTGTTTCTG
>NC_069410.1:69866192-69891952 GCF_026875155.1 Cherax quadricarinatus
TTTTTGAAAACTGTGGGACGACCCCCGTGTCCATGCTCCCTCTCCATGGGGATGGAAAAAAAGGCTCGTGATGGGGTTTTCTTGCGTTTTTGATGAACACAGAGTTATAGTCTGGCCCTGGGCAGAGTGCAGGGCATGTCATTTACGCCTTTTCGAAGCTTTTTGGCGTCAGGATAACTCGGATGGGCTTGTGTTTAAAAATTTTTGGGGCCCCCAAAAAAAATTCATTTTGATTTTCAACTTCATCGGGTTAGCGGCCTTGCTAAAAACTGAGTCATTTTGGGACTTGTATTCACTCTTTTCCCTTCTGTCACCCCTTTGTAGGCCCCTCTTTTTTAAAGTGGGGGCCCAATACTGGACGTTGTTCCGTTTTGTTGGCATAGGAGAAGAAATATTTGGGTTCTTTTCGATTTCATTAGGGCTTTTAGTTCTTCCCGCGATTCCTGACCCCTAAAGGATTTTTTTAGCTAATTTCGATGCTTCTTTTTTCTCTGACCATGTCTCCCTACGCATTTCAGATATATTCCCCCTTTTTTACCCGCTCGTTATTTTTTTTTCCCGTCCCCTGTAGAGGGAGCCCTGTCTCTTTCTTTTTTACATCACTCCTCCTTTTTTTTAGAGGAAAAAACCTTGTGCATACACGAGGCCCCCGGTTAATCTGTTCAGGCATATTTGGGGTCTGTGTTGCTTAATAATTTCCCCTTTATATGGGTTGGATTGGTTTATTTGGGCCCCATTTTATGTTTTTTTTTATTGAATTTGGAATTTGGGTGAATGCCCCTCGTGACTAATTCTTATGTGGGTCTGGGGCTCCGCGCATACTGACTAAACCCCAAATTATTTGTGATCTATATATTTTTTTTTTGATATGGAACATTCTTACAGACATCATTGTTAGTGAAGATGAGGTTAGTGATTCTCCAGTCTATAGGCTTATTTTTTGCGGTTTAAAATTTAATTTGTGCAGAGATTTAAAAGCTCGCTGAGTGTGAGTTTTTTATCAGAGTGCCCCCTGGTGTTATTACGCAACAATATTTATTTTTCTATATTCCTCCTTTTAGGGGCCCTTTAATTAAATCCCCCCGGGGGAAGATGTTTGGTGCAGGGGGGAAGGTTTTTTCCCGACATGGGCAATTTTTTCGTTTCCTGGGAAATTTCTGGGGTGTTGCTCGGGCTTGTAGACTACCACAATGACTGGTTTTGGTTCTCGACCTTTCTGCTAAAACTTTTACTACATCATTTGAGGATTTAGCAGTTCTGTGCAAACAAGGGCCCCTGCAATGTAAAAAAAAGGCCAACCCCCCCCCTTTTTCCTGTTCACTCTGTCACATCTGTATAGGTTGTAACCCCGGGATCCATATTTTTTTCCAAGGATCCTTTTTGTGGGTCTCAGTGAAAGCCGGAACATTGCCTTTTCCTCTGAAAACAGCCCCGGATGAAAGGTATTTTGTTGTTTGTTCTGGCTTTGACCCTGAAAATTGCAAAAAAATGTTATCGACTGGTGGTATTGTTTGGACTGGGGGGGATTTTTTTCCGGGTTAAATTTTTATCGTTGTTTGGAGGGATGCCCCGACTGTGGTTCCACTCCAGGAAACTGGAGGTGTACGATTTTTGCCCTTTTCCCGCCAGTTTTTTTTCTTCCGGGACTAAAAAACTCTCCTTTTGAGGGTGGGCACCCGGGTTTTTTCCCTGGCCTGGATGTTTTTTTCTTTTTGTCCCCCCTTTTGTGGTATCCGGCAATTTAAGTTTTTGCACAGTCTTTCCTGTACTGAAGGGGTACCAGTTCGGGGTGAAAAAGTTACAGGAAAGGATTTGCATTTCCTGTTGTCATATGGGTTTTGGCTTTTTCTGGGTGGTCATAGTTGCCGTCCATCTTTTTTCCCCGTTTTCCCATGCCAGCAGATACCGAGTATAGTGGGCACACCCTTTGGTTTCCTTTTGCTTGGGTTTTTTGTGACTGTACCCTGTTGGTGCATGTTTCCCTTCTTACTTCTATCCCCCCTAGCACCAACAATGGAGCCCCACCAGTTTTTTTGGTTAAATCCCACTATTGTAGGGGAGTCCTCTTTTTTGTTTTTTTCCCTGGGGTTTTTTTCTGTTTGCAATATTGGTTTTTTATCTTATCTTGATCCCTTTGTTTCCCTACTAGGCTCCTGTCCCTAAGGTCATTTTAGATTTCCCTTTCCCGATATAAATTCCCCCTACCTGCAAAATCTCCAGCTTCACCCCTACTGTCCCAGACAGCTCTCCCGCTTTTCCATTACTGTCTCCCAGGACAGCATTCCAGCTTCACCATTACTGTCCCCAGGACCACCTCCAGTTCACCATTCTGTTCCCAGGACGCACCCCCACTTCACCATTATGTCTCCCAGGACACATATCAGCCCCCCCTTTTCTGACTACCAGGACATCATCTCCAGCCTTACAGTTTTTTTGATACATGGCCCGTATCAAGGGCAGTACCTTCAGCCCGACTTTTTTTTTTTCCCATCGTTTAGAAAGTTCCAGGTTTTTTTATGAAAACTTTTTATGTTGACCTCTTTTTAAAACCCTTGTATTTTTTCCCCAGATTTATTATTTTGGGCATACCCAAAAACACTTCCCCGTTTTAATACTGCTTGTAGCTAGTTCTTGGAATCTGCACAAGGGCGGACCCAAATTTTCCCCAAAAAAAACAATTTATGCTGTGGAAGCCCCTTTGTTTGAGACCACAGACTACACACAGCTTCTTATGGGTTGAATGGTTGATTTACTGCAATTTAAGCAACCTCTTAAAATTATATTTAAAAACCGTTTGGTAGTGCAAACGCACCGTTTGAAAACCCTCCAGGGTTCGGGCCGTCAAGGGTTCGGCCCAGTTAAGGGTTCGGACCGTCTTTGATCTATCAGTGGGTCACTTATTTAAAAATATGGTCGGGGATTTGGGCTAACACATGAAGGATCACTGGAAATTTTTTACCCCGGGAATATGTGATTTGATTGATACAAAAGTTTTAAATTTTGTTTAAAGCGTGATCTGGGACTCCTACATGACGAACGGACGACCTCCCCCTTGTTTATCAATGCTGTATCAGCTTCCTATTTTTTTTTCCCTCTCCACCCCAAAAATGCTATATTATCACTTCTCTACTAAAACTACTAACTCCCTACTAACTCTACTAACATCCTCATAAACTTTTTCCAAAACCCATAAAAAGCACCCAATGCAACTTTCCTTTTTATAAGTGTTTTTAACTTCAGTATTTTTGTTTACACAGACCACAAATTTTCATTTGAAATTTTTAAATCTTCTTTGTTATATATTATTTTTACCCTCACTTCAGTAATGTAATTTTGCACAACTTTCCCGGTTTGGCAACAGTCTTTTCCATTATGATTTGACCCTTTTTAATGTTTTTTACCCTTTTCTCTTATCCTCTTTTTCCTCTTTCTTTTTTTATGACTTTAAATCCCGCCGCAGAGTCAGCCAGGCTGACAGCAGAGTCGCCCGGTGAAGCAGGTCAGCCAGTTTACAGCACATACCAGGCTGAAGGGTGCACCACAGAACTGTGCCTTCTTTATTGGAATTTTTATATAATCTACAAGTTTTTTCGTTTTACATTTCACTTTCATCTACACACAATATCACTACAAACCCCACATATATACATACATTTACCGTTTTCAAGACATATCTGCACTCTCCCAAACCATTGTTTTGGAAATAAAAATTCCTTTTATGGGATTTTAATTTTTTAAAGGGAAATTGGAAGGGGGGTTTAAAAAAACCCTTTTTGGGAAAAAAACATGTAAATGTAAAGAAGTGATTAACTTGAGGACTTGGGGTTAAGACAAAGAGAACCCATTCATTACCCTTAATAACAAAAAAAAAATTCACACCACAAAGCAAAAATTAAAACTTTCGGGGACAAAAAGAAAAAATTTCAATTGGATGATTCAATTTACTGAAAATAAGAATTTTGGGGGGGCTGCCAAAAACTTGGCCAGTAGACTGTGTTAAATGTCCCCTATTGTTGTTATGTACTGTGATTTTAAAAATTATTGCAATGAAAGTTGTGGTGCACTATTTGGAAAAGTAATGAAAAAGCACAATTTAAAAAGGAAACTATTGAAATAAAACTTTTTTGTTTCAAAAGTAAAAATTTCCTTAGGGTTTTTTTTCCCCATGTTGTGTTGTGATGTGTATAAAGTGTCCGAACCCAGGTTAATAACACTTTTGAAACTGTTGGTAAATCCCTGATAAAAGAATTATTGGTAAGATTTTTTCTTTGATTTTTTTTGAGGATTAAAGTGTTTAAGTGAAGCTTTTGGCAGAATATACGGGAAAAGGATTGTTACCAAAAGGACTTAGGTGAAGACCCTGGTGGTTTTCTGTTGGAAATAGTGGGCGAACTTTGTTGGTAAAGGAAATCGAGGTAGCGGTTTTTTTGTTACGTAAAAGATGAATTAAAAGTCAGTGGTATTGTAGTGTGCGTGTGGGGGTGTCTCCCCCCAGTTTATCCTTTAGGACCTTTTTTTTTTCATTTCCCTTTCTGGGGGGAAAAGACTTTTGTTTTTGTCAATCACGATATAATCGGTGCAGATGTACCTTAGTAAATTAATGTTTTTCGTATTATTGTAAAACCCAGTAGAGGGTGCTTTGTTTTCTGACGGGTTTTCTCTTTGCCACAGAAAAACATACTCGATGTATAGAAACCTCAAAAACCCTCAAAAAAATTGGTTAAAAATTCCAAAAAGAAAGGGAATGCCCCAACCCCAGCAGCTTAAACCCAATGCAAAAAAAAATGGTGCCCAATAGAAAATTCGTGTGTGGCAAATGGTTTGGGAAAGGTCGTGATATTTTTCCCAAAAGGGGAAAAAAAAATTAAATAAACCAGAATGATGAAATTTTTCGGGAAAATGATGTTTATTTGTATGGAGAAGTTAGGAACAAATAATAGGGGAGGAAGGTCAAAGGTGATTTTAAAAAAATAAGTGAAACATTTTTAAAGCTGAGAGTGGACGGACTGTACAGTATATCCAAAAATTTTTTAAAAAAAAATGGAAAAAAAAAAAAAAAATATATACATAGTTTATTTTATATTTATTTTATTTATTTATTGAAACTCAATTATCTGCGACTGTTTTGGGAAACACTCTATAAAACTGTACAAAATATAAAAGTCAATTAAAAAGACCCTGTTTTACAATGCAAAAACATTATGTTTTTGTAAGTTTTAAAGGGAAAAGAAAAAAAATAAAAGTAGGATCGGGGTAGCTATTTTTAGAAATAAAGTTATAAAATTTTTTTTTTCTTTTTTTTTAGATTTGGAGCAAAGCAAAAATCCCCTGTCCGTTTTTATAGCTGTTTGTTTTTCCGCTCCTTTGGAAATGACCCCAGGTTTGTGTTCCAGACCCCTCCCTGGAAACTGACCCCAGGTCTTGTGTTCAGCACCCTCCCTGGAAATGACGCCAGGTTTGTTTTCCCGCATTTACTGGAAATGAGCCAGGTCTTGTGTTCGATCCTACCGGGAAACTGACGCAGGTTTTGTGTTAGCCCTACCTGGAAATGAGCCGGTTTTTGTGTTCCGACCTACTGGAAATGCCCCAGGTTTGTTTTCCCAGTCCCCCGGGAAATGACCCCAGGTTTGTTTCCAGATCCTACCGGGAAAACTGACGCCAGGTCTTGTGTTTCAGCCCCTCCTGGAAATGACCCCAGGTCTTGTGTTCCGCATCCACCGGGAAAACTGACCCGGTTTGTGTTCCGTTACGTGGAAAATGACGCCGGTTTGTGTTCCGCATCCTAGTGGAAAAAGACGCCGGGTCTTGTTTTCCCGACCTACGGGGAAAAAGACGAAAATTTTGTTTTCCCACCCCTACGTTAAAAACTGACCCCGGGTTTGTGTTCCGCTCCTCCTGGAAACTGACCCCAGGTCTTGTTTTTCCAGCTCCTATGGAAACTGACGCAGGTCTTGTTTTAGCTTCCTACCGGAAACTGCGCCAGGTCTTGTGCTCCAGATCTACGGGAAAAAACTGAGCCGGGTCTTGTGCTCGATCCTATGGAAAGACGCCGGTCTTGTGCCCCCGCATCTACTGGAAACTGACCCCAGGTTTGTGCCAGCATCTCCCGGGAAAAAAGACCCCGGGTCTTGTGCTCCAGCTCTCCGGGAAAAATGACGCCAGGTCTTGTGTTCCAGATCCTACCGGGAAAAACTGAGCCAGGTTTGTTTTCCCAGCATCCCCCTGGAAATGAGCCGGTCTTGTGTTCAACCCCTACGGGGAAAATGAGCCAGGTCTTTGTTCCGCCCCTACCGGGAAAAATGACCCGGGTTTTGCCCGCCCCTAGGGAAAAACTGACGCCGGTTTGTGTTCCAGACCCTACCGGGAAACCTACGCCAGGTTTTGTTCCAGTCCACTGGAAATGACCCCGGGTTTTGGTTCCAGATCCTCTGGAACTGACGCCAGGTCTTGTTTTCCAGATCCTATGGAAACTGAGCCAGGTTTGTTTTCCCGCATTCCCTGGAAAATGACCCCGGTTTTGTTTCCCCAGTTACCTAAAAAAAGACGCCAGGTTTCACTGTGTCAGTGACAAAGTTTTTACTTTCCCTGAAAGTTTTTTTTTTTTGAGAAAAAAAATTTGTTTGATTTATTAGGACAAAAGATTATGATAGTTAAATTTTCGTTTTTAGCTGAAGATTTTATGGAAAACAATGTTTTCTTTGTTAGTCGGGAGTTGTTTTATAATTTTTTTGCGGGATTAAAAAAAACCTTCTTGGTTTGTAGTCAGGAGGAAAAGCTTTTCTGCCCTTGGTTTATATGGAAATTCTTGTTTAAGCGGTTTGACAAGAAAAAATTTAAATATCTTAGCAATAGATAAAACCCAGTTCTTTTTTAATTAGGTGTTTCTGAAATAATTGTCAAAAATTGTGTGTTTGAAGGTTTTTTAAACAGTGAGTGGTTCTTTTTTTTGCTGAGTTCCCTTTTCTTTCCCGGCTGGTTTATTGTTTTTTCGTTTAAAGTTCTTCTCAAGAAAATTTTTTGTGGTTTTTGCTTGTTCTTTTTTGTTACCCTTTTCGTGTTGCTTTTTTCCATGTTAGTTTTCTTTCAGTTTTCCCTTTTTTGCCCGTCGGGGTTTTTTTCCTTGGGTTGTTCCCTTATCCCTGTATATTTTTTGTGTTTGCTGCCTTTACGTGTATAATTTCCCTTTTTGGGCTTTTTTTTGTTGTTGTTATTTTCGGGTTTTTAGTTCTTAGGTGCCTTCGTTTTTATTTTTTTTTTTTCTTACGGTTTTTTAAGTGATTTTTAATTTCCTGGGCATAACATATTTGTGCCCAAATTTGTTATTATTGATACTATTATCTTTTTTTGTCTACTCCATAAATACTGAAAACCAAAATGATTTTTTTTTGTTGTAACTTTAGGTGTTTGTCTACAACAAGGCTTTGTAAGCAGAGAAAAAGCAGGTTAAATGTTGTTCGCAAGCACAGCTTTGTGAGCGAGAAAAAGCAGGTCTCGGTTTTTTGTTACAAAGCACGTTTGTAAACAGAGAAAAAGGTCTAAGTGTTTGTCTAAAAGAAGCTTTGTAAGCGAGAAGCAGGTCTCAGGTTTGTCTCGCAAAACACGCTTTGGGGCGGAGACAAGCAGGTTGGTGTTTGTTAAATAAAACACGTTTGTAAGCGGACAAGCAGCCTTAAAATTTTTTGTCTACAACAAGCACAGTTGTAAGCAGAGCAAGAATTCTCGGTGTTTGTCTACAAAAGACGCTTTGTAAAAGAACCCAAAAGGTTCGAGTTTTTTTACAACAAGCCGTTTTTTTGAAAAGACAAGAGGTCTCAGGTGTTTGTTACAATAAAGTTTGTAAGCACAGACAAGAAGTTCATATATTTAGTTGTAAGTGTTTTTATTTGCGTTTCAATTTATTTTTGTTTCGTTAAAGTTTTTAGTAGTTTTGCACTTTTAAAAATTTACTGGGGTTGGGAGTAGTTTTTGCACTTACAAAAATTTTAGGAGTTGACAGTGTTATTGCACTTAAACTTCTACTGGGGTTGGCAGTAGTTATTTTTTGCAAAATTTATGGAGTTGGCAGTGTTATTGTACTTTCAAAATTTATGGAGTTTGGGGTGTTATTGAAATTGAAAATTCTATGGAGTTGGAAAATTTTATTGTATTTGCAACATTTATGGCGTTTGGGAGTAGTTATTGTACTTGAACATTCTTGGGGGTTTTGGGAGTGTTATTGCATTGAAATTTTTACTGGGGTTGGGAGGGTTTGTTATTGCATTAGAACTTTTTTGGAGTTGGGGTGTTTTGCACTTTTGAACTTTTACTGGGTTGCCTTTTGTTATTGCACTTGAATTTTTCGGAGTTGGCAGTAGGTTTTTGATTTGAATTTTTTTTGGAGTTGGGAGTAGTTTTTTGCACTTTGAATTTTACGGAGTTGGCAGTAGTTATTTACATGAACTTTTATGGTTTGCCAGTGTTATTCACTTTGAATTTTACGGAGTTGAAGTTATTGCCCTTTGAAATTTCTAAGGTTGGTAGTTGGTTTTTGCATTAAAATTTTAGGAGTTGGCAGAGTTATTCATTAGAAATTTTATGGAGTTGGCAGTAGTTTTGTATTGAATTTTAGGAAATTGCCAGTATTATTTCACTTAGAATTTCTACTGGAGTTTTGGGAGTGTTATTGCACTTAGAACTTTTATTGAGTTTTGGGAGTGTTTTGCATTAAATTTTATGGAGTTGGCAGTAGTTATTGCACTTAGAACTTTTCTGGAGTTGGCAGTAGTTATTGCACTTAGAATTTCTTGGGGGTTTGGGAGTGTTATTTCCTTGAACTTTCTAGGAGTTGGCAGTAGTTATTGTACTTGAAATTTATGGAGTTGGCAGTAGTATTGTAATTGAAATTTATGGAGTTGAGAGTTATTGTACTTGCAACTTCATGGAGTTGGCAGTGTTTTTTGTACTTGAACTTTTACTGGGGTTGCCCTCAACTCCTCAGTGATTATTACAAAGAAATATTTCTGCATTATTTTTATTGACTTTTTTTCAAATTAACCCTTTAGGTTGGTATGTTTTTTAATGTTGCTTTTAAATCAATATAAAAAGGCCGATTTTCCCCCTAAAAAAAATTTTTACATCAGATGTATTCATTAATGGAGTTATTGATACATTATCAAGGAGAGTGTCGGCCAGGAACGTGTGGCCAGGAACGTGTCGGCCAGGAGACGTGTAGGGCCCGGAGACCCTGTAGGTCAGGAGCGTGTAGGCCGGAGACGTGTAGGCCAGGAGCGTGTAGGCAGGGAGTGTAGGCCCGGAGACGTGTAGGCCAGGGGAGTGTCGGCCAGGAGTAAGATCTCTCCCAAAATTGTTTTGTCAATAAAACACATCTCCCCAAAAAAAGGTAGTTCTTTTTTTTGAGAGTTTTTGTTTTTTGTTTGTGATGTTCAATGATTTTTGTTTAAAGAAAATTTTCATTAGAAAATTTTAAAAACGTAAAATGTATTTTTTGAAGATTACATAATATGTCTAAATTTGTTGAAATATTGTAAACCCAAAGGGGATAACAAGCTGGGAAACGTGTTAATGCTAAAAGTTTTGTTGAAAAAGTATATGACTTTCAGTTGGAAGAATACCCCTGAAAAACTACTAGATGAAAAGGTGATTCTGTTGCTGGAAGGAAACCCATAAAATGCAATGTACTGAACCCGAGGACTTCAGTCCGTGGAAGAAAAAACCCCTAAAATGCAATAGCTACTGAACAGAGGCTTCAGTTGCTGGGGAAGGAAACCATAAAACTGCAATGCTATGAACCCGAGTGACTTTGTCCCGCTGGAAGGAAACCCATAAATGAAAAAGTATGAACCCGAGGATTCAGTCCTGCTGGAAGAAAAAATAAACTGCAATAGCTATGAACAAGTGATTTTGTCCCCTTTGGAAGGAAACCCTAAAATGCAATAGTCTGAACAGAGTGACTCAGTTATGCTAGCAAACAAAGTGTAACTTTGGTTTTCCCGCTGTGTAGGGAAAAACAATTGAACTTTGGTACAATGAAAAAAATGAAAACGTTTAACTTTGGTAAAGGGTGTGCTAGTGAAACAGTGTAAATTTGATACCAGATGTGCTAGTCAAACAAAAGTGAAACTTTGGTATCAGCCTGTGTGTGAAACACAAATGTAACGTTGGACGAGGTGTGTAGTGAAACGCAAGTGAAACTTTGGTCCAGCACCCCGCTAGTGAAAAAATAGCACAAAGATGTACAGTAAAAAACACAGAAACCATTACGTACAATACCAGAAACGAGAACAGTACAATAACAAAAAAATTTCAACAATACAGATCGCACAGTACAATAAAACGAAGAGTAGTCAGTACAAAAAACAGATGCCCGTACAACACAGAAAACCGTTCAATACAATGTACAGAAGACAGTACAGTCAATAACACAGGACCGTACAGTACAATACTAGATAAATACGAACAATAAACAGAAGACTTCAAAATAGTAAAAAGGGTGCCTTACGTACAATAACAGAAACGTTTATAATAAAAGAAGATCAGTGCGTACAAAAAAAGAAGAAGAAGAGACAGTAACAGAAGACCAGTACAGACGTAACTGAGGGGAAAACCCGTACGCACAGTAACACAGACGACCAGTGCGTACAAAACGATGGTAGACCACAAAAAAACAGAGACCTGTACGTACAATAACAAGAAGACGGTACAATACAATAACACAGACGATCGTTTTCAGTACAATAAAGATCAGTAGGGGTACAATAAAAGTCAGTAGAGTACAATAACACGAAGCCGTACAGTACAATAAACAGAAGACCGTACGTACAAAACACGAAGAAACAGTTAAAAAGCTTAAACCCTTCATCGGGTTAGCCCCCTTGCAAAAAACGATCATATTGGACTTGTTAAATTCACTTTTTCCCTTGCTGTCCCTTTGTAGGACCCCTTTTTTAAAGTGGGGGCCCCAAACGGGACTTTTTGTTCTCGATTTTGTTTGGGGGCATAAAAAAAAATATTTGGGTTTTTTTCGATTTCTTTTTGGGGCTTTTGGGTTTTTTCCCGCAAATTCCTGACCCCTTAAAGGATTTTTTAGCTTAAGTTCGATGCTTGCTATTTCTCTGCCCCGTGTCCCCCCTAGGGCATTTCAGTTATTGACCCTTTTACCCGCTCGGTTTCCCTTTTCCCGTCCCCTGTAGGGGGAAACCCGGGCTCTTTCTGTTTTACATCTACCCCTTTCCTTTTTTTTAGAGGAAAAAAGCCTTTTTCATACAGGGGGGGCCCCCCGATTAATCTGTTCTAGGCAAAAGTGGGGTCGTTTTGTTTTAATATTTTTTCCCCAAACTTATATGGGTTGGAATTGGGTTTTATTTTCCCATTTTTATGTTTTTGTATTGAATTTGGGAATTTGGGGAATGCCCCCTTTCGTGACTAATTTCATTATGCGGTCGGGGGCTCCGCGAAACCCTAATGAACCTAAATTAGGTTTGATCTGAAAAAATTGTTTTTGATAGGGAAACATTCTTATAATCATAAAGGGTTTTGAAGAGGGGTCTATGTATTCTCCAGTCTAGTGGGCCCTTATTATTTGCGGGTTTTAAAAATTAAATTTTTGTGCAAAAAAATTTTTAAAAAGCCGTTTTGATTGTGATTTTTTCCCATCAAAGCTGCCTCCGGGTGTTTTTTACGCAAAAAAATTGATTTGTTTAAAATTTCCTCCCTTTTAAAGGTCCCTTAATTGAAATCCCCCGGGAGCAAGTTTTTTTGGGGGCGGGAGTGGGGGTTTTTCCAGACATTTAAATTTTTTAAAACAGTGTTCCGGGAATTGCTGGATGTTTGCACCCGGTGGCTTGTAGATTTACCACAATAAACTTTTTGGGTTCTGGGGACCTTTCCTGCAAAAAAATTTTCACTACATTTTTTGGGGTTTACGGGTTCTTTTGAAAACAAGTGACTCTGAAATTTGTCGGGCCAAACCCCCCCCCTTTTGCCTTTCACTCTGTCACACTTTTATAGGTTGAAACCCCTGGGATCCATATTTCGGTCCAAGTATCCTTTAGGGGCTCAGTGAAACCCGGAAACATTGTTTTTCCCCTCTGAAAGCATCCACGGATAAAGGTATTTTTTTTGGTTTGTTGCTGGCTTTAGACCCGTATTTTTCCCAAAAAGAATTTTTTATCGACTGGTGGAAATTTTTTGGACTGGGGGGGGTTTTTTTTTTCCGGGCTTTAGTTTTCTTACCCTGTTGGGGGGGAGGGGTTTCCAAAGGGGACTGTGGTTCCACCCCCAAAGACGGGAAAGGGTGAAAACTTTTCTCCTTTTTCCTGCCAGTTTTTTTTCCTTCCTGGCACAAAAAAAACCTCTCCTTCTTGAGGGGGTTGGGCCCCCTTTTTCCCAGGGCCGGGTTTTTTGTTTTCTTTTTGTCCCCTTTAGAGGGTTTAGGGCCGGGAAATTTTGGGTTTTTGCACAGTTTTTTCCTGTACTGAAGAGGTACACATTCCCGGGTAAAAAGTTTACGGGAAAGGGGAGTTTGCTTTTTCCTTTTTGTCATATGGGGTTTTTGGCTTTTTCTGGGGGGTCTTATTTTGCCTCCATCTTTTTCCCCCAGATTTCCCATGCCAGCAGATACCGAGTGCTTTATGGTCACAGTTTGGGTTTTTTCCGGGTTTGTTTGGGGTTTTTGTGACTGTACCCCTGTTGGTGCATGTTTCCCTTCTTACTTCTACCTCCCTAGCACCAACAATGGAGCTCCCACCAGTTTTTTTGGGTTTAATCCTCACTTTTTGTAGTATCCTCTTTTTTGTTTTTTTCCCCTGGGGTTTTCTGTTTCAATTTTGGGTTTTTTATCTTATTTTTTGGATTCCTTGTTTCCCACTAGGGTTTCCTGCCCCCTTTGGGGTCAATTATTTTTGTTTCCCCCTTCCTAAATAAAATTTCCCCGTTACCTGGCCCAAAATCTCCAGCTTCCCACTACTGTCCCCGGGACCCCATCTCCAGTTTTTCCCATTACTGTCTCCCGGACAGAAATTCCCAGCTTCACCATTACTTTTCTCCCAGGCCCGGCACCTCCAGTTCACCATTCCTGTTCCCGGGGACGAAACCCCAGCTTCACCATTCCTGTCCCCCAACACCCTATCACCCCCCATTACTGACTACCAGGAAAATCATCTCCACCCCTTAAACAGTTTCTATACAGGGCCCAGTATCGGGGGGCATTACATTCACCCCAGACTTTTTATTTTCCCATCGGGTTTTAAAAAGTTCCAGGTTTTTCTATGAAAACTTTTGTTGACCTCTTTTAATACCCTTTGTTTTTTAGTCCACAGTTTTAACTAGGGGGCTTCCCCCAAAAACACTTCCCTTTTTTAAAATTACTCTTGTACATTCTTGGAAATCGGCACAAGGGGGTGACCCCAATTTCCACAAAAAATGACAATTTATGCTTTTGGAACCCTTTGTTTGATGACCAAAAGACTACACACAGCTTCTTAGGGATTAATGGTTGATTTATTTGCAATTTTAAAAGCAACCTCTTAAAAATTTAAATAAAAAAAACCGTTGGGTTTGTAAAAAACGCCACCGTTTAAAACCCATCCGGGGTTCGGGGCCAATCAAGGGTTGGGGAAAAATTAAAAAGGGTTGGGACCAGTCAATTGATCTATCAGGGGGTTCACTTATTTAAAAATAGGGTGGGTGATTTGGGCAAAACACATAAAAGGATTTTCGGGAAAATTAATTACCCGTAAATTATTTGATTGATACAAAATTTTAAACTTGGGGGTTAAAAGGGGCCGGGGGATTGCGGGCACCCCCCTACAATGAGAAGGGACGCCCTTTCCACCCTTTTTTTAATCAATGCTGTATCTAGCTTCTCTTTTTTTTTTTTTCCGTCTCCCACAATAAATGCTATTTTAAACACTTCTCTACTAACACTACAACCCCCTACAAACCCTTTTCTAAAAACTCTCATAAATCTTTTCCAAACCTATAAAAGCCCCCAAAGTGAAAACTTTCCTTTTATAAAAAGGTTTTTAACTTCATTTTTCCTTTTTTACACAGGGAACCACGTTTCCCTTCACTTCTAAAATTACACTCTTCTTTGTTATATATTTTTTTTCCCATCACTTCAGTAATGAAAATTCTGACACACACTTTCCGGGTTGGGCAACAGTTTTTACCCCTTTAATGATTATGACATTTTTAATGTTTTTTACCCTTTTCGTCTTATCCTTTTTAAATTTCCTCATTTTTTTTAACTGACGAAAAGGGCTGCTGACGGGGCAAAGTCAGCCGGGGCTACAGCAGAGCCCGCCATTGATAGCAGGCCCAGCCGGGGTTGACAGCACATTTACCCAGGCTGGGGCTCACCACAGAACTGTGCCTTCTTTATTGTGAATTTTAAATAACCCTACAAGTTTTTTTTTTTTTTGACATTTCACTTTAAATCTCCCACCCCAAAATTTCCCCTAAAAACCCACACATATATACTTTACATGTGTACCGTTCTCATAGCATTTCTGCACTCTCCCAAACCATTTTTTTTAAGAAAAAAAACTTCCTTTATTAGGGGAAAAAATTTTTCAAAGGGAATTAAGGGGGGTTCCCAACTTTTTGGGAAAAAAAACATGAAAATTTCGAAAAAAAGTGTTTTAACTTGAGAGACTTGGGGTTTAAGAAAAAAGAAAACACCCTTTCATTCATCCATTTTAACAAAAAAAAACATTCAAAAACCACAAATGAAAAAATTAAAACTTTCGGGGACAAAAAGCAAAAATTTCAACTTGGATATTAAATTTTTACTGACAAAAGAATTTTGGGGGTGGCTCCCCAAAATTTGGCCATTACGCCCTGTGTTAATGTCTCCTAAAATTGTTGTTAAGTACTGTGATGTTAAACATCTATTGCACACGAAAGTTGTTGCACAAATTTTTTGCAGAAGTAATGAAAAAAAAACAATTGTAAAAAGGGAAACCCTATTGAAAAAAAACGGTTTTTTTCACAATTTGAAAGTTCCTCTATGTTTTTTTTCCCCACCAGGTTTGTTGGGGATGTGTATAAACCCTGTCCGAACACCAGAGTTAAAAAACACTGTGTAACCGGCCCGGGTAAATACCTGATAGAAAAAATTATTGGTAAATTTCTTTTCTTTGATTTGTTTAAAGGATTAAAGTTTTTTAAACCTGAAGCTTTTGGCAGAATAAAAACGGGAAAGGATTGTTACCAAAAGGGACTATGGGTAGAAAAGCCTCGGGTGGGGTTTCGTTGGAAATATTTTGGGAAAAACTTTTTTTTAAAGGGAAATCGAGGTAGGGGTTCGTTGTTACGTATAAGTTTGAAATTAAAAAGCACGGGAAATTTAGTGTCGTGGGGGGTGTCTCCCCCAATTATCCTTTCGGGGTGCCCTTTTTTTTTCTTCCTTCCGGTGGGAAAGACTTTTGTTTTTTTGTCACATCCCCGATATAATGGGTGCAGATGTTTCCCCTTAGAAAATTAAGTTTTTCGTATAAAATTAGTGAACACAGTAAAAAGGGTGCCCTTTGGCTTTCCATGCCCTGGGGTTCTCTTTGGTCCACAGAAAAACAGTACTCGATGTTTTGGAAACCTCACCCCCCCAAAAAAAAATTGGGTTAATAATTCCAAAATAAGGAATAGCAAAACCCCCAGCAGCTTGACCCAAACCTAAAAAAAGGGTGCCCAATAAAAATTCGCTGGGGGCAAATGGTTTTGGAAGGTCGGGGATTTTTTCCCAAAAGGGGAAACCCAAAATTAATCCCCACGAAATAAATGTAATTTCCGGGAAGGAAAGATTTTATTTGATATGGAGACATTTAAAAGGAAAAAAAATTAATGGGGAGGGGAAAGGGTTTCAAAGGTGTTTTAAAAAAATAATGAAACTTTTTTAAAGCTGAAAAGGTGTGACGGACTGTACATATCCCCTCCCAAAAATTTTTTAAAAAAAATGTACAAAAAAAAAAAAAAATATATACATACTTTATTTTATTTTATTTTTTTTAAAATTTATTGAAACATCAATTATCTCCCGACAAATTTTTTTTGGGAAATTCACTCAAATTAAACCCGTCCCAAAATCATAAAAGATCAATTAAAAAGACCCTGTTTTTAAACAAAATCAAACAATTTATTGTAAGTAAAAGGGAAAGATAAAAAAAAAAAATGGAATCGGGGAAAAGCTACTTTAAAAAATTAAGTTATATAATTTTTTTTTTCTTTTTTTTTAAGATTCTGGAGCAAAGCAAACCCTCACCTTTTCCGTTTTTTCAAAGCTGTCTTGGTTTCCAGCTTTCCAAACCTTTAAAAAGGGGGCCGCCAGGTCTTGTGTTCCAGACCCCTACCGGGAAACGGGACCCCAAATCTTGTGTTCCCCCCTCCTCCCGGGAAAACCCTGCCGCCCTCTTGTGTTCCCAAATCCTCCCTGGAAATGACCCCGGGTCTTGGTTTCCGCATCCTCCCTTTGGAAACTGACCCAGGTTTTGTTTCCCCAATCCTACCTGGAAATAAACCCCAAACCCCTTTGTTTTCCCCAAAACCTCCCGGGAAACTGACCCCGGGTCTTGGTTTCCAGCTTTCCTAGGGGGAAAAGGGGACCCATCTTTGTTCCAGCATCCTCCCGGGAAACTGACGCCGGGTCTTGTTTTCAGCTTTCCTACCGGGAAACGGACGCCATCTTGTGTTCCAGCTTTCCACCGGGAAACTGACACCGGTCTTGTTTTTCCAGCACCCTACTGGAAAATGAGGGCCTTCTTGTGTTCCAGCACCTACGGGGAAAAATACGCCAGGTTTTTGGTTCCCCAACCTACGGGAAACTGACGAAAAATTCTTGTGTTCCACACCCTACGTTAAAAACGGGGACGCCGGGTTTGGGGTTCCAGCTCCTACCTAAAACGGACCCAGGTCGTGTGTTCCAGCACCCCAAAGGGAAACTGACCCAGGTTTTGGTTTCCACCCTCCTAGGGGGAAACTAAACGCCAGGCGTGCTCCACACCTACCGGAAAAACTGACGCCATTTTGTGCTTCCAGCACCTACCTGGAAAGGGGACCCGGGTCTTTGCCCCAGCACCCTACGGGGAAACTGACCCCGGGTTTGTGTCCACATCCTACCTGGAAACTGGACCCCGGGTCTTGTGCTCCACTTCCCCGGGAAAAATAAAGGGCCGGGTTTTGTGTTCCGTTTCCTACCGGGAAAACTACGCCATTTGTTTCCACCCAATCCTACCGGGAAACTGACGCCGGCTTGTTTTCCCAACACCCTTTACGTGGAACTGACCCCCCATCTTTTTTCCCGCTTCCTACCGGAAACTGACCCAGGTCTTTTGCCCCAGCATCCTCCCGGGAAAAACTAAACGGGGGGTCTTGTGTTCCAGCATCCTACCGGGAAATTTAACGCCGGGTTTTTTTTCCAGCTCCTCCCGGGAAAAATGACCCCCATTTTGGTTCCAGCATCCTCCCGGGAAACGACCCAGGTCTTGTTCCGCATCCTACCGGGAAACTGACCCAGGCCCCTGGTTCCGCATCCTACCTGGAAAATTTTGGGCCCCCAAAAAAGGGGTCTTGTTTTTCCCCAGCATCCAAACCGGGGGAAAAAATGACGCCGGGTCTTCACTGTGTCATGACGAAGACTTTTACATTCCTGAAAGTTTTTTTTTTTTGGGAAAAAGAAAAATTTTTTGATTTATTAGGACAGAATTTTTGATAGTTAAATAATTTTTTTTAGCTGAATGATATTATGGAAAAAAAAAGTTTTCTTTGGTTTGTCGTGGGGTTGTTTTATAAAATTTTTTCTTTATTTAAAAAAACCTTCTTGGTTAAAAAAGTCAGGAGGGAAAAACTTTTCTTACCTGTTTTGGGTTTTTATGGGAAAATTTTTTGTTTTAAACGGCTTGCCAACAAATACCGAAAAAATCTTAGCAATAGATAACACAGTTTTTTTTAACTTTAAATGATTTCTGAAATAATTGTCAAAAGTTGGGTGTGTTTTTTAAGTTTATTTAAACAGTGAGCGGTTTTTTTATTTTTTGCTGAGTTCCCTTTTCTTTTCCGGCCCGGTTTCATTGTTTTTTTCGGTTTAAAGTTTTTCCTCAAGAATATTTGCCCTTGGGTTTTTGCTTTGTTCTTTCTTTGTTACCATTTTCCGTTTTTGCTTTTGGGCCCCCCAAATTTAGTTTCCTTTCAAATTTCCTCCTTTATTCGCCTGTTCCCCAGGGTTTTTTTCCTTGGGGTTTCTTCCTTATCCCTGTAAAATTTTTTGGGGTTTGCTGCCTTCACCCGGGGTATAATTCCTTCTTTGGGCTTTTTTCCCTTTTTGTTGTTATTTTCGGGGTTTAAATTCTATATCGGGGCCTTCGTTTTTTTATTTTTTTTTTTTCTTCCACATTTTTAAAGTGAAATTTAAATTTTCCCTGGAGACAGTAAAAAAATATTTGGCCCCAATATTGTTAATTTTTCCAATTTCATATTACCTTTGTTTTTTTACTCCATAAATTTCTGAACCCAAAGTTTATTTTTTTTTGTCCCGTAACTTTAGGGGGTTTGTCCCACCAAGCACCCCCCCTTTTTAAGCAAGAAAAAGCAGGGCTAAGTCTTGTCTCAGCAAGCACAGCTTTGGTTTACAGAGACAAAGCAGGGCTCAGGTTTTTTCTACAAACCCAAACACAAACTTTGGGAAGCAGAGAAAACAGGTTCCCCAAATGTTTGTCCAACAACACACTTTGTTTAACAAGACAAAACAGGTCTCAGGGGCTTTTCTAAGGGAAACACAGCTTTGGGAGCGGGGACAAAACAGGTTTAGGTGTTTTCTACAATAAAACCCCAGCTTTGTAACGAGACAAGCAGCCTAAAATTTTTTGGGCTACAACAAGCACCGATTTTTAAAACAAGACAAAATCTCTCCGGGGGTTTGTCTACAAAAGCACAGCTTTGTAAGAGAAACAAGCAGGGCTCAGAGGGGGGGGACAACAACACCTTTTTTAGAAAGCAAGCAGGGCTCAGGTGTTTGGGGACAAGTTTTAAAACTTTTTAACACAGAAAGCAAAATTTCATATATTTACTTTTTTTAAGGGGTTTTTGGGTTTCGCGTTTCCCAAATTTTTTTTTTTTTCGTTTAAATTTTCCCAAATAATTATTTCACTTTAAAAAATTTTACGGAGTTGGGATAGTTATTTCACTTACACATTCTATGGGTTACAGTATTATTGCAAATTACAAAAATTCTACTTTGGGGTTGGGGGAGTAGTTAATTTTAATTGCAAAATTTTACTGGGGTTGGCAGTGGGTTTTTGTACTTTTCAAAATTCTACTGGAGTTGGGAGTATTATTGTAACTTCAAAAATTTTTACTGGATTGGCATTTTATTTTTTATTTTCAACATTTACTGGGTTGGCAGTAATTATTGTACTTGGGAACCCTTCTACTGGGGGGTTTGGGAATAAATTTTTTGACTTGAACTTTTTACTGAGTTTGGGAAGTAGTTTTTGCACTTAGAACTTTTTAGGGTTGGCAGTAGTTATTGCACCTTTTAAAATTTTTACTTTGGGGTTGCCCGTATTTTTTGCCCCTTAGAACTTTTTACGGAGTTGGCATAGGTTTTTGGGATTAAACTTTTATGGAGTTTCAGTATTATTGCACTTAGAAATTTCTACTTATTGGCAGTATTATTTCACTTGAACCCTTTTTATTGGGTTTATATTATTCACTTTAAAATTTTACGGAATTGGGAGATTATTTCACTTAGAAAATTTTTTAATTTAGGTTTGGATTTGTTATTGACTTTAAAACTTTTACGGGGTTGGGGAAATTATTTCACTTAGAACTTTTACTGGAGTTGGCAGTAGTTTTGACTTAAACTTTTTAAATGGAGTTTGGGGAGTATTTTTTGGGATTTTGAACTTTCTACTTGGGGTTTGGATGTTATTTCAAATTAGAACTTTCTATTTATTTGGAGTAGTTTGCAAGAAAACTTTCTATGGGGGTTGGCAGTAGTTATTTCACTTAAACTTTCTACTGGAGTTGGGAGTAGTTTTGCACTTAAACTTTCTACTGATTGGGAGTATTATTGACTTGAACTTTTTACGGGGGTTGGCAGTAGTTATTTTACTTGCAAAAATTTATGGGGTTGGGAGTATTAAATTTTACTTGGGAAATTCTACTATTTTGGAGATTTAAATTTACTTGGGAACATTCTATGGAGTTGGGAGTTTTTGTTTTAAATTTGTTTTACTTCAACTTTCTACTGGAGTTTCCCAACTCCTTTAAGTGATTTTATTTTAAAAAGAAATATTTCTGCATTCATTTTTTAAATTTACTTTTTTTCCCCCTTAAAACCCTTAAGGGTTGGGATATTTTCAATGTTGGTTTAAAATTTAAAATAAAAAACACAGATTTTCCCCCAAAATACTTATACATCAGATGATATTCATTAATGGAGTTTCATTGATACATTATCAAGGAAAACGTGTCCCGGGGGCCCGGAGGGCGTTCGGCCAAAAGGAGGAACCTGTAGGCCAGGGGGACGGGGGGAAATTTGGCCAAGACTTCCCGGGGGGCCCAAAAACGTGTCGGCCAGGAGTAAATCCCCTCCCAAAAAATTTCTTTTGTCAATAAATCAATCTCCCAAAAAAGGAAAATTCTTTTTTTTTGAAGTTTTTTTTTGTTTTATGTTTGTGATGTTCAATGATTTTTCTTTTTATTTAAAAAATTATTCATTAGAAGATCTTTAAATACGTAAAAATGTATTTTTTGAAAAAATTACAAAAATTAAGGGATCTAAAAATTGTTGAAATATTGTAACCAAGGTGATAACACAGCTTGGGGGGGGTGCTTAATTCTAAAGTAAAATTTTTGAACAAAAAAGTAAAATGACTTTTCATGTTTGGGAAAAAATACTCGAAAAACCATAAACTACTGAACCCCGGTGACTTCTGTCCCGCGGGAAAGGGAAAACCCCTAAAACTCAAAAATACTGACCAAAGCTTCAGTCCTGCTGGAAAAAAAACCCGCCATAAAACCCCCCTGGGGCCCAAAACCTACTACTGAACCCCGAGTGACTTCTGTCCCCCTGGAAGGGGAAAACCCCTTAAAAATGGGAAAAGCTACTGAACCAAGTGAATTTATCCTGTGGTAAGAAAAAACAAAACTTTGTACCAAAGTCCTGTGGAAGGAAACCATTGTAACTTTGGGTACCAACCTAACTAGGAAACACAATTTTTAACTTTGGTAAAAACCCAAGCCTTTGGGTTTTAGTTTAAAACAAAAACCCCGGGGGTAAAAGGGGTTTTATACCAGATTGCTAGTCAAAAAAAAGTGAAACTTTTGGGATCAGCCGTCTGGGAAACACAAATGTAACGTTGGGACAGGGTGTTAGTGAAAAGCAAGTGAAACCCTTTTGGGACCAGGGACCGCTAGTGAAACATACACAAAGAAAAGTACAGTTTAAAAAAAAACAAAAATTGAAAAACCCGTACGGTACAAAAAAAAGAAAAAAATTTCAATACAATAAAAAGAAAAAAAAAAAGTACAGAAAAAAACCCAGACGAACCAGGACCCGTTAAAAAATTACAAAAAAGTACAGAAAAATAACCCCGAAGACCAGGGCCAAACCCCGTAATTTCAGAAAAAAAACGGGAAATTTTCAATAAATAACAAAATCCAGTTAAAAAAGGGATAATAACACAGAAAAATTTTTTGGGGAAAACAAAACAAGAAGACCAGAAGGACAGTAAAAGAAACCAGTACAGTACAGTACCCCGAGGGGAAAAACCCGTAAAAGCACAGTAACAAAGACACCAGTGCAGTACAAAAACGAGAGTAACCAAAAAAAACACAGAAACCTGTACAGTACAATAACCAGAAGACAGTTTTCAAAACAAAAAACACAGGGCGATTTCCTGAGTCAATAAAGATCCCTAAAGGTACAAAACAGATCATAGAGTACAATAACCCCAGAAGACCTTTCAGTACAATAAAACAGAAGGGCCAGTACCGTACAATAACACCGAAGGGGCCCGAAAGTACAATAACACAGAAAACCCGTTCCCGAAAAATAACACAGAAGGGGCCAAAAGTTTCAAAACAAAAGAAACCAGTACAGTACAATAAACCCAAAAACCCTTCATAAAAATAACACAGAAGACCAATTTCCCGACAAAAAAAACACAGGGAAACCCGTAAATACAAAAACACAGAAGACCAGTACGTTTCAATAAAAACAAGACCAGTACAGTTTCAATAAACAAAAAGACCCGTACAGTACAATAACACAAAGACCCCTACAGTTCAATAACAAGAAGACCAGTACAGTACAATAAAACAAAGACCAAATACAGTACAAAACACCCCAAAAAACCCGTACATACAAAAACACAGAAGACCCGTCAGTTCCCAAAAACACAAAAACCCCTAAAGGGACAATAACGGGAAACCAGGGACAGAAAAATAAACAGAAGACCAACCCGTCCAAAAACAGAAAACAGATAATAAAACAGAAACCCGTACAAAAACAAAAACACAGAAACCAATCGTACAATAACCCCAAAGGGCCAGTTCAGTACAAAAAAAAACCAGTACCCGACAATAAACCCGAAGCCAGTACATAAAATCACAGAAAAAACAGTTAAAAATAACACAGAAAACCAGAAAAGTAAAAAACAGAAAACCCAAAATAAAAATAACAAAGAAAACCCTAAGAAAAATTAAAACCCGAAAAAACCCTCAGTAAATAAAAGGGGAACCCGTACAGTTCAATTTAAAACAAAAAACCCGTTAATTTCTCACAAAAGACCCGGTTTTTTTTGGGGGGGCAAACACCAGGGGAACCGTAAGACAAAAAACCCCCAGAGACCTCAGTTCTTTTAAAACAAGGCCCGTTAAAAAATCCACAGGACGTTTCCCAAATACAATTTTTAAACACAAGAAGAAAAGGCAAATTAAAAACCGGGAAAAAGTACATAACACAACAAACCCGTACAGTACAAATAACACAGGCCGTAACAGGAAAAACAATAACAAGGGCCTGAGTTTTTCAATAAAGGGGGAACCCACCATAAATACAGGTTTTAAAAACCAAGGGACCCGATACAAAAGCAAGAAAATTTTTTCAAATTTAAGGGGAAAACAAAAATACAAAAACCCCCAAAACCCGGAAAAAGTTAGTAAATAACAACAAGGGCCCCTTTCAACAATAACCCCCCCAGTTCAGGGGGGCTTATAAACAAACCCTAGTTTTTACGGATAAGAAAACCGTCTACAAAGGAAACCAGGGGGGGGAAAAAACACAAATTCTACTTTTAAAAGGCGGGGTGGGGAACAATAAAACCCTGGAAAAGTTCCCCGGGGGAAAAAGTGCTATAATAGTTTGGGGGAACAAAAAGTTTAATAAAAAAACAGTTCCCGCCATTCCCGGGGGTTTGATTTTCCCCCTTCTGTTTGGGTTTCCCCTTTCTTGCCCCCCCTTTTTCCAAAAACCCTTGGGGGGTAAGGCTGAAAAACAAAGCTTAAAGCCCGGAGGGCCCGCCTTTAAAATCAGTTGTTCCTCGTCATAAACCCCCAACCTATGTTACTCTAAGGGGCCAATTTCAAAGTAAAACACAGGAAAACTGGTCCATAAACACGGAAAGGGAAAAATCGGGGGGGATCCACAACAAATAAAAGAAATTTTCCTTTTCGAATTGCACAACCCCAAGAAACTAACCTAGGGTTTTGGGGATTTAAAAGCAAAGGGATCCCCCTGGATTTTTCCCCCCCCAAAAAATCCATTTTTATAAAAATAAACCCCCTAATGAGTGTTTGTTGGGTTTCCTGTTTGGCCATGTCAGGAGGGGTTTGGATGGAATGACACCAAACGTGGCCATTGTAGGAGGCTGAGTGGGAATTACACCACCGTGGCTACTGTTAAGGGAGGTGGGAGTGGAATGACACCACCGTGGCCACTGTCAGGGAGGCTGGAGTGGGAATGACACCACCGTGGCCATTGTCAGGGAGGCTGGAGTGGGAATTACACCACCGTGGCTACTGTTAAGGGAGGCTGGAGTGGGAATGACACCACCGTGGCCACTGTCAGGGAGGCTGGAGTGGGAATGACACCACCGTGGCTACTGTTAAAGGAGGCTGGAGTGGGAATGACACCACCGTGGCTACTGTTAAAGGAGGCTGGAGTGGGAATGGCACCACCGTGGCTACTGTTCAGTGGAACTTTGCTGCTAGTGAGCTCAGTATGGGAAGTAGCGACTTGAGAAAAGTTAGAACAAAATCTATGATGTCCTGCCATGCCCAGGAATCTCTGCACTCCCTTCCTATCATGTGGCACTGAAAATGCAGAAATAGCACGAACCTTATCATCAATAAAAGCAACCTCACCTTGTCCTATATAAAAATCCTAGAAAAGTAATCTTGGCTGACCAAAACTACACTTAGCCAAATTAACAGTACAGTTGTAGTGTGCCAGTCTCCAACAATGCTCAAGTGTTGTTGCCAGTCGTCACTATACACCACCAAGTCGTCAAGGTATGCTTCCACTCCTATGTTGTGCGTCAACTCGTTCATTAATCCTCGTAAGAGATCTACACGGCTGACATACTGGACTCCTGACACACGGTCAATAAGGTCATCAATGCGAGGTAGGGGATATCCATCAGGCAAGGTAACGGAGTTTACTTTACTGTAATCAGTGCACATCCTGAAACTACCGTCAGGTTTGGGCACTAAACTGCACGGAGATGCCCATGGACTTTTACTCCACTCAATAAGTCCATGATATAACAAAAAGTCAACTTCTTCTCTCAATGCTTTATGTTTCGTTGGACTCATCCTGTAAGATGATTGCTTAATTGGCGATGCTCCCTGTACATCAACGTATTGAACGCCCAGAGTACAACGTATAGAAACGTCACTGAACAATTCAGGGTTCTGTAAAATCAAGTTTTTAATATCACTAGCTTTATCAACATCAGGTTTGCTAAGAAAATTATCTAGTGATTGTTGTGTCACTGAATTTTCTAAACGCACCTCTTTACCTTTAGAGATGTCAGGCAGACTGACCTTATCTTCCTTTGTCATAGAAAGAATAGATGCAGTAAGTAGAGGACTAGCGTAGTATGCCTTGAGCTGGTTAACATGGTACACATGATTTGATTTCCTCTTCCCAGGTGTGCGTATTAAATAATTTGCGCCACTAAGCTTTTTCACTACTTCCAGGGGACCATCATACCTGGCTTGTAGAGCATGACCTGGTACTAATTTCTGAGCCATCACCTCATCTACTTTAAAGGACCGAGAGACAGCATGCTTGTCATATTCTTGCTTCATTCCAACATGGGCCGAAACTAGGTTTTTCAAAGCCAGCTCTCTTGCAGCTGTCAAATGTTTCCACATTAATGAATGTGATGTGCTCAATGATGGATTTCATTTTCCTCTTCACACGTCTTTCAGCACAGCGAAAGGACCACGAACTTGGTGTCCGAATATTAACTCAAACGGGGTAAACTCAAGACTTTCTTGCTCACTTTCTCTCATAGCGAACAGAAGAAAAGTTACACCTTTATCCCAGTCTCTAAAAAAATGCTCAAAGTCTGATGAAATCTTTCTAGAGCACCTTATGACTGTGGGTGATAAATGGTTAAAAGAACTGACTTTATTCCTAGGTGGGATAATGCTTCTCTAAAGATCGAGAGTGAAGTTTGGACCCCACCCATGAATCTTCTTGGGGAATCAACCTGGGGGGGAAAACTTCATCGTGTTCTCACAATGGGGCATTATTTTTC
>NC_069410.1:69892452-69915677 GCF_026875155.1 Cherax quadricarinatus
TGAGTGATGTAGGTAACAGCTCTTAGCTTGTAATACAGAAAAGGGACCAAACCTTCCCTTGTAAAATTTTGTGGGAAAAAAGAGAGAGAGAGGGAGGAGGGAAAAGGGGAGAGAAAGAGAGAGAGGGGGGAAAGGGGGGAAAAGGGGGAGAGAGAGAGAGAGAGAGAGAGAGAGAGAGAGAGAGAGAGAGGGGAGGGAGGGAGAGATGAATGGATGTATGCATTTGTCCGATCTCTTGACCCAAATGAGCTCAGACACCAACACAAATATAACGTGAAGCAAAACTTAAGGATTGCAATTCCTTATCTCTCCCCTGGACTTACTTTCGGGGTGGTTTAAATTGTAAAAAATTTTAAATTGACCCCAAATTTTTTGTCGAATTTAAGTAATTTAAAACTTCAGACGTGCTGGCAAATGCCAAATATCTTGATGAAAAGGTAAAACAAAAAAATTACACTACAGAAACTTTCAGAGCTTTAAATTAAAGTAATATATTGTTCCCCGCTAAACCAAAATTTTTCGGTTCATAATTTCAATTCGGAGAGCCTGAAACAAAATTAGAAAATATGTCCTGATGGGATTTAAAAGAGCGACAAAGGGCAAAAGTGTATGAGCCAGTTGTACCCATTTACGCTCATCCCTTCACCCTGACTGAGACAATATCACAGATGTAACGGGCAGTATGGCGTAACCTAATTGTCCCTCGTGTGCTACCCTGTACTCTTCCTAACTAATCAGGATATCTAAAAAGGCGGGACAAGGCGCCCGACCAAATGAACGTCCAGACCCATTGTTAGCCCCCTTTATTCCTCCGTTTCCACTGGTCCATTTCTAGGATCAGTTTGGAGGATGAATTCCTAATTAATTTCGCTGCAAGCGAACCGGGAAATTGCGAAGAAGATTTCCATAAAGAATTTTTTCGTTCCGAAAGACAACAAATTAAAGGTCGATAAACCTTGTAAACAACACAGGCAATTCAACTGCAAAAAGCTGCCTTTTGGTTTTCCCAGGTTCTTTTAAAGTGACTTTGACCTTATTTTTTAAAGTTTTTGAGAACCTGCACATGCAAAAGAATTGGCCAGTAAGCACTAGGCAAAATTTTTTGCACACAGCTTTTTATAGTCAGAGCTAAAATTGTCTGCTGCTCTGCCCCTTTACAAGTACGTTAACTACAATATTATGGAAAATTAAAATTACCGGTGAACCCCCAAAGATACATCCAAAAAAGTAACAATGATAATTATTCTTTATCAAGGTTACAGAGACATGTAGGAATTTTAGGACATTCTAGGTCGCAAAAAATGTCCCCATTCGATACCTACTACACTATCTCCACAAGTCACTCTGGACCTATAATTTCAAATGAAATATACATCACCAGGGATTATGGTAAAACATTAATATAAATATGTGGACTGTATGTTAAATTTAATTAATGAACATATACATTGAAAGAGAATTTTTAATAATAACACTCACCAATTTTTCTGGAGATTACTTGATGTGTCACACACAAACCCCTGCCTAAAATATGAAGAAAATACTGGCCAGAATTTCAACATATATATAGACATTACTTATCTGGAGGATGGTGTACTTATTATCTCTTTTCCCATCTAATTTCGGAGTCCTGTCCAATTATTGGTTTCTCACATTCTGCAGTCCTGCAGAATGTGAGAAACCAACAATTTCTGCTCCTGTTTGAGAGGTTTTAAACACAATTTAACCTCTAAAGCGACGAAAATTCTTCCGATTTTTCCTAACGTCTTTCTTGCCCAGTTCAAAACAATGGCCTCTCCTCCAAGCGATGCTAACACTCTCGCTGATTTCTTTTTTATTTACACATTAATTTTTATTAACTACAATATATTTCACCAATTTACGTACAAAATACACTGTATTTTCGGAAAATATACAATATTTTCCACACTGGGCCGGGCGGAGTTCGTTGCTAAACGACTCCAATTTCTCCTTCCTCTAGGAGATGATTCCAGCCAGTTCTGGCTTGAGTTGCTGTTTTCCTAGTAGGCCTTACTACTATTTCATCTTCTTGCATCACTTGGTCAACACTACTTCAATATCACTCACGTCACTTTCCCTTAGGTTTTCATTTACATTTGAGTGAGTGAATACCATTTAATTCCAAGGGAGTCAATTTATTAATTGTGCGTAAACTTTCCTGGCCACGACACAACACTTTGACATTCCAGACAACACCTTGTACATCTGGGTACAATGTCAATACCTTGCTCAGAGGCCACAATGTTCGATGCTGTTCAATATCAATTAACACAATGTTGCCTGGTTGAATGTACTGTCGATTTACTGCCTCTGTCGCACCATAAAAGTGTTCACGTAGTGTAAGAAGATATTCCTTATGCCACACATTAGACCAATGATCAATTACTTTATTTAACATGTTAAATTTGTCACACAACACTGCAGCATCGTTGTAATCTTCATCACTTTCTCCAGGATTATCTCTGTAGACAGGGGCAGCTTCCAATTTCCTTCCACATATTAGGTGAGAAGGTGTTAATACATCTTCATCAGGTGTATCACTCATATATGAGGCCGATTATTTATCCGATTCTCTGCCTCCACTAACACTGCACGGAATTCCTCCAAATTAATTCTCTTCCTGTGTAGTACTTTACAGAGACTCCTCTTCACTGTGCCTATCAGTCTTTCGTACAGCCCCTCCTTCCAAGGGGCTCTAGGAATAATAAACTTCCAGGTACACCCTCTCTGGGTTAACAGAGATTGAACATCGTTACTCTTATTTAATTCTATAGTGTTGAACACCTGCTACAAAATTACTGGCATTATCCGAAATCATCAATCTCGGACAGGATCTCCTAGCTGCAAATTTTCGAAACAGCTGTATAAACTGTTCTGCAGACAAGTCCTGTGCCACTTCTAAATGAACTGCCCTAGTAGCAGTACAAGTGAACAAGCATACATACACTTTCAGTGGAATATCATCTGAAACATCTCTTAAAATAATTGGACCGATAGTATAGTATACACCTGTTACATCATATGGTTTCGCTAATTGTACACTCTCCTTTGGCGAAGGTGGAGGACCTGGGTACATATAGGGTCTGGCATCCACACAGTGAACTATTACACAAGATTTAATAACACTTTTTACACTTTGCCATCCTTGTGGAATCCAGAAAGTTTACCTAATACAGTTTAAGGTATCTTGTACCCCACCATGCATTACATATTTTATGGGGATTTAAAACAATCAAAATTTTTAGATGATGAGTTTTGGGCAGTAAGATAGGGTGTTTAGCATATTCACCCAGTTCAGCATTTTGTAACCTACCTCTGCACCTAATTACATTATTGTCTAAATAAACCCCCCAATTTCTCTATTATTGAACCTTTCACAATTTTTCTTTCCATCATTAATTTAACTTCATTTCCGTAGATTTCTTCCTATACCCTCTGTATCCAATATTCAAGAGGATGTGAAAATTTATATGAGATATTCATTTTGTTTAGAAATTTAAACACCAACTTAGTTACATTGATTAGTTTGGGTAAAGAAGAATACCTATTTATATCAATGGCTAAAGGGACAAACTATTGGAGCGGTGGTCACAGTAGTGGTCACAAGAACAACATATGCTTTTTGTACAGGTCAATTAACTTTATTTACCAACCAGCTCGGTTCTTTAAACCATGACACAGCACAAATAACCCGTACATAGAAGAGAGGAGCTTACGACGACGTTTCGGTCCGACTCGGACCATTACAAAGTCACACTAACGAGAAGTAGAGTAGGACGGGTATATATAGGCAGGAAGTGGTGGTGGTGGTGGTGGTGGTAGTAGTAGTAGTAGTAGTAGTAGTAGTAGTAGTAGTAGTAGTAGTAGTAGTAGTAGTAGTAGTAGTAGTAGTAGTAGTGGTGGTGGTGGAGGCAGAAGGAACTAGTGGTGGGGAAGAAAGGGGGAGCCAGTCAAATACTAAGAAAGGGGAGCACTTCAAGGGAGCTAGGTGCCCACAGAGGGAGGGCAAGAACACAGAGGAGGGGGGGGGGGAAGACAACCCAGAAGAGAAAAAGGAAAGAGGAAAGGGGAGGAGTGAGAAGAAGAAAAAGAGAGGAATCAGGTTAAGTCACAGGTGTTCTGAAGCTTGGAGCATTTTACAATGTAGTGGGAGAGGAAGGCATCTACAGAGACGAAGCCAGGACTAAGATTCATACAAGGAAAGTTGTGTATTAGGGAGGATTCAACCAGACAGTTTTTAGCAAAAAGCCAGTCAATAGGATGGCTGTGATCTCTGATGCACAGAAAAGAGCATTGTTAGTGTTGGCAAGCCTAACACTATTTTTTGTGCTCCCTAAGTCTTCAGAAAGAGATCGGCCAGTTTCTTTTCTCGAAAGTAATGATAGAGGACAGGAGGAGCAAGAAATAGAGTAGACACCAGAACATCTGTAAGAGGGAGAAGAGGTATGAAGAGCGAGATTAGTGTGAAGAAGTGTTAGTCTGGCAACGGAAAGTAATTTGATGTCCCTAAGGAGCGGATAAAGTTGTTGAGATTAAAAAGACCGAATGTAGGCAAGGCAGAGGACAGAAGAGTTCCCAGGAGTAGAGATTTGGGAGAGAAGAAATACGTTTAGCAGCGGTGAGAGGGCAGAGTCCTATGAAATGGGAAGGGTAGCCAAGACGGGAAAACGAATTTATGAAGAGTGGAAATTTCTGCTGGAAAGGAACTGAAGATCACAGATGCCGGAGGCACGGAGAAAGGAGGAGAATAAGAAGCACTTTAATTGACAGGGGAAGCATGATAGGAAAAGTAAGTGAATGGTACATGCCACTGTGAACATTAAAATGGTAAATAAAATACCGGACAATTGTGAGGTAAGACACATATACAACAGTTAGTATCTTTCATTTTCGAAACGATTCGCCTACACAGTAAGCTTCCTATCAGTCCCGATAAGAAAAGTTTGATAGAAGCAGAAGAGACTTGAAGACGATGTATTCAGATCCATCACCCTTAAAGATTTAGGGCGTAGTCAGTCCCCTCAGTCCTGGAGAAGAGCATTGTTCCATAGTCCCTGAAAACAATATTGAGTTGAAGTGACAGTTTGGAGCCTATTCTTATATAGCGCCAGGAGGCGAGTCGTTAGGTCAAGTCTAGTAAGAACTCAGATGTCGGGAGGTCAGGTCCCTCTCAAATCCAGCCGTTCTCACTAGTAGAGGTTTTGTCGAAGTTGATTTCAGGTCTGTACCAGATACCCTTGTGTTGCAGTGGGCTGACAGATTGAACATTAATGGTATAAAATACCGACAGATTGTTAGGTAAGACACATATGCAACAGTTAGGTATCTGCGTTCTACTAGTGACCTACGTCTCACCTCCTGGCGCTATATAAGGCTCCATCCTGTCACTTCAACTCCATATTGTTTCAGACTATGGAACAATGTCTCTCTCCAGACTGAGGGACTGACCACCTCAAAACTTTAAGGGCGATGGACTGATTACATCGTCTTCAAGTCTCTTCTGCTTCTATCAACTTTTCTGTACTCGACTGAAGAAGCCTACTGTGTAGGCGAAACGTTTCGAAATAAAGATACCTAACTGTTGCATATGTGTCTTAACTAACAACACATTCCACTGGTGCAAGGTTTGCGGTAAACAGAATAGGAAAAACTCTGTCTGATCGGTGGACATGGACACAAGGAAAGGACACAGGAATTAGATTCCCATTCACTTTAAAATCTTAATGGAAGGGGCCAGATTATAAGAGCTTCAAGAAAAGGTTGAAGAGACCGAGTCATGAGCCACAGAGCAAAGATGGTCATCTCACAATTCTGCAGCATTGTCCTACACTTTCCTACTCCTATTTGAGAGTTTTTAAACACAATTTAACCTCTAGACAACGAACATTCCTTCCGATTTTTCCTAACGTCCTCTCTTGCCCAGTTCAAAACAATGGCCTCTCCACCAAGCGAGCTAACACTCTCGCTGATTCCATTTTTTATTTACAAATTAATTATATTACTACAATATATTCACAATTTACATACAAAATACACTGTATTTGCCGGCAATTATACAATATTTCCACAATACTGTCAAAAATCTATTTAGAGACATGCAACTTGTTACCTTGTACGCTGTAGGGAAAACAAGGTCAACCTGTATGTATCGAATTCACTCTTGAGAAAAAGAATGCATTTGAGAGGTGGTGGGCAGAGCTCAAATTGCAATCTTTGACAGCCTTCGTTCAGCAGCTACTAGATAAAATTCTATAGCTATGTCTGCTGATATACAAAATTATCTGATTTGACCAAATGCTTCAGATGTTCTAGAAAATAATGCCGCATAGATGATAACTATGACTTATCTCACAAACTGCACGTACTAAAATACAAGAAGCAAAGTAACGAAAAAATGTCTAGAATTGGCAACCGGAAGTTTGATCAGTGCCGATCTGTTGTTATTACCTCTCAGTATCTATACTAAGAAAACTCGCAATTCATATCTGTCCTCTGTGGCTAGACAGAAGTCCCAGATACTGAGAAGAAGAAAGTTAATGTAACCTACTGTCTGAGAAAAGACCATTTCTAGGGAATGTTGTTACAATGAAAGAGATATGAGAAATGAATCGTGGCTGCTGGAGTCCCTACACAAATCGAATCTTTAGGGACAACAAAGGCACGAAGATCCTTGTAATACTTCAAATCTGCTGTTTGGGAGAATATTACTCAGTATAGACGATTAGGGTCAGAAAAGAATTTTTGACGATAAGATTCATTCAGCAATGAGTCCTTATTTACTAGAGAAAAAGTGGGACTTGAGAATCCCAGCTAACTGCGATAACTACTTTCCGAGACACTGGCAGTATCTCACCTTGTTAAGAGAGACGAAATATTGGCCCTTAACTAATGATACTTATCCAAGATAGATGTATTGTTAGAAGCCTATTGGAGGGGCCTGTTAAAAAGGACCTCTTTATAATGTATATCTTGCCAGCAAGTATTATAGTGGGGTATATCCTAATTGGTGGGATTCCTTACCAGGTCAGTGATTTGTTGATAGGGAATGACGTCCTTCTACTGGTATATGTAAGGATCCTCTGGTTATTATAATACCATTTGTTGATAATTACCCATTGACGCTCTTAAGAAATTTATTATAATCACGGGGAGCGCTGAACCATAGGATTATAGCAGCGCATGTAGGTGGGGGGGGGGATGGAAGGCATTCCGAGGCTTCAATTCATGGAACTGGAACACAGATCCAATTTTCCTAGATTCAAGAGCCCCTCACCAGCTCAAGGAACCTCCCCCTTGAGGGGTTATAAAGAAAGCCTATTTTATTTCCTCTAAGTGCATTTACTAAAGCCATGTCAAAGATACAACAACCATCCTTGGTCTCCTGTTTGTGTTTAGTTGTTAAAATATAATTTTACTTTGAAATGTTCATTGATGCACTGCGACACCATCATTAACCCCCCCCGCCCCGTTCATTCAGCCTAGTCAAGACAATCGACGTTAAAATTTTAGTCATGACGAATAGATCAAGGATCAGTTTGTTGATCAGTCTCTAGAAAGACTGAGAGACATAGCAGTTACTGAGAGTGAAGCAAAGAATCTTGATATTATAGTAACGGTGTACTTATGGAGAAAAATACTTGTAAGTTATCAGGTGATAGTGTTTCCAGCACAGTCAAGCATCTTGTAGTTTTACCAGTTACTTATCGTGAGCAAGCTATTGATTTTGCTCACAGTAGTCCCATAAGAGGACATTTGAGTGTCAGGAAGACACTAAGTAAACTGGCAAAACATTTCACTTTGCCAAAAACGAAGGAAACTGTGGCTGATCATGAGCGACGTTGTCAAGTCTGTCAAGTGACGGGCAGCCAACACACACACCTATCACCACTGATGGTGAACCATTCTCACGTCTCTTCAAAGACTTTATTGGTCCAATGCCTAGAACCAAACTAGGGAACCAATACTTGTTTACTATTATAGACACAGCTACAAGCTATCCCGAAGCTATTCCTATGAGAAAAATTAATGCCCTTGCTATTGTGAGAACACTGATGAAGTTTTTCTCCCAGGTTGGATTGCCAAGAGAGATTCAGTTGGATCAGGGATCCAACTTCACTTCTACGATCTTTAGAGAAGCATTATCCCATTTATCACCCACAGTCACAAGGTGCTCTAGAGAGATTTCATCAGACTTTGAGCATTTTTCTAGAGACGGATAAAGGTGTAACTTTTCTTCTCTTCGCTATGAGAGAAAGTGAGCAAGAAAGTCTTGGGTTTACCCCGTTTGAGTTAATATTCAGACACCAAGTTCGTGGTCCTTTCGCTGTGTTGAAAGACGTGTGAAGAGGAAAATGAAATCCATCATTGAGCACATCACATTCATTAATGGAAGCATTTGACAGCTGCAAGAGAGCTGGCTTTGAAAAACCTAGTTTCGGCCCATGTTAGAATGAAGCAAGAATATGACAAGCATGCTGTCTCTCGGTCCTTTAAAGTAGATGAGGTGATGGCTCAGAAATTAGTACCAGGTCATGCTCTACAAGCCAGGTATGATGGTCCCCTGGAAGTAGTGAAAAAGCTTAGTGACGCAAATTATTTAATACGCACACCTGGGAAGAGGAAATCAAATCATGTGTACCATGTTAACCAGCTCAAGGCATACTACGCTAGTCCTCTACTTACTGCATCTATTCTTTCTATGACAAAGGAAGATAAGGTCAGTCTGCCTGACATCTCTAAAGGTAAAGAGGTGCGTTTAGAAAATTCAGTGACACTACAATCACTAGATAATTTTCTTAGCAACCTTGATGTTGATAAAGCTAGTGATATTAAAAACATGATTTTACAGTACCCTGAATTGTTCAGTGACGTTTCTAAACGTTGTACTCTGGGCGTTCAATACGTTGATGTACAGGGAGCATCGCCAATTAAGCAATCGTCTTACAGGATGAGTCCAACGAAACATAAAGCATTGAGAGAAGAAGTTGACTTTTTGTTATCTCATGGACTTACTTGAGTGGAGTAAAAGTCCATGGGCATCTCCGTGCAGTTTAGTGCCCAAAGCTGACGGTTACAGTAAAGTAAACTCCGTTACCTTGCCTGATGGATATCCCCTACCTCGCATTGATGACCTTATTGACCGTGTCAGGAGCCCAGTATGTCAGCCGTGTAGATCTCTTACGAGGATTAATGAACGAGTTGACGCACAACATAGATGGAGTGGAAGCCTACCTTGACGATTTGGTGGGAACAACACTTGAGCATTGTTGGAGACTGGCACACTACAACTTTACTGTTAATTTGGCTAAGTGTAGTTTTGGTTAGCCAAGATTACTTTTCTAGGATTTTATATAGGACAAGGTGAGGTTGCTCTATTGATGATAAGGTTCGTGCTATTTCTGCATTTCCAGTGCCACATGATAGGAAGGGAGTGCAGAGATTCCTGGGCATGGCAGGACATCATAGATTTTGTTCTAACTTTTCTCAAGTCGCTACTTCCCATACTGAGCTCACTAGCAGCAAAGTTCCACTGAACAGTAGCCACGGTGGTGTCATTCCCACTCCAGCCTCCCTGACAGTGGCCACGGTGGTGTCATTCCCACTCCAGCCTCCCTGAACAGTAGCCACGGTGGTGTCATTCCCACTCCAGCCTCCCTGAACAGTAGCCACGGTGGTGTCATTCCCACTCCAGCCTCCCTGAACAGTAGCCACGGTGGTGTCATTCCCACTCCAGCCTCCCTGAACAGTAGCCACGGTGGTGTCATTCCCACTCCAGCCTCCTGTAACAGTAGCCACGGTGGTGTCATTCCCACTCCAGCCTCCCTTAACAGTAGCCACGGTGGTGTCATTCCCACTCCAGCCTCCTTTAACAGTAGCCACGGTGGTGTCATTCCCACTCCAGTCTCCCTGACAGTGGCCACGGTGGTGTCATTCCCACTCCAGCCTCCCTTAACAGTAGCCACGGTGGTGTCATTCCCACTCCAGCCTCCCTGACAGTGGCCACGGTGGTGTCATTCCCACTCCAGCCTCCCTAACAGTAGCCACGTGGTGTCATTCCCACTCCAGCCTCCCTGACAGTGGCCACGGTGGTGTCATTCCCACTCCAGCCTCCCTGACAGTGGCCACGGTGTTGTTATTCCCACTCCAGCCTCCCGACGGGGGGGCCCGGTGGTTTTCATTCCCACTCCAGCCCCCCTGAAGTGGCCCTGGTGTCATTCCCCCTCCGCCCCCCTGACAGTGGCCAGTGGTGTCATTCCCACTCCAGCCTCCCTGACGGGGCCCACGGGGGGTGTCATTCCCACTCCAGCTCCCTGACAGTGGCCACGGTGGTGTCTTCCCACTCCACCCTCCTGCAGTGGCCACTGGGGGTCTTCCCCACTCCAGCCTCCCCTGAATGGCACGGTGGTGTCTTCCCCACTCCACCCCTCCCGACAGTGGCCACGTGGTGTCACCCCCACTCCCCCTCCCTGACAGTGGCCACGGTGGTGCATTCCCACCCCCGCCTCCCTGACAGGGCCACTGGTGTCACCCCAACCAGCCCCCCGACAGTGGCCCGTGGTGTCATTCCCACCCCAGCCCCCCTGACTTGGAAACGGTGGTGTCATTCCCATCCGCCTCCCGACAGTGGCCCGTGGTGTATTCCCATCCAGCCTCCCTGACGTGGCCACGGTAGTGTTTTCCCACCCACCTCCCTGACAGGGGCCCCGGGTTTTGGTTCTTCCCCCACTCCGCCCCCCTAAGTGGCCACGGGGTGTCATTCCCACTCCGCCCCCCTGAAGGGGCCCACGGGTGTCATTCCCCTCCCCCTCCCGAAGGGGACGGTGTGTCATTCCCACTCCCCCCTCCTGACAGGGGCCACGGGGGTGTCATTCCCACTCCCCCTCCCTGACTGGCCACGGGGGTTTACCCCCAATCCACCTCCTGACAGTGGCCCCGGGTGTTCATTCCCCACTCCAGCCTCCCTGACAGTGGCCAGGGGTAGTGTCTTTCCCCACTCCACCTCCCCGACAGTCCACGTGGGTCATTCCCACTCCCCTCCCTGCAGTACCACGGAGTGTCATTCCCACTCCACCCTCCCTGACAGGGGCCACGGTGTTGTTATTCCCACAGCAGCTCCCTGACATGGCCACGGTGTTGTTATTTACCCAACTTCCTGACGGAGTCTGGTAGGTTGTTATTTTGTTTTCACCAGAGTTAACATTAAAAAAAATACAAAACAGCGGTTGTTCAAATTGTTTATTATGTAATGGGAACAAAAAATGACTCTTTAATTTTAACATTATAAAAAATGGATTATTTCGTCGCCCAAGATCCCAGGGGGTATCCCCGTATGGCCCGTACTGTACTTCTGTACTGTCGTTCTGTGTTACTGTACATATTTCCCTTTCTGCACTGTTTTTTTTTTGTAACACTGTTCTTTAGGGTTTTGTACTATTCGTTCTGTGTTATTGTCTGTTATTTGTGTTCTGTTCTGGTCTTTTGGTTACTGTACTGTACTTTTGTGGTTTCTGTACTATTCTTTTGTGATGCTGTACTGTACTAGGCTTCTGTGCTATTGTACTGTACTGGTCTTCTGTGTTATTGTACTTACTGGTCTTTTGTGTTTTGTACTGTACTGGTCTTTGTGTTATTGTACGTATGGTCTTCTGTGTTTTTTGTTTCTGTACTGGTCTTTGTTTATTGTACTGTATGGTCTTTGTGTTATTGTACTGGGACTGGTCTTCGTGTTTTGTCTGATGGGGCTTCTGTGTTATTGTACTGTAGGTCTTCTGTTTTTATTGACGAATGGGGCTTCTGTGTTATTGTACTCTATAGCCTTGTGTTAAAGTACTGTATGGTCTTGTGTGTTATTGTACTGAACTGGTTTCTGTGTTATTTTTTTACTGGGCTTCTGTGTTTTATTCGCACTGATCTGTGTTGTACTGCGCTGGGTCTGTTTTATGTACTGTACCGGTTTCTGTCTGTATTTAAATTTGGGCTATGTTTTTGTATGCATTGATCGTCTGTTTACTGTTCCTATGGGGTTTTGGTTATTGTTTTGTACTGGTCTTCGTGTTATTGTATTACTGATTGTTTTTGTACTGCACGGATCGTCTGTGGTTTTACTGTATGCTCTCCTGTATTTTGTATTGTACGGGCTTCTGTGTTATTTTACTGTACGGCCTTTTGTGTTTTTGTGTCTACTTTTTCTGTTATTGTACTGCACTGGGCGCCTTTTACTGTGTGTACGGGTTTTTCAGTTTCTGTACGTATGGTTTTGTTACTTTACTCTTCTGGTCTTTTGTGTTACGTACGTACTGGTCTGTTTATTGTACTGCATGATTTTGTGTTATTATACAGTACTGATCTGTTTTGTACTGTAATGGTCTTCGTTACGTTTGTATGGTCTTTCTGTATTAATGTTTGACTGGGCTTCTGTATTAATGTATTGTACTGGTCTTCTGTTATATTGCATTAAACCCCCCCGGGCTTCTGTACTATGTATTGAACGGTCTTCTGTGTTTTGTTTTGTACTGATTGTATTGTATGTACTGGTCGTCTGTGTTTTGTACTGTTCTGGTCTTTTGTATTTTGTACTGTACGGTTTTCTGTGTCATTGTACTGTTCTCGTCTTCTGTGTTATTGTACTGTATGGTTGTCTGTGTTTTGTACTGTATATTCCCTGTGCTATGTTTTACTACCAGGTGTGGTACCAAAAGTTCTCGGTTTCATAGACAGCCTCGTACAAGTTCATTTTTGTTTCACTGCACAGGCTGGTACCCAAAATTTCACTTTTGTTTTCGTAGCCCCTAGGACTGAAGTCACTCAGGTTCATAGTTACGGTAATTTTTGAGGTATTCTCCAAAAGTGAAAGCCATATAGTTTTATGTTCAACAAAAACTTTAGATTAAGCACGCTTCCCAGTGTTTAATCACTTTGGGTTTTAATTTTTTTCAACAAATTAGATGATAATTAAATTAAATTTTTAATAAATAAATGTTCGATTTAAAAGATCTTCATTATGAGATAATTCTTTAACAGAAAAATCATTGAACATACACTCTCAAAAAAAAAAAAAAAAGAATACCAATTTTGGAGATTGATTTTGACAAAAACAATTTTAGGGGTATCTTACTGCCCCGGCCTACACTTCCTGCCGACACGTTCCTGGCCCAACATCTCCTGGCCCACCGTTTTCTCCTTGATAATGTATCGATGAACTTCCATTATAATTAAAATTGATTATAAAGAGTTAGGTGGAAAAACTGTGACCTTTTATATTGATTTATAAAGCAACATTGAAAAACAAACCAACCTTAAAGGTTAAATTGAAAAAAGTCAATTAAAAATGAAAGCAGAAATATTTCTTTGTAAATAGATACTTTAGGAGTTTAGGAATCCATAGGGAAAGTTTTAAGGCAATAACTACGCCAAACCCCGTAGAAAGTTGTAAGTACAATAATACTGCCAACTCCAGTAAAAAAATTCTAAAATGCAATAACTACTGCCTCCCAGTAGAAGTTGCGATGGGAAAACTATGCCAAATCCATAGAATGGTAAGTGCAATAACTACGCCAACTCCAGTAGAATGTTTTAAAATGCAATAACTAGCCAACTCCCTAGAATGTTTTAAGTGCAATAAACTCTGGCAACTTTAAAGCAACAAAAATATATTTGTAAACGCGTTAATATATATGAGACTTACTTGTCTGTGCTTACAAAGCTTTACTTGTAGACAAACACCTGAGACCTGCTTGTCTCTGCTTACAAAGCTGTGTTGTGTAGGACAAACACCTGAGACCTGCTTGTCTCTGCTCACAAAGCTGTGCTTGTTGTAGACAAACACCTGAGACCTGCTTGTCTCTGCTCACAAAGCTGTGCTTGTTGTAGACAAGCACCTGAGACCTGCTTGTCTCTGCTTACAAAGCTGTGCTTGTTGTAGATAAACACTTGAAAGTTACAGACAAAAAAAATCACTTTTGTTCACTAGTTTATGGAGTAGACAAAACAGTAATATGTATCTGAATAATAACAATATTGTGCACAAATATGTTTACTGTCTCCATGGAAATTAATAATCACATAATCACTTAAAACTCGTAGAGAAAAAAAACTAATAGAAGAACGAAGGCACCGATACAGAACTTAAACCGAAAAAAACAACAACAGGGAAAGAAAGAACAAGCAAGGAATTATACACTGGTGAAGGCAGCAAACACAAAAAATATACACTGGATAAGGGAAAAAAAGGAAAAAAAAAACATCAAAGGCAAAAAAAAGGGGGGGAAAATATAAGCAAAATTTTTGCAAAAACAAACAAAAGGGTAAAAAAAAAAAAGAAAGACGAAAGCCCAGGGGAAATTTGAAAAGCTTTTCCGAAAAAAACAAAAAAAACCCAACCGGAAAGAAAAGGGAATTTGGAAAAAAAAACCCTAAAGTTTCATAAGCTTAAACACAAACTTGGAAAATTTATTTAGCAAAAAACTCAAGTTAAGGCTGTGCAGCTTTGCTAAGTTTCAGGTATTTGCGGGAAAACCAAGACGGGTTTTCCTTTATAAACCAACGGTCAGAAAAAGGAGCCCTGCTACTACATTCAAAAGGGGTTTTCACTAAAGCAAAAAACTATTTAAAACAAACCAGCGTCCCAAAAAAACATTGTTTTCCATAAACTTGGAAAAAACAAATTTGCTTAAAATTTTCTGCCTAAAAATTAAACAATTTTTCTAAAAAAAAAAGGGATTTCCGGAATGTAAAAGCTCGAAAAGCAGTATTTTTGCCAGGGACCTGGCGCAGTTTTCCGGGTAGGATGCGAACACAAGCCCTGGCGTCTTTTTCAGGTAGGATGTGGAACAAAGACCTGCGTATTTTCCCCGGAGGATGCGGAAAACAAGCCCTTGGCGTCAGTTCCCAGTAGATGCGGGAACACAAGACCGGGGGCGTCATTTCCCACGTGGGCTGGAACACAAGACCTGGCGTCAGTTTCCCACGTGGGGATGCGGGAAAACCAAGACCTGGTGTCAGTTTCCCACGTGGTCTGGAACACAAAATTTGCGTAGTTTCCAGTGGATGTGGAAACAAGCCTGGCGTCGTTTCCAGTGGATGCGGGAACAAAAGCCCTGGGGGTCATTTTCCATGGATGCCGGAAACAAGACCGGGGTTTCTTTTCCGTAGGATGTGGAACAAAGACCTGGGCAGTTTTCCAGAGGTCTGAACAAAGACTGGGTCATTTCCCGTGGGATGCGGAACACAAGACAGTTAAAATAGGACAGGTGATTCTGTTTGCCCAGATCTTAAAAATAAAAAAAAGAAAATTATATAACTATTTCTAAAGTAGCTTACTCTTTTCCCTATTTTTTATTTTTTTTTTTCCTTAATACTTAAATAACAATTTTAGCATATTTTAAAGATCAGCTCTTTATAATTGATCTTCTTGATTTTGTACAGTGTTAAAGGGGAATTCCCCAAAACGTGAGTAAATTTATGTTTCAAAAAAAATAAATAAAAAAAATATAATAAAGTATGTATATAAATTTTTTTTTATTTCTCTTTTTTGAAAAATTTTTTAGTATATGTACAGTCCGTCACACTTCAGTTTAAAAAAGTTTTTTTTTTTTTTCAAAACATCCTTTGACCTTCCCTCCCCATTAAATTGTTCTTAACGGTCCCATATCAAATAAAATCATCATTAGGAAATTTCATCATTCTGGGTTGATTAAATTTTGGGGTTTCTTTTTGGAACAAAATCAGACCTTCAAATCTAGTTTGTCCAGCACGCAATTTTATTGGGCACCATTTTATTTCATTGGTTCAAGCTGCTGGGCTTGGGCTTTCCTTACTTCTGGAAATTTTTAACAAATTTTTTGAGGTTTGTGAGGTTTCTAAAAAATCGATATGTTTTTTTGTGGACGAAAGAGAAAAACCCGTATGGAATGACAAAGGTCCCCTCTACTTTTCACAAAAAATATATCGTAAATCATTAATTTACAGAGGGGCATCGCACCTTATATCGGTGATGTGACAAAGAGACAAAAGTCTTTCCCCCCAGGAAGGAACTGAAATAAAAGGTCACTGAAAGGATAATCTCGGTGGAGACACCACCATCACGCAGGACGTATATACACAGCTGACTTAATTCATCTTATACGTAACAAACGAACCGCTGCCTCGAGTCTTTTACCAACAAAGTTCTGCCAGCACTATTTCCAACAGAAACCTACCAGAGGTCTTCTACCTATAGTCTTCTGGTAACAATCCTTCCTGTAGTATTCTGCCAATAGCATTCAGTCTTAAACACTTGAATCCTACCAACAGAATCAAAGAAAAGAATCTTACAAATAATTCTTCTATCAGGTATTTACCAGACAGGTTACATAGAGTGTTATTAACTCTGGTGTATCAGACAGACTTTATACACATCACAACACAACGATGGTGGTGAAAAAACACATAACAGCAGAGAGGAACTTTCACTTGTGAAACAAACTTGTTCATTCAATAGTTCCTTTCTACAATTGTGTCTTTTTCATTACTTACTGCAACATAGTGCACCACAACTTTCAGTGTGCAATAGATGTTAACATCACAGTACATAACAACAGTATGGGAGACATTAACACACAGTCGTACTGGCCAAGTTGTGGCAGCCACCACCAAAATTCTTATTGTCAGTAAATTGAATCATCCAAGTTGACAGTTTTTGCTTTCGTCCCCGAAAGTTTTAATTTTGCATTTGTGGTGGTGAATGTTTTTTATGTTATTAATGGATGAATGAATGAATGTCTTCTTTGTCTTAACCACAAGTCTCTCAAGTTAATCACTTCTTCACGTATTTACATGTTTTCCCAAAATGTTGTAACCCCCATTCCATTTCTTAGAAATTAAAATCCCATAATAGGAATTTTTATTTCTCTTAAAACAATGGTTTGGGAGAGTGCAGATATGTCTATGAGAACGTGTACACATGTATGTATATATGTGTGTTTGTAGTGATATGTGTGTGTAGATGAAAGTGAAATGTAAACAGAAAAAACTTGTATGGTCTACATAATAATTCACAATAAAGAAGAGCACAGTTCTGTGGTGCAGCTCTCAGCCTGGCTGACTCTGCTGTCAGCCTGGCTGACTCTGCTGTCAGCCTGGCTGACTCTGCTGTCAGCAGACTTAGTCAGTCAGTATAAAAGAAATGAGGCAATAAGAAGGATAAGACGAAAAGGGTAAAAAACATTAAAGAATGTCATAATCATAATGGAGTAAGACTGTTGACCAGACCAGGTAAAGTGTGTGTCAGAATTATCATTATTGAAGTGATGGTAAAAATAATATGGATAACAAAGAAGAGTGTTAATTCAGAAAGTGAAGGTAATCTGTGGATCATGTGTAAACACTGAAATACTGAAGTTAACAACACTTATATAAAGGAAAGCTTGCACTTGGGTGCATTTATAGGTTTGGAAAAGATATATGAGAGATGTTAGTAGAGTTACAAATGTATTTAATCTTAGGTAATGTTTTGATAGCGGTAGTATTGAATTAAGTTATAATATTGCAAGACATTGACGATATTGATTTACCAAAAACTGGGTTCTTAGATAATGGTGGGCTGATGTCATTCTGTGGTCCTTAAAGACGTTGTTGATTGTCACTTGTAATCTGGTCAAAAGACATTCTATTACAAAGCAGGCCATATTGTAGACCAAGTGCCACTGTTATACACAAGCTTAATTAACATACTATGTTAAAACTAGTATACACACACACACATCAACCCTCAACAAACCACCACCCCACACACACACACCCACACACACAGCAGCTCCGTTGAGAATTGAGTTTTCCTGAGGTTGTTATTGTCTTCTCTGAGGATGAGAGTCCCCAGTTGTATAGTTACTAGAGGTGGTACCTCCAATATTTTTTAATGTATAATATATATATATATATATATATATATATAAATATATTATATATATATTATATATATATATATATATATATGTATGTATTGTATATATATTAATATATATATATATATATATATATCTTTAATGTATTATGTATAATATATATATATAATTTTTATATATTATTATATATTTATTATATATATATATATTCCCAACTATATATATAGTATATATATATTATATATATATATATATATATATTTTATTTATATATATATTTTTTATATAATATAAAAAGTTAATATAATATATTTATATTATGTATATGTATATGCATGCATTACATACATTAATATGCTTTCATATATGTATACTTGCATGCTTTTGCATTTGCCATTGATTACATCTGCGACCTTCAAATTCATTTCACGAAACCCAAACGGAAACAGAGAATATATAATTTTGTTTTACAGTTTTTTCATGAAGGAGATATAGAGATTCGCAATTGACACTCGTCAATACACAATAACATGTTACACTCAAAAACTATATGTGACATATACACATTCGCTAACAATCACTCATTCATACAAAATAACAATTTAAGGCATGTACATTCATCAACACGTAACATGTATCCATGACACCATACACAATAACACTGTACCATGACACTCATACACAGTAACATGTTACACATGGGACACTCTACACAGAAACTCAGTACTCAGTGGTCAGTCGATCAAGTGAGGGCAAAGGCCTGACCATGAGATGATTTGGGGATAGTGTGGACGGTTACAAAGCATGGCTTGATTCTGCAGTGTTTAAAAATTTAGGTTGGAGCGTTGAAGGAGGAGGTCTTTGCTTCTCCAGGAGGAGATTAGGAGGCTGAGGTCAACCTCAATGGGTCTGCGACGAGAGTGTGAGGTGCTGGAGTTGTGGGCGAATGAGGCTTCTTGCAGTGAGGTGCCAGTCTGCTCTCTCGCTGTGAGGAGGCTGTAGCTGGGGAGGGTCAACGGCTACCAGCAGTGAGGTGCATCCAGCACCTGCTACAAGTGGCGAGTTGGTTCACGTAATGGAAGGCGCATCAGAGTAAGGAAAGTTAAAGTGAAGATCTGAAGGTAGGAATCGCTTCTCTTTTGCTTAGGATGAATGTACTTCAGTGGCCTGGGTGAAGGTAAGAGGTACTACTGCACTGCTAATGGATCGGTAGCGCATTCTTTGTGGTGGTGACTTCAGGTAGGATATATTGACCCGTGCTTTTTGTAATAGCGTATAAGAAGATGGGGGAGACAGAGTGCGTTCCTTGGAAGCTGGTGTTGGGGACATTGTCAACAGTGCTGGATAATATCACTTCAGGTATGGGAACAAAGCCAATTATCTGTCTCAGTGTGGTGGAAATTGATATTGGGAAGGGTAGGATGAGAAGAGCTGCTAGATAGTACAGGTCAGCTACAGATTTCATTAAGTCTAAGGGAGGGATCAATCATATGTAGCATCTTGCCCTTAAGAAGGGGAAGTAGGAAATGAATGGTTGTCTAGGGCAATTGGTGTTAAATTGCTGGATAGACAGTTACTTGAACAGGAACTTGCTATCCATTCACATTGACAACTGGAACAACTTATTATGGGACTCAAAAAAAATGATATGTATGCAAGGGCATGGAGTACATATCTCTGGGGCTGGGTAGGTAGCACTTGCAGAATCGATTGAGAAGGCCATGGTGAAATGCCTATGATTTTAAAACTGAGGGAAGATAGAGGTATGGGGTTGTGTGGGAAACAAGCAGGTTGCAACATTGGGTGGAAAAACAGTAAATGTATATAAAAGGGCATTCAGCATGAAGTTATAGATAAAGACATAGTTCTGGTCCAGCAAACAAAGGGGGACACGCCAGAGGGCAGCAAGGGAATAGTCCTTAAGGTTTACTATACTATAGCAGGAGTGTAAGAAAATAAGATAGATGAGCTAAGATTGTTGCAAGTGCAGGAAACATTAGATTATTATTGCTATAACAGAGACCTCGGCCTTAATTTGAAAGATAGAGAAGATGCCTCTGATGTCTCACACAGGCCGTCAACAGGGAAAGGTGTGGAGTAGCGATGTATGTCAGAGACAATTTAAATTGTTGTGTTAGACAATGATTTTAAATAGCAAGCGTCGCCATGAATCTGTTTGTGTTACAGTTCTCGAGGGCCGAGAAAACTAATTTTGGGTGTGATTTACAGGGCCCCAATTCTTGATTGGGAGTGCAGGACTAAACTTATATGGGACGAAATTCGTAACAGGCATCTACCTACGAAAATGTTGTGCTAATTGGGAGATTCAAACTATAGACAGATTGAACTGGAGCAATTTGACAGGAATTTAGAGTCAGGTGACTTTCTTGATACGATTCCAGATTGTTTTTTAAAAAACAGTCTTGTGTCAGAGCAAACTAGGGGAAATAACCTCCTTAACTTGGGTTCTTGCAGTAGGCGGAAACACTAATTAATATCCTTGAGGATATGATGAGCTTGGGAATAGTGATCACCAATCCACTTCAGTTTTAATATATTATGGATTCCTAATAATGGCAATCAAGTCTCCGTCCCTGCGACTTTCGCTTGGCTGATTTCATAGGAATGAAAAAATTACTTAGGTGGGCATGTGAAACTGGAATGACCTGACTAAGGGTCAGGTGGTGGTGTGGATGCCGATCTGATGCTTTCCAGTGATAGTTCTAGCTGGCTCCATCAAAATATGTTCAAATAGGGAAATCTGATCAAACAAATGATCCTAAATGGATGGAACAATAGATATTAAAATATATGCGATGGTCTCAAAAGAGAGGCTCTATATAGGCAAATCAAAGAGGAGAGGGGCAATTGAGAGAAATCCGATATTTTCAGTTAAAGGAGAGGAAATAAAAAAATGGTATTAGAAAAGCAAAAAGAGATTATTGAGGTTAAAGTTGAAGAGAATCGAAGACTAAACCAAAGGATTCTTTCAGGTCATACAGAGGTAAGATCAGGGACAAGATTGGCCACTCAAAGAGTTCTCGGGTCAGCTCACTGACAGTGTTTAGGAATTGAGTAGAATTTTTAACACATACTTCCTCTCGTTTTTACACAGGGAGGATACCAGCGATATTCCGTAATGATAAATTATGTAGAACAGGACGATAAATAAACTGTGCACTATTAGGGTCACAAGAGACATGGTCCTTAGGCAAATAGATAAATTAAAACCTAACAAATCCCCAGGCCTGATGAACTGTATGCAAGGGTTCTAAAGGAATGTAAAGAGGAGCTTAGCACACCTTTGGCTAATCTTTTCAACATATCACTACAAACTGGCATGGTGCCAGATAAGTGGAAAATGGCAAATGTGATACCTATTTTCAAAACAGGTGACAGGTCCTTAGCTTCGAACTATAGACCAATAAGCCTAACCTCCATAGTGGGAAAATTTATGGAATCAATAATTGCCGAGGCAGTTCGTAGCCACCTTGAAAAAGCATAAATTAATCAACGAATCTCAGCATGGTTTTACAAAGGGGCGTTCCTGCCTTACGAATTTATTAACTTTTTTCACTAAGGTATTTGAGGAGGTAGATCATGGTAATGAATATGATATTGTGTATATGGACTTCAATAAGGCTTTTGACAGGGTCCCACATCAGAGACTATTGAGGAAAATTAAAGCACATGGAAAAGGAGGAGAAATTTTTTCCTGGATAGAGGCATGGTTGACAAATAGCAGCAGAGAGTTTGCATAAATGGGGAGAAATCAGAGTGGGGAAGCGTCACGAGCGGTGTTCCACAGGGTCAGTGTTGGGCCCCCTGCTGTTCACAATCTACATAAACGACATAGATGAGGGCATAAAGAGCGACATGGGCAAGTTTGCCGATGAACCAAAATAGGCCGTCGAATTCATTCTGACGAGGACATTCGAGCACTCCAGGAAGATTTGAATAGACTGATGCAGTGGTCGGAGAAGTGGCAGATTGCAGTTTAATATAGACAAATGCAAAGTTCTAAATGTTGGACAGGACAATAACCATGCCACATATAAACTAAATAATGTAGATCTTAATATTACGGATTGCGAAAAGATTTAGGAGTTCTGGTTAGCAGAAATTTCTGAAACCAAGACAACAGTGCATAAGTGTCGCAATAAAGCTAATAGAATCCTTGGCTTCATATCAAGAAGCATAAATAATAGAGTCCTCAGGTTGTTCTTCAACTCTATACATCCTTGGTTAGGCCTCATTTGATTATGCTGCACGGTTTTGGTCACCGTATTACAGAATGGATATAAATTCTCTGGAAAATGTACAAAGGAGGATGACTAAGTTGATCCCATATATCAGAAACCTTCCCCATGAGGATAGACTAAGGGCCCTGAAACTGCACTCTCTAGAAAGACGTAGAATTAGGGGGGGTATGATTGAGGTGTATAAATGGAAGACAGGAATAAATAAAGGGAATGTAAATAGTGTGCTGAAAATATCTAGCCTAGACAGGACTCGCAGCAATGGTTTTAAGTTGGAAAATTCAGATTCAGGAAGGATATAGGAAAGTACTGGTTGGTAATAGAGTTGTGGATGAGTGGAACAAACTCCCAAATACCGTTATAGAGGCCAGAACGTTGTGTAGCTTTAAAAATAGGTTGGATAAATACATGAGTAGATGTGGGTGGGTGTGAAATTAGACCTGATAGCTTGTGCTACCAGGTCGGTTGCCGTGTTCCTCCCCTTAAGTCAATGTGACCTGACCTGACTAGGTTGGGTGCATTGGCTTAAGCCGGTAGGAGACTTGGACCTGCCTTGCATGGGCCAGTAGGCCTTCTGCAGTGTTCCTTCGTTCTTATGTTCTTATGTTCTTAACATGTACACATGACACTCATACACAATAACACGTAAGCATTACATTCATTCATACATAAAAATATGTACACATGACACAGTAATACACTAGTGTCACAAACGTGTCCCGACTTTACATCTTTACATGTTTCACAAAGAATGTCGTCAAAATACCGTAATCCAGCGTATAAATGTATGTGAAAATACTTATATATGTGTATGTTTGTCCAATAAATGAATAAAAATGAAAACTGTAATATTTAATACAGTTTTGATGGAGGTGGAAAAGTTCTTCAACACTTGGCCATTCATCTACATAAAATAAAACACTCACAAATACTTTTAAACTACTAAATAAGCAAGAAAATATAGTACTAAGTATAAATTCATTGTGTAATATAAAAGGATTTCCAAAATTGCTCTTAATTAGCCTCTCCAAGGTGGCCGAGCTGTGTGCGAGCTTCGTCCGCAAAG
>NC_069410.1:69916177-69933687 GCF_026875155.1 Cherax quadricarinatus
TCCCCTGGGAAATTTTTCCCTCGGAGTTTTGTATAGGTAAACCATTATATAAGTTAAGAGACACATCTGCGCTCTTTTTACCAAACTGAATGTAGTAGGATTTGTCAAATGTTTAGAGTAAGTTTGTTGGTCCTAAACCCAGGTTGTATTTTCTGAAATTCGGTATTTACAGTATTGGCTAGCATGACAGGGCTCGGGTGGGAGTAGACGTATTGTGGTGTCATCTGCAAATAGTGTGGGTTTGAGTTTTGCGATGCATTGGTAGGTCATTTATAAAATTTTGAGAAAGAGAAGAGGGCCTAGGACACTTCCCTGTGGGACACCAATTGTAATTGGCTGTGCGGAAGAGGGGTGCCCCATTTGTGTAACATATTGGCTTCTGTTGCTGAGGTATGACTTTAGGTAGTTGAGGAGTGCCCTCTTATACCATAATGCGACAGTTTTATGGAGCAAGTCGGGGTTTCAACTGTATCGAAAGCTTTACGTAAGCCAATGAAGATCCCCAGTGGGACTTTTTTTTTCTTATTGTCTGTAAATATGTTCTAGCATGTGGATAATAAGCATCATTAGTATTTTTATTAGGCCTAAAACCCAAATTGACAGGGGTTGAGTATGTTTTGGGAGTTTGAGGTAGGAATAGATACGTATGGATTAATTTTTCGAAGATTTTAGAGAGAGGGTGTAAGTTGGATATTGGCCTATAGTTATTCAAGTCTGTGTGGTCTCCACCTTTATGGATCGGGTTGACCTTGCTATTTTGAGAACTGTAGGAAAGGTAGGGATTCAATGGATTTGTTAAAGAGTGTCCCAATGATTGGTGATAGCACCTGTGACACTTTTTTGTATATAATGGGTGGTAAGGTATTTAGATCTCCTGTCTTGTTTTTTAGTGTATGAGCCAGTTGTAGCCCAGTTTACGCTCATCCCTTCTAGCCTGACTGAGACAATCCCCAGAGTGGAACAGGCAGTATGGCGAAACCCCCACCTAGAAACCTCGTATGTTACACCTGTATGTAGCTATCCTAGACTAGATCCAGGATATCTAGGAATGGCTGGAAAAGGCGCCCGACCTAATGAACGTCCAGACTCATTCGTTAGTTTCCTTATTCCTCCGTTGTCCACTGGTCCTATTTCTCAGGATCAGTTTGAGAGGATGGAATGCCTAATTAAGTTGCAGACTGCAAAGAGACACAGGAAATTGAACGAAGAAGATTTCCATAAAGAGATTGTTCGTCTCGAAAGACAACAAATTTATGGTCTGATAAACCTTGTAGTACAACACAGGACACATTCAATGTGCAAAAAGCTGCCTTTATGGTTCCTAGGTTCTTTGAAAGTGACTTAGACACTTATTTTAATGTTTTTGAGAATCATGCACATGCAATGAATTGGCCACGTAAGCACTAGGCAACATTGTTGCACACAGCTTTGATAGGCAGAGCTCAAAATTGTACTGCTGCTCTGCCCTTTGACAAGTACATTAACTACAATACTTATGGAAAATTAAAATTACCTGGATGAACCTCATAAGATACATACCAGTAAATAGTAACAAAGATAATTATTCTTTATCAAGGTTACAGAGACATGTAGGAATTTTAGGACATTCTAGGTCGCAAAAGATGTCCTCCTTTTGATACCTACTACACTATCTCCACAAGTCACTCTGGACCTATAATTTCAAATGAAATATACATCACCAGGAATTATGGTAAAACATTAATATAAATATGTGGACTGTATGTTAAATTTAGTTAATGAATTATACATTGAAAGAGAATTTTTAAAAATTTAACACTCCCCAAATTTGTCTGGAGATTACTTGGTGGGTATACACAAACCCTGCCTAAAATATGAAGAAAATACGGGCCCAGTATTTTCAACATATATATAGACATTACTTATCGGGGGGATGGTTGTACTTATTATTCTTTTCCCATCTAATTTCGGAGTCCTGCCCAAATTTTATTGGTTTCTCACATTCTGCAGTCCTGCAGAATGAAAGGGAAACCAACAATTTTGCTCCTGTTTGAGAGGTTTTAAACAAATTTTAACCTCAGAGCGACGAAAAATTCTTCCGACTTTTCCTAACGTTTTCTTCCCCAGTTCAAAACAATAGCCTCTCCTCAAGCAATGCTAACACTCTCGCTGATTTCTTTTTTCTTTTTCACATTAATTTTTATTAACTACAATATATTTCACCTATTTACGTACAAAATACACTGTATTTTTGGAAAATATACAATATTTTCCACAACTGGGCCGGGCGGCGTTCGTTGCTAAACGACTCAATTTCTCCTTCCCTAGGAGATGATTCCAGCCAGTTCTGGCTTGAGTTGCTGTTTTTAGTAGGCCTACTACTATTTCATCTTCTTGCATCACTTGGTTAAACCCACTACTTCAATATCATCATGTCATTTTCCCCTTAGATTTTATTTACATTTGAGTGAGTGAATACCATTTAATTCCAAGGGAATCAATTATTAATTGTACGCAAACTTTCCTGGCCATGACACAACATTTTTGACATTCCGAAAACACCTTGTGCATCTGGGTACAATGTCAATACCTTGTCCAGAGGCCAAAACGTTCGATGCTGTTCAGTATCAATTAACAAAAATGTTGCCTGGTTGAATGTTCTGTCGATTTACTGCCTCGTCGCACCATAAAAGTGTTCAGTAGTGTAAGATATTCCTTAACCCAAAACATTAGACCAATGATCAATACTTTATTTTAACATTTTTAAATTTATCACACAAACACTGCAGCATCGTTTTTAATCTTCTTTCACTTTCTTCAGGATTATTTCTATGGGACAGGGGCAAGCTTCCAATTTCCTTCCACATATTAGGTGAGAAGGTGTTAATACATCTGCATCAGGTGTATCACTCATATATGAGGGGGCCCCGATTATTTATCCGATTCTCTGCCTCCACCACCCACTGCACGGAATTCCTCCAATTAATTCTCTTCCTGTGTAGTACTTTACAGAGACTCCTTTTTCCCACTGTGCCTATCGTCTTTCGTACAGCACCTCCTTCCAATGGGCTCTAGGAGTAATAAATTCCCAAGTACCCCTTCTCTGGTTACAGAGAATTGAACATCGTTACTCTTATTTAAATTTCTATCAAGTGTTGAGCACCCGCTTCAAAATTGGTGGTATTATCGGAAATCATCAACCTCGGACAGGATCTCCTAGCTGCAAATTTTCGAAACAGCTTTTATAAAACTGTTCTGCAGACAGTCCTGAGCCACTTCTAAAAAAACTCCCCTTTGTAGCAATTTACAAGTGAACAAGCATACATACACTTTCAGTGGAACCATCTGAAGAAACCTCTTAAAATAATTGGACCACTATAGTTTAACACCTGTTCATCATATGTGTTTCACTAATTGTACATGCTCCTTTGGCAAAGGTGGAGGCCCTGGGTACATATAGGGTCTGGCATCCACACAGTGAAATATTACACAAGATTTAATAGCACTTTTTACACTTTGCCTTTCCTTTTTGGAATCCAGAAAGTTTACCTAATACAGTTTAAGGTATATTGTACCCCACCATGCATTACATTTTTTTATGGGGATTTAAACAATCAAAATTTTCAGAATAAATGGTTTTGGGCAGTAAGATAGGGTGTTTAGCATATTCACCATTTTCAGCATTTTGTAACCTACCTCTGCACCAAATTTAAACATTATTCTCTAAATACACCCCCAATTTCTCTATTATTGAACCTTTCACAATTTTTCTTTCCATCATTAATTTAACTTCATTTCCGTAGATTTCTTCCTATACCCTCTGTACCCAATATTCAAGAGGTGTGAAAATTTTTTGAGAATTCATTTTGTTCAGAAATTTAAACACAACTTAGTTACATTGATTAGTTTGGAAAATGAAGAATACCTATTTTTCAATGTTGACATCAAAATGGTATACAATACAATGGTATACAACCTCAAAATTCTACGACTTCAAGGGTGATGGACTGATTACATCGTCTTCACATCTCTACTGTTCCTGCCTACTTTCTGTATTCGACTGAAGAAGCCTACTGTGTAGGCGAAACGTTTCGGAATAAAGTTGCCTAACTGTTGCCTATGTGTCTTACCTACCAACATATCAATGGCTAAAGGGACAAACTATTGGAGCGGTGGTCACAGTAGTGGTCACAAGAACAACATATGCTTTTTGTACAGGTCAATTAACTTTATTTACCAACCAGCTTGGTTCTTTAAACCACGAAACAGCACAAATAACCTGCACATAGAAGAGAGGAGCTTACGACGACGTTTCGGTCCAACTCGGACCATTACAAAGTCACACTAACGAGAAGAGTAGGACGGGTATATATAGGCAGGAAGTAGTAGTAGTAGTAGTGGTAGTGGAGGCGGAAGGAACAAGTGGTGGGGAAGAAAGGGGGAGCCAGTCAAATACTAAGAAAGGGGAGCACTTCAAGGGAGCTAGGTGCCCACAGAGGGAGGGCAAGAACACAGAGGTGGGGGGGGGAGACAACCCAGAAGAGAAAAAGGAAAGAGGAAAGGGGAGGAGTGAGAAGAAGAAAGAGGAGGAATCAGGTTAAGTCACAGGTGTTCTGAAGCTTGGTGCATTTTTACAATATAGTGGGAGAGGAAGGCATCTAAGAGATGAAGCCAGGACTAAGATTTCATACAAGGAAAGTTGGTATTAGGGAGGATTCAACAGACAGTTTTAGAAGAAGACCAGTCAATAGGATGGCTGTGATCTCTGATGTGACAGAAAAGAGCATTTTTAGTGTCGGCAAGCCTAACACTATTTTTGTGCTCCCTAAGTCTGTCAGAAAGAGATCGGCCAGGTTTTTTCGAAAAATATTGAAGAGGACAGGAGGAGCAAGAAATAGAGCAGGGCACCAGGAACATCTGTTTGGGGGGAGAAGAGGTATGAACGAGATTAGTGTGAAGAGTGTTAGTTTTGGCAGAAAGTAAGTTTGATGTCTAAGGAGCGGAGAGAGTTGTTGAGATTTTGAAAGACCGGAAATGTAGGTAAGGCAGAGGACAGAAGAGTTCCCAGGAGTAGAGAGTTTGGGAAAAGAAGAAATTACGTTTAGCACGTGAGAGGGCAGAGTCTATGAAATGGGAAGGGTAGCCAAGACGGGGAAAATGAATTATGAAAAGTGGAAATTTCTGCTGGAAGGAACTGAGGATCACAGATGCGGAGGGCATGGAGGGAAAAAGGGAGATAAGAACACTTTATTGAAGGGGAGATGATAGGGGAAAAGTAGTGAATGTTACATGCCACTGTGCATGGGTTTGCGGGTAAAAAGAAAAGGAAAGCCTCTGTCTAAGCGGTGGACATGGACATCAAGGAAGGAAGCAAGGAATTAGATTCCCATTCAGCTTTAATCTTAATGGAAGGGGCAAGATTTTTAAGAGCTTCAAGAAAAGGTTGGGAAGAGACTGAGTTTATGAGGCCACAGAGCAAAGATGTCATCTCACATTCTGCAGCATTGTACCCACAATTTCTACTCCTATTTGAGAGGTTTTAAACCAATTTAACCTCTAGAAAAACAAAAATTCTTCGATTTTTCCTAACGTCTCAATTGCCCAGTTCAAAACAATGGCCTCTCCTCCAAGCGTTCTAACACTCTCGCTGGTTCCTTTTTTATTTACAAATTAAATTTTATTAACTACAATATTTTCATCAATTTACATACAAAATACACTGTATTTCGGAAAAATTTACAATATTTTCCACAATTTCTTCAAAAAAACTATTTTAGAGACATGCAACTTGTTTTCCTTGTAGTTGTAGGGAAAACAAGGTTCAAACATGTATCGAATTCATTTTTGAGAAAAAGAATGCATTTGAGAGGTGGTGCAGAGCCTCAAATTGCAATTCTTTTGACAGCTCGTTCAGCTGCTACTAGATAAAAGATTTCTAAAAACTTGTCTGCTGATATACAAGAATATCTGATTGACCATAATGCTTCAGATGTTCTAGAAAATGCCGCCTTAGTGATAACTATGAACTAATTTAACAAAACTTGCACGTACTAAAATACAAGAAGCAAGGTAATGAAAAAAAAGTTCTAGAAGTTGGCAACCGGATCAGTTTTTCAGTGCCGATCTGTTATTATTACCTCTCTTATCTATACTAAGGAAAACTCGCAATTCTATATCTGTCTCTGTGGCTAGACATAAGTCAGATACTGGAAAGAAAAAAGTTAAAGTACCTAAATGTTGAGAAAAGGACATTCTAGGGAGTGTTGTTTAAATTGGAAAGATATATGAGAAATGATCGTGCTGGAGTTTTCCTACACAAATCGAATCTTTGGGACAACAAAGGCCCCGAAGATCCTAGTAAAACTTCAATCTGCTGTTTTGGAGAAAATTACTCAGTATAGACGATTAGGGTCAGAAAGTATTTTTGACGATAAGATTATTCAGCAATGGTCCTTATTTATCTAGAGAAAAAGTGAGACTTTTACGAATCCAGCTAACTGCGGTAATTATTTTCCGAGACACTGGCAGTTATTTTCACCTTGTTAAGAGATGATATATTGCCCTTAACTAATGATACTTATACCAAGATAGATGTATTGTTTAGAAGCCTATGGAGGGGCTGTTATAAAAGTACCCCTTCATAATGTATATCTTACAGCAAGTATTTAGTGGGTATAAACTAGTGGTGGAATTCCCTTTTCGGTCAGTGGATTTGTTGATAGGGAATGACGTCCTTCTAGCGTTATATGTAAGGGGCCCACTGGTTATTGATAAAAACCCTTGATGATAAAATTTCACCATTGATGCTTCTTAAGAGAATTTATTATAATCACGGGGAGCGCTGAACCCATAGGATTATACAGTGCATGTAGGTGGGGGGGGGGGATGGAAGGCATTCAGGCTCAATTCATGGAACTGGAACACAGATCCAATTTCCTAGATCAAGAGCCCCTCACCAGCATCAAGGAACCTCCCTTGAGGGGTTGTAAAGAGAAGCCTATTTTATTTCCTCTAAGTGCAACTACTAAAGCCATGTCAAAGATACAACAACCATCCTTGTCTCCTGTTGTGTTAGTTGTTAATAATAATAATTTTACTTTGAATATGTTCAGTGATGCACTGCGACCACCATCATTAACACTCCCCCCCCCGTTCATCAGCCTAGTCAAGACACAACTGACGTTAAAATTTTAGCTCATGACTATATAATCAAGGATCAGTTTGTTGATCAGTCTCTAGAAAGACAGAGAGATAGCAGTTACTGAGAGTGAAACAAAGAATCTTGATATTATAGTAACGGTGTACTTATGGAGAAAAATACTTGTAAGTTATCAGGTGATAGTGTTTCCAGCACAATCAAGCATCTTGTAGTTTTACCAGTTACTTATCGTGAGCAAGCTATTGATTTTGCTCACAGTAGTCCCATAAGAGGACATTTGAGTGTCAGGAAGACACTAAGTAAACTGGCAGCAAAACATTTCACTTGGCCAAAAACGAAGGAAACTGTGGCTGATCATGAGCGACGTTGTCAAGTCTGTCAAGTGACGGGCAAGCCAACACACACCTATCACCACTGATGGTGAACCATTCTCACGTCTCTTCAAAGACTTTATTGGTCCAATGCCTAGAACCAAACTAGGGAACCAATACTTGTTTACTATTATAGACACAGCTACACGCTATCCCGAAGCTATTCCTATGAGAAAAATTAATGTCCTTGCTATTGTGAAAACACTGATGAAGTTTTTCTCCCAGGTTGGATTGCCAAGAGAGATTCAGTTGGATCAGGGATCCAACTTCACTTCTACGATCTTTAGAGAAGCATTATCCCACCTAGGAATAAAGTCAGTTCTTTTTACCATTTATCACCCAGTCACACGGTGCTCTAGAGAGATTTCATCAGACTTTGAGCATTTTTCTCCTCTTCAAGGGGGGCTCCTTGGCATGGTGAAGAGGCTCTTGGTCTGAGGAATTAGCCCTGTCGGTCTTCTTCCTCAGACCGAACCTAATTACCCCCCATTCTCCCCTCCCCTATCCCATCCTCCCCATCCTCCCCTTTTTCCATTCCTCCTCCTCCTCCTCACCCCTCCCTTTTGCCCTTCCTCTTTTTGGCCTTTGGGATTTCTCCCACAGGCGCGCTAGTTCCTAGGTAGGGGAAAGGACACCGGGGTCCATCCCATTCCGTTGAGGTTCTTGGCGGTGGCGTAGTTTGCCGTGGAATCTGGATTGCCTGGGGATGTCCCGATCCCTCTCCGGTATCCCGGAGTAGCTTTGGGTGTCTTTCGGGCGACGGGTGTATCTCTGGAAGCCACCTTTCGGATTCTGGAGGTGGTGGCCAAAGGAGGTATGCTTTGTGGCGGATATCCGGCCGCCCTCTCTTTTGTCCACTGAGGTAGCTCGGCAGATGTGAGGTTGCTATCCCGGATTGCTGGTTTACTGGCATGAAGGGTAGGGTATGGCACGGGTTCCATGCTGCATCTGCGCTACTAGCAGTGTTGAGGTCCTCTTGGGCGCGGAGGATGATTTCCGGCCCTTTCATTCCTCCTGGGAACTATTCCTCCCCGCTCCCCCCTTTTTTTATTCTTTTTTTTTTTATTTTCTTTTCTTTCTTTTTTTTCTTAAAAACAGAAAGCAAAGGAGTAACCTAACCATGGCAGCCCTAGTCCATGAACCCACTACCCCCGGGCCCCTTCTTGATACCGCACCCCATTCTGACCCTGCCTTGTGTTTAGACCACTCTTCGGACACTCCTGATGCCCCTGTACCTCTTGCTGGTGCTGTTTCCTCACCCACTTCAGGTACCAGGGCTTCGACTAACTCCTTCGATTTGTCTGAACTCCGCTCTCCTTTGACTATGCTTCCGGCTTCTCCCTCTACGGTACGGCAATTTTCGAATCGCCCGCCCATTTCACACCGGACCAACTCCGGTCCTACTCCTAAATGCCAACGTCAATCTCCTGATGATGCTCCTTCGTTACCTTCCCATTCTACTCGGAAAAGACCGACACGTCAAGCACTCCCTCTCCACGCTCAGTTTCGGACCACACAATGGACTAAATTCTTTACTTTAAGACCGACTTCTTTTTCTGCCTACCTTTCTGACCATGTTGGTAGAGATATTTCATTTCATGCTCTCAAGAGCGGTATGTGCATCGTCACTGTCCAGAATGCTGCCCAAGCTCATGATCTTTCTCTCCTTTCGAATATCGATTCTACTCCTGTCACTATTGAAAAACATCTTTCTCTCAATTCTTGTAGTGGTACTGTCATTCTGCCCCATACCATAGTCCAACAGAATTTCCAGTCATGTGGCAATGACATTTTTGAACAGCTTGAACTCCAGGATCTCCCAATCCTCAAAGTAGACACTTATGTCCTTCCTGCCTGGGGGCGGAGACTTTACCCTTGCAATGTGGCTCGTTTAACTTTTGACAGCCAAGAACTCCCGTCCTCTGTATATGTCGCGGGACATCGGTTACAAGTTCGAAAGGTGATACCTACACCGCAACAATGTAGAAATTGCTGGCGTTTTGGTCACCCAGCGAAATATTGCAGATCTATGGCCGAATGCCCAGTCTGTGGTGCTGACGACCATTCTAATACATCTTGCAGTCAACCTCCATCTTGCTTTAATTGTAATGAAGCTCACCCTTCGTACTCCCGCCGTTGCCAGGTCTACTTAAATGAACGTGAAATCCGTTGCCTCAAAGAGGCAGAAGGTCTCCCTTATGCTATGGCAGTTACTCATCTCCGCCTCCAAGGGAGACTACCCCGTGTTTCTTATTCTCATGTTTCCAAACATCCCCCCACTTCTGGGGTCCCATCTTCTGCAGCCTCCTCTGTTGTTACCCCTCCCATAGCCACTACGGCATCTAATCCTTTTGCTATCCTTGGCTCTGACGTCCCGACTACAGCTCAGTCTGTTCTCACATCTTCACGTCCTTCCTCACAAGCCCCAGTATCGACAAGACCTCGTACGACACCTAATACCAATCGCCCCTCTACTCAGAAGTCCAAAAAATCCACATTGCTCAAATCTTCTTTGCCCCTTCCTTCCCTTCTTCCACCTCCACACTTTACCTTTACAGTCTCTGTACCTAGTTCTTCCCCTCTCTCTGGCTCTATTACAAGTGTGGAGATTCACCCTCCTCCTCGTACTATGCCTTCCACCCCCGTCCCCTCCCAAGTTTCTCCCTCTTCTGCCACCTCCCAGGTTCTTGCCTCTTCTGTCCCCCCCCCACACTTCATCTCCAGTCCCTTACACTCTTCCCTCCCCCTCTACTTTGGTACAGTCATTACTGTCCAATCTTTATCACCCTCCTCCTTCTATCTCCAATATGGTCTCCCATACATCTTTGAAATTCAGAAAACACTTGAAGCCATTTCAGAATATATTGCAGAGACTAAACCTTCAATGGACACTGATTCACTTCCTGTTCCTTCTCTTCCCCTCTCCTCCATCTTCACAACCCCATTCTTCGCAACGCTCGTTCATCCATTCCTTCGCTACTTGAACGTCTTCCAATGCCACCACACGTTGACTTTTCTAACCCCTCTAGTCCGTAGGTGCCTTTACCTACAGATCCTGATATTTTCTTCATTGCCAATCATGGCCTATTTACAGTGGAATATCCGCGGCCTCAGGGGTAATCGGGGTGAGCTTCAGATGTTGCTTTCCAGGTTTTCCCTGTTGGTGCTTGCTTACAAGAACCAAAATTACACTCGGCTGTTTCCAACCTATCTCAGGCTATAATTTATTGTATTCTTCGGATCCTTTCTCAGATGGGACCTTTAATGAAAGTGCCCTTCTTCTACGCAATGATATTCCGTACTGTCAACTATTTGTCCATACCTCGCTGCATTACACTGCAGCCCGTATCCACTTGAATAAATGGTTTACAATATGTTCTTTATATCTCTCTCCTTCTCGAGCATTTTCTATCCCAGACTTTGCCTTTCTTGTTTCATCCTTACCACCACCACTTCTGTTACTTGGTGATTTTAATGCCCACCATTTCCTCTGGGGGGGGGGTCTCATTGTGACTCACGTGGCATCCAGTTGGAGGCTTTTCTCGCCTCTCACCCCCTCTATGTTTTAAATACGGGTACTCCCACCCATTTTGATCCTCGTACTCATACTCTCTCTTGCATCGATCTATCAGTCTGCTCTTCCTCCACTGCACCAGACTTCACCTGGTCTGTTCTACCAGACTTACATGACAGCGATCATTTTCCGATCATTCTTACTTCTCCTTCCTATTCACCACCTTTCCGTAGCCCTCGCTGGCAATTTGATCGGGCAAATTGGGATCTTTACTCACACCTCACTGCTTTTAGTGAGGTTCCTTCTTCATCCTCCATTCATGAGCTCCTACACATCTTCTCGACGTCAGTTTATACCGCAGCTTCTCATTCTATACCCCAAACCTCAGGCAGGCATTCTCAGAAGTGCGTGCCTTGGTGGTCTCCTGCTTGTGCTCGTGCAGTACATTTGAAACGTGCTGCATGGGGCAGGTACCGGTACAATAGAACCGCTGAGAGACTTCTTGATTTAAGCAGAAGCGTGCGATCGCTCGCCGTATCATCCGTGAAGCTAAACGCACTTGTTGGCGAAACTATGTTTCCACCATCACCTCTGCTTCTTCTATGAGTGCAGTCTGGAAAAAAGTGAGGAAACTGAGTGGTAAATACTCTCCTGACCCGGCTCCTGTTCTACGGGTCGCTGGTGTTGATGTAGCAAACCCTCTCGACATTGCCATTGAACTTGGCACACATCTGGTCCGTATTTCCCGAGGGCTCCATCTATGCCCCTCGTTTCTTTCCTCAAAGTCTGCCAGAGAGTTAGTACCCTTGGACTTTTCTTCTCTCAGAGAAGAACAGTATAATGTGCCTCTTACACTTCAAGAACTGGAGGCAATGCTCTCAGCTTGCCGATCATCGGCAGCTGGGCCTGACGACATTCATATTCGTATGTTACAAACATTTACATCGGTCAGCCCTTGTAGTCCTCTTACACCTCTTCAATCTTATTTGGGCACAAGGAGTTCTTCCCCAGCTGTGGAAAATCTACCATGTTTCTCCCTTTCCGCAAACGGGTACTACGGGACATGATGCCTCCCACTATCGCCCCATCGCTCTTACTAGTGCAGTTTGCAAAGTGATGGAACGTCTCGTAAATCGACGTTTAATGTGGTATTTAGAGACACACAACAGTCTCTCCGCTAGTCAATATGGCTTTCGTAAGGGTCGTTCTACCATAGACCCCTTACTACACTTGGATACGTATGTTCGTAATGCCTTTGCGAATAATCACTCAGTTATTGCCATATTTTTTGACCTTGAGAAGGCATATGACACAACTTGAAGGTATAATATTTTGGCCCAGGCCCATTCCTTAGACCTCCGAGGCAATCTACCATCCTTCCTTAAGAACTTTTTAACTGACAGACATTTCCGTGTTCGAGTCAATAATATTCTTTCCCCAGACTTCGTCCAAGCTGAAGGTGTCCCTCAGGGATGTGTTCTAAGCACAACACTGTTTCTCATTGCTATAAATGATTTGGCCTCTGTTCTTCCACCCAATATTTGGTCATCACTCTATGTTGATGACTTCGCTATTGCTTGTGCAGGCGCTGACTGTCATCTTATTGCAGTTTCTCTCCAGCATGCGGTCAACCGTGTTTCCACTTGGGCCACCACGCATGGGTTTAAATTTTCAAGTACCAAAACTCACCAAATTACTTTCACTAGACGTTCTGTTATCTCCGATCATCCTTTGTATTCTCTATGGCTCCCGTATCCCCGAACGTGATACAGCCAGGTTTCTAGGCCTTCTCTTTGACCGTCGGTTATCCTGGAAAACCTCATTACCTCTCTGAAGGCAACTTATCACAGCCGGCTAAACCTTCTTAAAACCCTTGCTCATCTTTCCTGGGGAGCTGATCGTCGAACTCTGCTTCGCCTACATTCAGCCCTCGTTTTATCGAAACTCGATTATGGTGACCAGATTTATTCCGCGCCTCTCCTGCTACTCTCTCTAGCCTTAACTCTATCCATCACCAAGGATTACGTTTGTGCCTTGGTGCTTTTCGCTCTTCCCCTGTTGAGAGCCTTATACAGAAGCGAATGTTCCATCCTTGTCTGATCGCCGTGATGCCCATTGCCTTCGCTACTATGTACGCTCTCACGATCTACACAATCCTTCCATTTATAGAATGGTCACCGATATTAGTAGACATTCTTTATTCATTCGCCGCCCCTGTTTGCTCCGTCCCTTTTCTCTTCGCCTACATTCACTCTTGTCTTCCCTTCAGTTACCACCTTTATATGTTCATGTAGCATCCATTTTCCCTACCCCCCTGGGAAGTTCCAGCTGTTCGGGTCTGTTCTTTCTCACTCCCTTGCTCGAAAGCTCAACTGCCTATGGTGGCTTCCCGCTCTCTTTTTCTTGATCACTTCCACTCCCATTCTCATGCCACCGCTGTGTACACAGATGGCTCTTAAGTCTTCAGACGGCGTCGGATTCGCAGCAGTGTTTCCAGACAGCGTCGTGCGGGGACATTTACTATCTTCAGCTAGCATTTTTACTGCTGAACTGTATGCCATTCTTACAGCACTTATTCGTATCGCATCTATGCCTGTCATCATTTGTAGTAGTCTCAGACTCCCTTAGTACTCTACAGGCTATACGAAAATTTGATACATCTCATCCTTTAGTTCTCCGTATCCAACTTTGGCTACGCCGTATCTCTACCAAACATAAAGATATTGTTTTTTGTTGGGTCCCTGGTCATGTCGACGTACAGGGCAATGAACAGGCAGACACTGCTGCGCGGTCAGCAGTACATGACCTCCCAATTTCCTATCGAGGTGTTCCGTTTCTGGACTAGTTTGCTGCAATAGCTACCCACCTTCGCACCCGTTGGCAACAACGTTGGTCAACTCTGCTCGGTAACAAACTTCATTCTATTAAACCGAGCATAGGTTACTGGCCGTCTTCTTGTCATCAGTGCCGAGGTTGGGAGACCACTCTCTCCCGCCTTCGCATTGGTCACACTCGTCTTACTCATGGGTATCTCATGGAGAGGCACCCTGTTCCTCTCTGTGAGCAGTGTCAAGTTCCAGTATCGATTAGCCACATTCTGTTAGACTGCCCTCTCTATCAACGAGCACGCAGAATTTACCTCCAACGTCGTCTTCGTTCTACTACTCTCTCTTTACCTTCCCTTCTTGCTGATGGACCCTCCTTTAATCCTGACTCTCTCATTGACTTCTTGACAACGACTGATTTACTCCACAAACTCTGATGATACTTTTCGCACTCCCCTCAGCCCTTTCTAGTTCAGTCTCTTGCTGCCCTTTACCCTTTCACCATCCACTACCCCGCTGTTATCCGTAACCTATTACTCATCCATCTTCCTTTTGCCACCTGATGCCCTCGCTTCCTTCCTGCCCTGCAGCGCTGTATAGTCCTTGTGGCTTAGCGCTTCTTTTTGATTATAATAATAATAATGAGCATTTTTCTAGAGACTGGGATAAAGGTGTAACTTTTCTTCTGTTCGCTATGAGAGAAAGTGAGCAAGAAAGTCTTGGGTTTACCCCGTTTGAGTTAATATTCAGACACCAAGTGTGTGGTCCTTTCGCTGTGTTGAAAGACGTATGAAGAGGAAAATGAAATCCATCATTGAGCACATCACATTCATTAATGTGGAAGCATTTGACAGCTGCAAGAGAGCTGGCTTTGAAAAACCTAGTTTCGGCCCATGTTAGAATGAAGCAAGAATATGACAAGCATGCTGTCTCTCGGTCCTTTAAAGTAGATGAGGTGATGGCTCAGAAATTAGTACCAGGTCATGCTCTACAAGCCAGGTATGATGGTCCCCTGGAATAGTGAAAAAAGCTTTGTGACGCAAAATTATTTAATACGCACACCTGGGAAGAGGAAATCAAATCATGTGTACCATGTTAACCAGCTCAAGGCATACTACGCTAGTCCTCTACTTACTGCATCTATTCTTTCTATGACAAAGGAAGATAAGGTCAGTCTGCCTGACATCTCTAAAGGTAACCTGGAGTTTACCTGGAGAGAGTTCCGGGGGTCAACGCCCCGCGGCCCGGTCCGTGACCAGGCCTCCTGGGGGATCAGAGCCTGATCAACCAGGCTGTTGCTGCTGGCTGCATGCAAACCAACGTACGAGCCACAGCCCGGCTGGTCAGGAACCGACTTTAGGTGCTTGTCCAGTGCCAGCTTGAAGACTGCCAGGGGTCTGTTGGTAATCCCCCTTATGTTTGCTGGGAGGCAGTTGAACAGTCCGGGCCCCTGACACTTATTGTATGGTCTCTTAACGTGCGGGTTTGCTTTTAAAGAAAATTCAGTGACACTACAATCACTAGATAATTTTCTTAGCAACCTTGATGTTGATAAAGCTAGTTGATATTAAAAACATGATTTTACAGTACCCTGAATTGTTCAGGACGTTTCAAAAACGTTGCCCAGGGCAACAGGGGTTTTAGAACGGGTCGCTCCTGTCTGTCTCAACTACGGGATCACTACGACAAGGTCCAAAATGCACTAGAAGACAAAAAGAATGCAGATGTAATATATACGGGACTTTGCAAAAGCCTTCGACAATGTAAACCATGGCGTAATAGCGCACAAAATGCGCGCTAAAGGAATAACAGGAAAAGTCGGTCGATGGATCTAAAAATTTTCCCTCACTAACAGAACACAAGAGTAGTCGTCAACGAAGTAAAGTCCGAGGCAGCTACGGTGAAAAGCTCTGTCCCACAAGGCACAGTACTAGCTCCCATCTTGTTCCCATCCTCATATCCGACATAGACAAGGATGTCAGCCACAGCACCGTGTCTTCCTTTGCAGATGGACACCCGAATCTGCATGACAGTTCTTCCATTGCAGACACTGAAAGGCTCCAAGGCGGACATCACCAAATCTTTCAGTGGGCTGCAGAAAACAATATGAAGTTCAACGATGAGAAAAATTTTTTAAATTTCTCAGATATGGTAAACATGAGGAAATTAAATCTTTCATCAGAGTACAAAACAAATTCTGGGCCACAAATAGAGCGAAACACCAACGTCAAAGAAACCCAGGAGTGATTATGTCGGAGGATCTCACCTTCAAGGACCAAAAACATTGTATCAATCGCATCTGCTAGAAAAATGACAGGATGGATAATGAGAACCTTCAAAACTAGGGGGGCCAAGCCCATGATGACACCCTTCAGGTCCTTGTTCTATCTAGGCTGGAATATTGCTGCACTCTAACAGCACCTTTCAAGGCAGGTGAAATTGCCGACCTAGAAAATGTACAGGGGAACTTTCACGGCGCGCATAACGGAGATAAAACACCTCAATTACTGGGAGCGCTTGAGGTTTCTAAACCTGTATTCCCTGGAACGCAGGAGGGAGAGATACATGATTATATACACCTGGAAAATCTAGAGGGACTAGTACCAAACTTGCACACGAAAATTTACTCACTACGAAAGCAAAAGACTTGGCAGGGCGAATGCACCCCTCCCCCAATGAAAAGCAGGGGTGTCACTAGCACGTTAAGAGACCATACAATAAGTGTCAGGGGCCCGAGACTGTTCAACTGCCTCCCAGCACACATAAGGGGGATTACCAACAGACCCCTGGCAGTCTTCAAGCTGGCACTGGACAAGCAACTAAAGTCAGTTCCTGATCAGCCGGGCTGTGGCTCGTACGTTGGTTTGCGTGCAGCCAGCAGCAACAGCCTGGTTGATCAGGCGCTGATCCACCAGGAGGCCTGGTCACAGACCGGGCCGCGGGGGCGTTGACCCCCGAAACTCTCTCCAGGTAAACTCCAGGTTGTACTCTGGGCGTTCAATACGTTGATGTACAGGGAGCATCGCCAATTAAGCAATCGTCTTACAGGATGAGTCCAACGAAACATAAAGCATTGAGAGAAGAAGTTGATTTTTTTGTTATCTCATGGACTTACTGAGTGGAGTAAAAGTCCATGGGCATCTCCGTGCAGTTTAGTGCCCAAAGCTGACGGTTACAGTAAAGTAAACTCCGTTACCTTGCCTGATGGATATCCCTACCCCGCACTGATGACCTTATTGACCGTGTCAGGAGCCCAGTATGTCAGCCAGTAGATCTCTTACAAGGATTAATGAACGAGTTGACGCACAACATAAAATGGAGTGGAAGCCTACCTTGACGATTTGGTGGGAACAACACTTGAGCATTGTTGGAGGGCGGCACACTACAACTTTACTGTTAAAATGGTTAAGTGTATTTTGGTTAGCCCAAGATTACTTTTCTAGGATTTTATATAGGACAAGGTGAGGTTGCTCTTATTGATGATAAAGTTCGTGCTATTTCTGCTTTTTCCCGTGCCACATGATAGGAAGGGGGGTGCAGAGATTCCTGGGGATGGCGGACATATAGATTTTTTTCTAACTTTTCTCAAGTCGCTACTCCCATACTGACTCACTAGCCAAAATTCCCCCCCGAAAAGTAGCCACGGAGGGGCTTCCCACCCA
>NC_069410.1:69934187-69960895 GCF_026875155.1 Cherax quadricarinatus
TCTTCACTGTGCCTATCAGTTTTTCTCCCCCCCTCCTTAAAGGGGGGCTTAGGAATAATAAATTTCCCGGGTACACCCTTTGGGTTAACAGAGATTGAACATCGTTACTCTTATTTAATTCTTTTAGTGTTGAACACCTGTACAAAATTACTGGCATTATCCGAAATCATCAATCTCGGACAGGATTCCTAGCTGCAAATTTTCGAAACGCTGTATAAACTGTTCTGCAGACAAGTCCTGAGCTACTTCTAAATGAATGCCCTAGTAGCAGTACAAGTGAAAACAAGCATACATAAAACTTTCAGTGGAATATCATCTGAAACATCTCTTAAAATAATTGGACCGATAGTATGTATACACCTGTTACATCATATGGTTTCGCAAATTTGTACACTTCCTTGGCAAAAGGTGGAGGAATTGGGTACATATAGGGGTCTGGCATCCACACAGTGAACTATTACAACAAGATTTAATAACACTTTTTACACTTTGCCATCCTTGTGGAATCCAGAAAGTTTACCTAATTTAATTTTAAAGGGTATCTTGTACCCCACCATGCATTACATTTTTATGGGGATTTAAAACAATCAAATTTTTAGATGATGAGTTTTGGGCAGTAAGATAGGGTGTTTAGCATATTCACCCAGTTTTAGCATTTTGTAACCTACCTCTGCACCTAATTACATTATTTTCTAAATAAACCCCCAAATTTTTCTATTTTTGAACCTTTCACAATTTTTCTTTCCATCATTAATTTAACTTCATTTCCGTAGATTTCTTCCTATACCTCTTTATCCAATATTCAAGAGGATGTGAAAATTTATATGAGATATTCATTTTGTTTAGAAATTTAAACACCAACTTAGTTACATTGATTAGTTTGGGTTAAAAAAGAATAACCCATTTATTCAATGGCTAAAGGGACAAAACTATTGGGGCGGTGGTCACAGTAGTGGTCACAAGAAACAATATGCTTCTTGTACAGGTCAATTAACTTTATTTACCAACCAGCTCGGTTCTTTAAACCATGCACAGCACAAAAACCCCTACATAGAAGAGAGGAGCTTACGACGACCCTTTCGGTCCGATCGGACCATTACAAAGTCACACTAACGAGGGAAATAGAGTAGGACGGGTATATATAGGCAGAAGTGGTGGTGGTGGTGGTGGGGTAGTAGTGTAGTAGTAGTAGTTGTTGTAGTGTGTAGTAGTAGTAGTGTAGTAGTAGTAGTAGTAGTAGTGGTAGTATTGTGGGTGGTGGTGGAGGCAGAAGGAACTAGTGGTGGGGAAGAAAGGGGGAGCCCCGTCAAATACTAAAAAAGGGGAGCACTTCAAGGGAGCTAGGTGCCCACAGAGGGAGGGCAAGAAACACGAGGGAGGGGGGGGGGAAGACAACCCCGAAGAGAAAAAGGAAAGAGGAAAGGGGAGGAGGAGGAAGAAGAAAAAGAGGGGGAATCAGGTTAAGTCCAGGTGTTCTGAAGCTTGGAGCATTTTACAATGTAGTGGGAGAGGAAGGCAATCTACAGAGACGAAGCCAGGACTAAGATTCATACAAGGAAAGTTGTGTATTTAGGGAGGATTCAACCAGACAGTTTTAGCAGAAGACCAGTCAAAAAGGATGGCTGTGATCTCTGATGGACAGGGAAAAGAGCATTGTTGGCAAGCCTAACACTATTTTTGTGCTCCCTAAGTCTATCAGAAAGAGATCGGCAAATTTCTCCAAAGTATTGAAGAGGACAGGAGGAACAAGAAATAGAGTAGACACAGGAACATCTGTAGAGGGAGGAGAGGTATGAACGAGATTAGTGTGAAGAGTGTTTTTCTGGGGGAAAAGAAAGTTGATGTCAAAAGGGGAGCGGAGAGAGTTGTTGAGAAGAAAGCCCCGGAAAATGTGGGTAAGGCAGAGGAAAGAAGAGTCCCCAGGAGTGGGTTTGGGAAGAGAAGAAATTTTGCGTTTAGACGTGAGAGGGCAGAGTTTGAAAAGGGGAAAGGGTAGAAAGACGGGAAAAACGAATTATAAAGAGTGGAAAATTTTGGGGAAGGAATGAGGCTCACAGATGCGGAGGGAAGGGAAAGAAAGAAGTAAGAGCATTTTTTGAAAGGGGAAGCTGATGGGGAAAAGTAGGAATGTACATGCCACTGTAAAATTTTAAAAGGGTTAAAATCCCGACGATTGTTAGGTAAGACACAAGCAACAGTTAGGTTCTTTATTTCAAAACGTTTCCCCTACACAGTGGGTTCTTCGTCGAGTACAAAAAATTTGATAGAAGCAGAAGAGATTTAAAGACATGAAATCGTCCAAACCCTTAAAAAGTTTTGAGTTGGTCAGCCTCAGTCTGGAGAAGGATTTTTCCCATAGCCCTAAACAATATGGAGTTGAAGTGACAGGATGGAGCCTTTATAGGCAGGAGTAGGCACTAGTAGAACGCAGATTTTGGGAGGTCGGGGCCCTTCAAACCCGGGCCGTTTCACTAGTAGAGGTTGTCAAAGTTGATTAGGTCTGTCCAGTCCCTTGGTTCCCTGTTGACAGTTGAAATTAAAATGGTTAAAAATACGACAGTTTTTGGTAAGCACATATGAAACAGTTAGGTATTGCGCTCTCTAGTGACCTACGCTACCCCGGGGCGCTATATAAGGCCCCCATCCTGTCATTCAACCCCATATTGTTTCAGACTATGGAAAAATGCTCTTCTCCAGACTGAGGGACTGCCCCCTCAAAATTTTAAGGGTGTTGGACTGATTACATCGCTTAAGTCTCTTTTTCTTCTATCAACTTTTCTGTACTCGATAAAAACCCTACTGTGTAGGCGAAACGTTTCGAAAAAGTCCCTAACTGTTGCTATGTGTCTTCCCTAACAAACAGCCCATGTGCATGGTTTGCGGTAAACAGAAAGGAAAAAAACCTCTGTTGGCGGTGGGACATGGACATAAGGAAAGGAAGCAAGGAATTGATTCCCCATTCATTTTTAATCAAATGGAAGGGGCCAAGATTTTAAAGGCTTAAAAAGGGTTTGGAAGGACCGAGTAATGGGGCCCAAGAGCAAAGAAGTCATCTACTTCTGCGATTGTACCTACATTTTTCACTCTTATTTGAGGGTTTTATAACAATTTAACTCAGAGCAACAAAAATTCTTCTTTTTTTCCCAAACGTCTCTCTTGCCCATTTCAAACAATGGCCTCTCTCCAAGCGATGCTAACACTCTCGCGGGTTTCCCTTTTTTTTATTTAAAATTTAAATTTTTTTAACACAAAATTTTTCATCAATTTACTTTAAAAAATACACTGTATTTCGGAAATTATACAATATTTTCCAAAATACTGTCAAAAATCTTTTTTTAGAGAATGCAACTTGTTTTTTTCCCTTGCGTTGTGGGGAAAAAAAAAGGTAAACCTGTATCAAATTCACTCTTGAGAAAAGAATGCATTTGTAAGTGGTGCAGACCCTCAAATTGCAATTCTTTTGACGCCTCTTTCGCTGCTACTAGATAAGATTTCTATAAAATGTCTGCTGATATACAAGAATTTTCTGATTAAATAATGCTTCAGTGTTCTAGAAAATCCCCGCCTTAGATGAAAATATGAACTATCTCGCAAACTTGCAGTACAAAAATGCAAAGAAGAAAGGGTAACGAAAAATGTTCTAAAAATAAATAAATAACAAAAAGGCACAATCCCGTGACTGGAACGTACACAAAAAACCCCGACTAAAAGAGAAAAGTTTACGGGGTTTTCGGTCCGCTTGGCCCATTGACAAAGTCACACTAAAGAGGTGGGCAGGACGGCTATGTATAGGGGAGGGTGGAGTTAGTTGTAGGTAGTAGTTGTAGTACAAAAATTGTTATAATACGCAGGTGAAATGAACATGCACAACCCTTGGCTCCCCCCCGTGACGTTTGCCTACGGGGGGGGAGCCCGGGTGTTGTGCAGGTTTCATTTCATCCTGTCGGTATTATATACAATTTTTGTACATATACTACTATACTACCTTCACCTTTCCGCCTTTTTATATAGCCGTCCTGCCCCACCTTTTTAGTGTGCTTTGTAAATGGTCCAAGTCGGACCAAAAAAGTGTCGTAGCTTCTCTCTTTATGTGGGTTATTTGTGTAAATGTTCTGAAGTTGGCACCGGATCGTTGATCAGTGCCGATCTGTTGTTTTCCTTTCGTACTATACAGAGAAAACTCGAAATTTTTTCTGTCTTGTGGCTAGACAGAAGTCAGTAATGAGAAGAAGAAGTTAAAGACCTACTGTCTGCGAAAAGGACTTTGGGGAGTGTTTTTTAAAAATTTGGAAAAGAGTTGAGAAATGATCGTGCTGCGGGAAAGTCCTACACAAATCAAATCTTTGGGACAACAAAGGCACGAAATCCTAGTAACCTTTAATCTGCTGTTTTGGAGAATTATAGATAGACGTTTGGGTCAAAAAGATTTTTGGATAAGATTCATTCGCAATGGCCTTATTTATTGAGAAAAAGTGGGACTTGAAAAATCCAGTAACTGCGGGAATTTTTTTTCCGAGCCCTGGCATTTTTCACCTTGTTAAGGAGATATTATTCCCCTTTAAATATGTTATTTTATCCCAAAGATAGATGTTTTGTTAGAACCCTATGGGGGGGCTGTTATAAAAGTACTCTTTTAATGTATTTTTTACACAAGTATTATGGGGGTATATCTAGTGGTGGAAATTTTCCTTTTCAGGAAGTGGATTTAATGTGGGGAATGCGTCCTTCTAGTGGTATATGTAAGGGCCCCAGGGTTTTTGATAATCCCATTGATGATAATTCGTCATTGATGTTCTTAGAGAATTTTTTAAAATCACGGGGAGTGCTGAACCATAGGATTTAAAACCGAATGTAAGGTGGGGGGAGGGTGGAAGGATTCGGGCTCAATTCTGGAAGGAGCACGATCAATTTTCCCCTAGATCAAGAGCCCTCACCACATCAAGGCCCCCCCCCTTAAGAGGTTGTAAAGAGAAGCCTATTTTATTTCCTCAAAGTGCACACAAAACCATGTAAAAGATACAAAACCCCCTTGTCTCCGTTGGTTAGTTGTTAAAAATATAATTTTTACTTTGAAAATTGTTCAGTGTGCACTGCGACCCCCACTTTTAAAAACTCACCCCCCCCCCCCGTTCATCATGTCGCCCCAATGCGTTAAAAATTTTAGCCATGTGATTTATCAAGGGGTCGTTTGTTGTCAGTCTCTAAAAGCTGAGTATAGCTTTTCTGAAAATTTAAGCAAAGAATTTGATATTTAGTAACGGTGTACTTATGGAGAAAAATATTGTAGTATCGTTGATAGTGTTTTTTGAACCCGTCAAATCTTGTATTTTACCAGTTACTTTCGTCAGCAAACTATTTATTTTTCTCCAGTAGTCCCAAAAAGAGGACATTTGGTGTCAGGGAAAACACTATATAAATGGGGAAAAAATTTCACTTTGCCCAAAAAAGAAGGAAACTGTGGTGATCATGAGCGGGCGTTGTCAAATCCGTCAAGTGACGGGCAAGCCCAACCCCCCACCCTATCACCCCTGATGGTGAACCATTCTCATCTCTTCAAAGACTTATTGGTCAATGCCTAGAAACCAAATAGGGAACATCTTGTTTAATATTATAGACAACTACCCTTATCCCCAAACTATTCCCATGAGAAAAAATTAAAGCCCTTGCTATTGGAGAAACTGATGAAGTTTTTTCCCCGGTTGGGTTGCCAAGAGAGATTCAGTTGAATCAGGGATCCCAAATTCACTTCTACGATTTTTAGGAAGCATTATCTCAAACCCAGGAAATAAAGTCAGTTCTTTTAACCATTTTTCCCCCAGTCCCAAGGGACTCTAGAGGTTTTCCCTCAGACTTTGAGCAGTTTTCTAGAGAGGTAAGGTGTAACTTTTTTTGTTCGTTGAGGAAAGTGGAAGAAAGTTTGGGTTTCCCCTTTGAGTTAATTTCGGGACACCAAGTTCGTGGTCCTTTCGGGTTTAAAGACGTGTGAGAGGGTTGGGGGAAAATCTCATTGGCACATCAATTCTTAATGTGGAAACATTTGACGCTGCAAGAGGTGGCTTTGAAAAAACCCGTTTTTGGCCCATGTTGAAGAAGCAAGAATATGACAAGCATGCTTCCCTCGGTTTTAAAGTGATGAGGGGATGGCTCGAATTAGTACCGGGGCTGCTCTAAAGCCGGGATGATGGTCCCTGGGGAAATAGTGAAAAAGTTTTTGTGACGCAAAAATTTTTTACTACGCACACCCGGGAAGAGGAAATCAAATCATGTGTACCAGTTAACCAGCTCAAAAGGGTACTTCGCTAGTCTTCTACTTACTGATCTATTTTTTCTATGCAAGGAAAATAAGGTCGTCTGCCGCATCTCTAAAGGTAAAGAGGTTTCGTTTAAAATTTTAGTGAACTTCAATCCTAGTAAATTTTTTTAGAAACCTTGATGTTGATAAGTAGTGATATTAAAAACTGTTTTAAGAACCCCGAATGTTCAGGACGTTTCTAAAAAGTTGTATCTGGGCGTTCAAACGTTGATGTAAGGGGCATCCAATTAAGCAAAGTCTTTCGGATGGTCCAAAGAAACTAAGATTGAGAGAAGATTAATTTTTGTTATTCGGGGGCTTTGAGTGGGGTAAATCCATGGGATCTCCGTGCAGTTTAGTGCCCAAAGGCGGTTCCGAAAAGTATACCCCTTTCCTTGCCGATGGATTCCCCCATCTCCATGGACCTTATTGACCGTGTCAGGGGCCCGTAGCAGCCCGGGAGATTCTTACGGGATTAATGAACGAGTTGCGCACAAATAGATGGAGTGGAAACCCCTTGACGATTTGGTGGGAACAACACTTTAGCATTGTTGGAGACGGCACCTCAACTTTATGTTTAAATTTTGGTTTTTAAATGTAGTTTTGGTTAGCCCAAGGGGTTATTTTTTTAGGATTTTATGTAGGACAAAGGGGAGGTGCCTTTTTGATGTAAGGTTTTGTGCTATTTTGCATTTCAGTGCCACTGATAGGAAAGGGAGTGCAGAGATTCCTGGGGATGGAGGACATCATGATTTGTTCTAATTTTTCAAGTCGATACTTCCCCTACTGAGTCCTGCAGCAAAGTTCCACTGAAAGTAGGCCCGGTGGTGTCTTCCTCCAGTCCTGAACAGTAGCCACGGTGGGGTCATTCCCCTCCGCCTCCTTTAACAGTAGCCACGGGGGTTTTTCATTCCCCAAGTCTCCCTGACAGTGGCCAGGTGGGTCATTCCCCCCCAGCCTCCCCTTACAGTGCCCCGTGGTGTCATTCCCACTCCGCCTCCCTGGGCAGTGGCCCCCGGTGGTGTCTTCCCCCTCCGCCTCCCTTAACAGTAGCCACGGTGGTGCATTCCCACTCCCCTCCCTGAAAGTGGACACGGTGGTGTCCCTTCCCATCCGCCTCCTGACAGTGGCCACGGTGGTGTCTTTTTCCCCTCCCGCCTCCCTACAGTGGCCACGGTGGTGTCATTTCCCCCTCCGCCTCCCTGACAGTGGCCCCGTGGTATGTGTCTCAGCAGAGAAAAGGGGGCCTGGTATGTGTCTCAACATGGGGAGAGGGCCTTGGTATGTGTCCTCAGCATGGAGGGAGGGGCCCGGTATGTTTCCTCAGCTGGAGGAGGGGCCTTGGTATGTGTCTCGCATGGGAGAAGGGGCCCTGGGGTTTTGTCCTCAGAGAGAGGAGAGGGCCCTGGTATGTTTCCTCAGCTTGGAAGGGAGAGGGCCCTGGTTTCTTGTGGTCCTCAGCATGGAGGTAGGTGAGGTAGCCCCTGGTTTTTATGTTCTCCTCAGCAATGGTGGTGTGGGGCCTTGGTTATGGGTACTCAGCCATGAGAGGATGAGGGCCTGGTTTATGTGTACCTCTGCTATGGTGGAGAGGGCCCTGGTATGTTGATGTCCTCTGCATGGAGGAGAGGGTCTGGTCTTTAGTGTCCTCAGCAATGGAAGGAGAGGGCCTGTGGTTATGTTTCCTCAGCTTGGGTTGGAGAGGGCCTTGGTATGTGTCCTCAGCATGAGGAAGAGGACCCTGGTATGTGTAATCAGCATGGAGGAGTGAGAGGGTCCTGGTATGTGTTCTCAGCATGCAGGGAGAGGAGCCCTTGGTTTGTTTCCTACAGCAGAGAGGAGAGGGCCATGTATGTGTCTCAGAGAGAGGAGAGGGCCTTGGTATGTTGTCCTCAGCATGGGGGAGGTGAGGGTGAGGGCCGTCCTCCTTGGTTTGGCGTCCTCTATCATGGGAGGTGAGGGCCATGGTTTGTGGTCTTCAACAGTGAGAAAGAGGGTGGCCACCTGGTTTGTGTCTCAGCAGAGAGAGGAGAGTGGCCTCTGGTTATGGGTCCTCTGAATGGAGGAGAGGGCCCTGGTATAGTCCTCACAGCAGAGAGGGGACGAGGGCCTTGGTGATGGGTCCCTCAGCTTGGAGGAGAGGGCCCATGGTATGTGGTCTTCAGCAGTGTGGAGGTGCAGGTATGTGTCCTCAGCAGAGAGGTGGGAGGCCTCCTGGTTGGGTCCTCAGCATGGAGGAGAGAGGCCTTTGGTATGGGTCCTCAGCATGGAGAGAGGAGGACCATGGTTTGTGTTCCTCAGGCTTGGAGGTGGAGGGCCTTGGTATGGGTCCTCAGGCTATGGAGGTGAGAGTGGGCCTTGGTACTTGGTTTGGGGTTCCTCTGCTGGGAGGAGAGGGCCATGGTAATAGTGTCCTCAGCATGGAGGACAGAGGAGAGGGCCTTGGTTTTATGGGTCCTCAGATGGAGGGGGGAGGGGCCTTGGTATGGGGTCCTCAGCAGATGGTGGATAGGGTGAGGACCTAAACACAGCCAGACATGATCTAAGGTTAACTGTGATCATGACACAGAGTCGTGTGAACGCACGAGAACTCATGACGGGAACAGCAGCAATGGAAATTGCACTGTTTTAATAAAACTATGCAACATAAAACCTATCTTGCCGAGGGAGGAAGAGGTTGGACCAAAATGTTTGTATAATTCAACCCTGCGTGTCTGTTCCATAGAGGCGAGATTTTTCCGAGGTTAATGAAAAAAATGAAGTAATGTTTACTGGGTGCGTATGATATGCTACACTCTAACTTGCTTTACTAAAATGGGAAACCAACGAGTGTGTGAAATTGGTAACTAGTAAAAATTCTGTCTTGTGTTAAAATTTTGTTTAAAGGGTAGGTAAAAAGGAAAAGGAAAACAAGGACAGGGGGCGAGAGGAGTGTGGGCTGCTATAATTGGGGTTATCGCCTGATATGGATTTCAGAATAAACTTATATAAATATTTATTAAATATATGGATTTCAGTATAAATATAAACACAGTTGGATTACTGTCAGGGAGACTGGAGTGGGAAATAACACCACCTGATGGGCTATGTCAGGGAGAACTGGAGTGGGGAGAATTACACACTGTGGTACTGTCAGGGTGGCTGGAGTGGGAAAATAACACCACGTGGCTACTGTCAGGGCGAGGTTGGGAGTGGGGAAGAAGGGAGAATATCACCATGTGGCTTCTGTCAGGGAGGGCTTCGTTTTGGAACGAGTGGGTAAAATATATACACCACTGTGGCTACTGTCAGGGAGGGCTTGGAGTGGGAAATAAACACCACCGTGGGCTATTGTAAGGGGGGGCCTGGAGAGTGGGAATATAATATATGAATTAATAAATAACAATTAATAATATCATTAGTAAAAATATAATATTATTTGCGACCACTGTCAGCCTCAGAGTTATCTCTGAGTTACCAGACCTTGCCACGTGGAGGCCAGTGGTTCGTCTTTAAGGGGACCCCCCCTCGCCTTCCCCAGTTTCATGTGCCCAGGAATCCATCCGTGGGCCCCCGGATGTCTCCCCTTCGTCACTTCCCTAAGGTCAGCCTCACCTCTCTCTCTCTCTCTCTCTCTCTCTCTCTCTCTCTCTCTCTCTGCCTTCCAGCCTCAGCCTTACCCAGGCCCATGTATCCAGGAATCCATCCTTGCTTGTTCTTTCGTTCCTTGTTGTTTTTTTCGGTGTAAGTTCTATATCGGTACCTTCGTTCTTCTATTAGTTTTTTTTTCTCTACGAGTTTTAAGTGATTATGTGATTATTAATTTCCATGGAGACAGCAAACATATTTGTGCACAATATTGTTATTATTCAGATACATATTACTCTGTTCTGTCTACTCCATAAATTAGTGAACAAAAGTGATTTTTTTTGTCTGTAACTTTCAGGTGTTTGTCTACAACAAGCACAGCTTTGTAAGCAGAGACAAGCAGTTCTCAGGTGTTTGTCTACAACAAGCACAGCTTTGTAAGCAGAGACAAGCAGTTCTCAGGTGTTTGTCTACAGCAAGCACAGCTTTGTGAGCAGAGACAAGCAGGTCTCAGGTGTTTGTCTACAACAAGCACAGCTTTGTAAGCAGAGACAAGCAGGTCTCAAGTGTTTGTCTACAACAAGCACAGCTTTGTAAGTAGAGACAAGCAGGTCTCAGATGTTTGTTTACAACAAGCACAGTTTTTTTAGGAGAGACAAGCAGGTCACAGGTGTTTGTCTACAAGTAAAGCTTTGTAAGCACAGACAAGCAAGTCTCTTATATATTACGTTGTAAGTGTTTTGATTTCGCGTTTCAATTTATTTTTGTTGCATTAAAATTGCCAGTAGTTATTGCACTTACAACATTCTACTGGAGTTGGCAGTAGTTATTGCACTTACAACATTCTACTGGAGTTGGCAGTAGTTATTGCACTTACAACATTCTACTGGAGTTGGCAGTAGTTATTGCACTTACAACATTCTACTGGAGTTGGCAGTAGTTATTGCACTTACAACATTCTACTGGAGTTGGCAGTAGTTATTGCACTTGGAACTTTCTACTGGAGTTGGCAGTAGTTATTGCACTTAGAACTTTCTACTGGAGTTGGCAGTAGTTATTGCACTTAGAACTTTCTACTGGAGTTGGCAGTAGTTATTGTACTCGCAACATTCTACTGGAGTTGGCAGTAGTTATTGCACTTACAACTTTCTACTGGAGTTGGCAGTAGTTATTGCACTTACAACTTTCTACTGGAGTTGGCAGTAGTTATTGCACTTAGAACTTTCTACTGGAGTTGGCAGTAGTTTTTGTACTCGCAACATTCTACTGGAGTTGGCAGTAGTTATTGCACTTACAACTTTCTACTGGAGTTGGCAGTAGTTATTGCACTTAGAACTTTCTACTGGAGTTGGCAGTAGTTATTGCACTTAGAACTTTCTACTGGAGTTGGCAGTAGTTATTGTACTCGCAACATTCTACTGGAGTTGGCAGTAGTTATTGCACTTAGAACTTTCTACTGGAGTTGGCAGTAGTTATTGTACTCGCAACATTCTACTGGAGTTGGCAGTAGTTATGCATTACAACTTTCTACTGGAGTTGGCAGTAGTTATTGTACTCGCAACATTCTACTGGAGTTGGCAGTAGTTATTGCACTTACAACTTTCTACTGGAGTTGGCAGTAGTTATTGCACTTACAACTTTCTACTGGAGTTGCCTCAACTCATCAAGTGATCTATTTACAAAGAAATATTTCTGCATTCATTTTTAATTTACTTTTTTCAACTTAACCATTAAGGTTGGTATGATTTTCAATGTTGCTTTATAAATCAATATAAAAGGTCACAGATTTTCCACCTAAACTACTTTATACATCAGATGATATTCATTAATGGAAGTTCATCTGATACATTATCAAGGAGACGTGTCAGCCAGGAGACGTGTCAGCCAGGAGACGTGTCGGCCAGGATACGTGTAGGCCAGGCAGTAAGATACTCTCCTAAAATTGCTTTTGTCACTAAATCACATCTCCAAAATTGGTAGTTCGTTTTTATTTTTTGAGAGTTTTTGTTTTATGTTTGCGATGTTCAATGATTTTTCTGTCATTAAAGACTTATCTCATTATAAAGATCTTTTAAATACTGTAACATGTATTTATTGAAATATTACATAATTATGCATCTAAATCTGTTGAAGATATTGTAACCAAGGTGACTAACACAGCTGGGAAGCAGTGCTTAATACTAAAGTATTTGTTGAACATATAACGTATAATGACTTTCACTGTTGGAAGAATACCTCTGAAATTACTGTAACTACTGAACCATAGTGACTTCAGTCCTGCTGGAAGGAAACCTATAAAACTGCCATAGCTACTGAACCAGAGTGACTTCAGTCCTAGTGCTAGTGAAACACAAGTGTAACTTTGGTACCAGCCTGTGCTAGTGAAACACAAGTGTAACTTTGGTACCAGCCTGTGCTAGTGAAACACAAGTGTAACTTTGGTACCAGCTGTGCTAGTGAAACACAAGTGTAACTTTGGTACCAACCTGTGCTAGTGAAACACCTATGTAACGTTGGTACGAGGCTGTGCTAGTGAAACGCAAGTGAAACTTTGGTACCAGCACCTGCTAGTGAAACATAGCAGAGCAGAATAGTACAGTACAATAACACAGACAACCAGTACAGTACAATAACACAGACAACCAGTACAGTACAATAACACAGACAACCAGTACAGTACAATAACACAGACAACCAGTACAGTACAATAACACAGACAACCAGTACAGTACAATAACACAGACAACCAGTACAGTACAATAACACAGAAGACGAGAACAGTGCAATAACACAGAAAACCAGTACAGTACAATAATACAAAAGACCAGAACAGTGCAATAACACAGACGACCAGTACAGTACAATACCAGATCAGTACAGTACAATAAAACAGAAGAGTAGTACAGTACAATAACACAGATGACCAGTACAGTACACAGAAGACCAGTTCAATACAATAGTACAGAAGACAAGTACAGTACAATAACATAGACGACCAGTACAGTACAATACTAGATCAGTACGGAACAATAACACAGAAGACCAGTTCAATACAATAGTACAGAAGACCAGTACAATACATTAATACAAAAGACCAGTACAATAACAGATCAGTACTGTATAATAACACAGAAGATCAGTGCAGTACAATAGCACAGACCAGTACTGTACAGTAACACAGAAGACCAGAAGAGTACAGTAACAGAAGACCAGTACAGTACAGTAACTGAGAAAACCAGTACAGCACAGTAACACAGGCGACCAGTGCAGTACAATAACACAGAAGACGAGTACAATATAACAAGACAGGAGAGCAGTACAGTACCTTAACACAGACGATCCGTGCAGTACAATAACAGATCAGTACAGTACAATAACACAGAAGACCAGTACAGTACTATAACACAGAAGACCAGAAGAGTACAATAACACAGAAGACCAGTATAGTACAGTAACACAGACGATCAGTGCAGTACAATAACACAGACCAGTAGAGTACAGTAACAGAACACCAGTACAGTACAGTAATACAGACGACCAGCACAGTACAACAGCAGATCAATGCAGAATAAGAACACAGAAGACCAGTACAAAACAATTACACAGAAGACCAGTTCAGTACAATAACACAGAAGACCAGTACAGTACAATAACACAGAAGACCAGTACAGTACAATAGCACAGAAGCCTAGTACAGTACAGCATCACAGAAGAACAGTACAGTAACACACAAGAACAGTACAGTACAGTAACGCAGAAGACCAGAACAGTAACACAGAATAACAGTACAATAACACAGAACAGAATAGTACAATAACCCTTAAGAACAGTAGTTACACAGAAAAAACAGTGCAATATAATAACAATGAAGAACAGTACTACTGCTATTCTTAATTGATTTTCCCTTCTGTTTGTTTCTTGCTTTTGTGGGGTGTGTGAGAGGACCCTGGGAGTGTGTGACGGCTGTAAGACAATCTCTGGGGAGGCTGTAAGCCTGAGAGCGTCAGTCTTGGTGAAGATACAGGTTTCCTCTGATTTATAGGGATGCAACAGGCCTACCTGCTACTCTGAAGAGGACTATTTCAGTAACACAGAAGAACAGTACAGTAACACGGAAAAATAGTACAGTAACATAGAACAGTACAGTGACAGAAGTACAGCACAGGTCAGTAGCACAGAAAAACAGATCTTGGGGCGACTGAAATATATCCAGTTGTTATAATGTTAACTCTAAAGAGTGCATTAATATTGTTCCTAGTTACACTAATGAACAATTCCGCTGTTCGTATTTTTATTAATGTTAACTCTGGTGAATGAACACAAATAACAACACTACCATGACTCCTGTCAGAGAAGTTGGAGTATGAATAACAACACCGTGGCCACTGTCAGGGAGGCTGGAGTGGGAATAACAACACCGTGGCCACTGTCAGGGAGACTGGAGTGGGAATGACACTACCGTGGCTACTGTTCAGGGAGACTTGAGTGGGAATGACACTACCGTGGCCACTGTCAGGGAGACTTGAGTGGGAATGACACTACCGTGGCCACTGTCAGGGAGACTGGAGTGGGAATGACACCACCGTGGCCACTGTCAGGGAGGCTGGAGTGGGAATGACACCACCGTGGCTACTGTTCAGGGAGACTTGAGTGGGAATGACACCACCGTGGCTACTGTTAAAGGAGGCTGGAGTGGGAATGGCACCACCGTGGATACTGTTCAGTGGAACTTTGCTGCTAGTGAGCTCAGTATGGGATGTAGCGACTTGAGAAAAGTTAGAACAAAATCTATGATGTCCTGCCATGCCCAGGAATCTCTGCACTCCCTTCCTATCATGTGGCACTGGAAATGCAGAAATAGCACAAACCTTATCATCAATAAGAGCAACCTCATCTTGTCCTATATAAAATCCTAGAAAAGTAATCTTGGCTGACCAAAACTACACTTAACCAAATTAACAGTAATGTTGTAGTGTGCCAGTCTCAAACAATGCTCAAGTGTTGTTCCCACCAAATCGTCAAGGTATGCTTCCACTTCATCTATGTTGTGCGTCAACTCGTTCATTAATCCTCGTAAGAGATCTACTCGGCTGACATACTGGGCTCCTGACACGGTCAATAAGGTCATCAATGCGAGGTAGGGGATATCCATCAGGCAAGGTAACGGAGTTTACTTTACTGTAACCGTCAGCTTTGGGCACTAAACTGCACGGAGATGCCCATGGACTTTTACTCCACTGAGTAAGTCCATGAGAAAACCCAAAAAGTCAACTTTTCTCTCAATGCTTTATGTTTGTTGGACTCATCCTGTAAGACGTTTGCTTAATTGGCGATGCCCCCTGAAAATTTCAACGTATTGAACGCCCAGAGTACAACGTTTAGGAACGTCACTGACAATTCAGGGTACTGTAAAATCATGTTTTTAATATCACTAGCTTTATCAACATCAAGGTTGCTAAGAAAAATTATCTAGTGTTTGTAGTGTCACTGAATTTTCTAAACGCACCCCTTTACCTTCAGAGATGTCAGGGAGATGACCTTATCTTTCTTTGTCATAGAAAGAATAGATGCAGTAAGTAGAGGACTAGTGTAGTATGCCTTGAGGGGTTAACATGTACACATGATTTGATTTTCTCTTACCAGGTGTACGTATTAAATAATTTGCGTCACTAAGCTTTTTCACTACTTCCAGGAGACCATCATACCTGGCTTGTAGAGCATGACCTGGTACTAATTTCTGAGCCTCACCTCATTCTTTAAAGGACCGAGAACGCATGCTTGTCATATTCTTGCTTCATTCTAACATGGGCCGAAACTAGGTTTTTCAAAGCCAGCTCTCTTGCAGCTGTCAAATGCTTCCATATTAATGAATGTGATGTGTTCAATGATGGATTTCACTTTCCTCTTCCTCGTTCTTTCAACACAGCGAAAGGACCACGAACTTGGTTGTCCACGAATATTTTACTCAAACGGGGTAACCATGACTTTCTTGCTCACTTTCTCTCATATCGAACAGAAGAAAAGTTACACCTTTATACCTAGTCTCTAGAAAAATGCTCCACAAAGTCTGATGAAAATCTCTCTAGAGCTCCTTGTGGACTGTGGGTGGTAATTGGTTAGAAGAACTGACTTTATTCCTAGTTGAGATAATGCTTCTTAAAGATCGTAGAAGTGTGTGAAGTTGGATCCCTGATCCAACTGGGAATCTCTCTTGGCAATCCAACCTGGGAAAAATACTTCATAAGTGTTCTACAATCGAAAGGGCATTAATTTTCTCATAGGAGTAGATTCGGGATAGCTTGTAGCTGTGTCTATAATAGTAACAAGTATTGGTTCCCTGTTTGGTTCTAGGATTGGTCCAATAAGTCATTTGAAGAAACGCTAGAATGGATTCACAATAGTAGTGATAGGTGTGATATGTGGTGCTCGGCCCCCGTCACTTGACAGACTTGACAAAGTTTCGCTCATGATCAGCCACAGTTTCCTTCGTTTTGGCAAAGTGAAATGTTTTGCCAGTTTTCTTGTATCTTCCTGACCACGCAAATGTCCTCTATGGGACTACTGTGAGCACAAATCAATAGCATTGCTCACGATCAAATAACTGTAAAACTAACAAGATGCTTTGACCACTGCTGGAAAAACTATCACCTGATACTTACAAGTATTTTTCTCCATACAGTACACCTTTACTTTAATATCAAGATTCTTTGCTTCACTTCAAGTTAATGATATATCTCTGTCGTTCTAGAGACTGATCAACAATAAAATATCTGATCCTTGATTTATCTCGTCATGAGCTAAAATTTTATACAGTCAGTTGTGTTTGGACTAGGCTGATGAACGGGGCGGTGGGGGGTGAGTGTAATGATCCTGGTTGACTTGGCTGATGAACGGGGGGGGGGGGTGAAGTGTTAATGATCCTGGTTGACTGGCTGTTGAACGGGGGGGGGGTGATGTGAGTGTTAATGATGGTGGTCGGCAGTGCATCACTGAACATATTCAAAGTAAAAATATTATTATTAACAATACAATACCGGAGACAAGGATGGTGTTGTATCTTTGACATGTCTTTAGTTACTGCACTTAGAGGAAATTAAAATAGGATACTCTTTACAAACCCTCAAGGGAGGTTCCTTTGATGCTGGTGAGGGGCTATTGATCTAGGAAAATTGGATCTGTGTTCCAGTTCCATGAAATTGAGCTGAATGCCTTCATCCCCCCCCACCACCCAAATGGCGCTGTATAATCCTATGGGTTCAGCGCTCCCCATGATTATAATAAATTCTCTTAAGAAGCGTCAATGGCGTAATTATCATCAATGGTATTATAAATAACCAGTGGTCTAATATACCCGCTAGAAGGACTGTCATTCCCTATCAACAAATCCACTGACCTGATAAGTAATTCCACCACTAGATATACCCACCCTAATCGTCTATACTGAGTAATATTCTCCAAAACAGCAGATTAGAAGTATTACTAGGATCTTCGTGTCTTTGTTGTCCCAAAGATTCGATTTGTTTAGGGACTCCAGCAGCACGATCATTTCTCATATCTCTTTCCGATTTATAACAACACTCCCTAGAATGTCCTTTTCTCTGACAGTAGGTACATTTAACTTTCTTCTTCTCAGTATCTGACTTCTGTCTAGCCACAGAGACAGATATAGAAATTGCGAGTTTTTTAGGTTAGATACGAGAGGTATAACAACAGATCGGCACTGATCAACTTGATCCGGTTGACCAACTTCTAGAACATTTTTTCGTTACCTTTCTTTTTTGTTTTTTAGTAGTGAAATTTTGTAGATTTCATAGTTTTAAGTGAGCGCATTTTCTAGAACAATCTAAAGCATTATATCAATCAGATATTCTTGTATATAAAAAAAGGGACATAGCTATAGAAATTTTTTTATTTGTAGCAGCTGAACGAGGGTCAAAAAGTATTGCAATTTGAGGCTCTGACCACCTCTCAAAAGCAATCTTTTTTCCAAGAATGAATTCGATACAGGTTTGACCTTTTTTTCCACAACGTACAAGGTACAGTTTCATGTCTCAAAATAGATTTTTTGACATATTGTGGAAAAAATTGTATAGTTTCCGAAAAACAGTGTATTTTGTATGTAAAATTTATGAAATATTTGTAGTTAATAAAAATTAATTTTGTAAATAAAAAAAAGGGGAGGGAGGCCATTGTTTTGAACTGGGAAGAGAGCGTTTGGAAAAATCGGGAAAAATTTCGTTGCTTAGAGGTTAAAAATTTTGTTTAAAAACTCTCAAAAAGGAGTAAAAATTGTAGGAAACAAGGCTGCAGAAATGTGAGATGAAAATTTTTGGGGCTCTGTGGCCTATGACTCTAGTCTCTTCCCTTTTTTCTTGAAGCTCTTAAAATTTTTGCCCCTTCCTTTAAAAGATTAAAGCTAAAGGGAATCAAATTCCCCTTCCCTTCCCTTTTCCTTGATGTCCCAGGGTTCCATTGCTCGACCCGGTTTTTTCCTTTTCTGTTTCCCGGAAACCTATGCACAGGGGCCCGGGAAACTTCCCACTTTTTTTCCTATCATGTTCCCAAATGCCCAAAAAAAGTGTTCTTATCCCCTCTTCTCCGTGCCCCCCGCTTCTGGGGCCCTCAGCTCCTTCCAGCAAAAATTTTTCCCCCCTCTTCAAAATTTCTTTTTTTCCCCGCTTGGCCCCCTTCCCATTTAAAAAGACTCTGCCCTTCCGTTTTAAATAAATTTCTTCTCTCCCAAACCCCCTTACTCCTGGGAACTCTTTTGTCCTCTCCCCTTCCCCCCCCCCCCAATTTCCGGTCTTTCTAATCTCAAAAACCCACCCCCCGCTCCTTAGACACAAAACCCCCTTCCCTTTCCCCCCCGCCCTAACACTCTTCGCACCAAATCCGGGCCCCCATACCTCTTCTTCCTTTTCCAGATGTTCCGGTTTCTTTCTCCTATTTTTTCCCCTTCCCCCTGTCCTCCAATCCCCTTTGGGAAACGGGCCCGATCTCTTTCTAAACCAAACTTAGGGAACCCCAAAAATAGGGCTAGGCTTGCCCAACACAACCCCAATGCTCTTTTCGTCCCCCTTCAGAGATCACAGCCCACCCCATTGCCCTGGTCTTTCCCAAAAAACCTGTCTGGTTGAACCCCCCCTTAATACACAATTTGGGCTTTGTTTGAACCCTTTGCCCCGGGCTTTTTTTTTTTAAAGATCCCCCTTCCCTTCCCCCACAAATTTGAAAAATGCCCCAAATTTCAGAACCCCCCGGGGGACTTAACCGGTTTCCCTCCTTTTTTTTTCCCTTCCTCGCTCCCCCCCTTTTCCCCTTTTTCCCTTTTTTTCTCTTCGGGGTTTGTTTTTTCTTGGGTCTTGTTTCTGTTCCTTATTATTTATTTTATTATTCCCACCCACCTCTGTGTTCTTGCCCCCCCCCCCTTGGGGGCACCTACCCTCCCCGGGAAGTGCCCCCCAATTTTTCCCCTTGGGATTTCCCTGGTCCTCTTTCCCCAAAAAAAAAAACCCAAAAAAAAAAAAAAAAACCCCTTACCCCCCCCCCCACTCGACACTACTATTTATACTATTTTACTACACTATTTACTATTTACACTATTTAAAATACACTACTACTACCCCCACCCCCATTTCCCCTCCCTTTTATAAAACCCGTCCTTCTTAATTTCCCTTTTTAAGGGGTTGCCCCCCCTTTGTAATGGTCCGAGTCGGCCCGAAACCCGAAAGTCGAAAAGCTCCTTTCTTCTAGGGCCCGGCCCCCTCTCATATAGGAGTGTAAATATCCCCCCACCTAAAACTGCAGGTTTTATAACCCCCTTCCCTCCCCCCTAGTAATGTGGCCCCCAGGAAATTGTAAAGCTCCCCCCCCTGCCCCCCCCAATAGAGATAATCCAAAAGAAAGTGATGAAGTTTAAAAAGGGGATGCTGCGTGTTTGTGAAAATTTTTCAACATTTTAAATAAAGAAAATTGATAAAGGGGTCAAATGTGTGGCTAAGGAATATCTTACACTCGTAACACTTTTTTTTTGGTGCGCCCGAGGGTAAATCGACAAACATTCAACCGGGAAAAACATTGTTTTAAATTGTTTACTGAACAGCATCGAACATTGTGGCCCCTTTTGGGGAAGGTTTTGGACATTGTCCCCAATGCACAAGGTTTTTGCCCTGAAATGTCGAAGTGTTGTGCCCCCGGGCCAGGAAATTCCCCCCAAAAAAAATTAAATTTAAATTTTGTTTTCCCCTTTGGAATTTAAATTTGATATTCCCCTAAATCAATTTATAAATAAAACCCAAAAAGGGAAAAGTGACAGGGAGTGATTTTGAAGATAGTGTTGGCCGTGATGCAAGAAGATGAAATAGTATTTAAGGCCACAAAGGGGAAAACCCAACCCCCCCCCAAACCCCGGAATGGCGGGAATCGTCTCCTAGGGAAAGGAAAATTGGAGCCCCCGGTTTAGCAACGAAACTCCGCTGGGCCCCGTGTGGAAAATTTTTAAAATTTTTTCCGAAAATTAAACAGTGTTTTTTGTACGTAAATTGGTGAAATATATTGTATTTAATTTAAAAAATTTAATTTGTGTAAAAAAAAAAGAAATTTAAACGGGAGTTTTTAGAAATGTTTGGGAGGGACCCAATTTTTTTGGGAACGGGAAAGAAAAACGTTGGGGAAAAAACGGAAAAAATTTTGTAGCTCTGGGAGGTTAAAATTGTTTTTAAAACCTCTCAAATGGGGCAAAAATTTTTTTTGGGCAAAACCCCGGGAAATTTTAGATGGGAAAAGAATAATAAGTAAACCCTTCCCCCAGTATTTTTTTCATTATTTTGGGCCCCGGGGTTTTCCCGTATGACACACCAAATTTAAATCTCTAGACAAATTGGGGGTTTTTTAAAAAGGGCCTGCCTAGTAGGGGCCCAGCAGGCCCCTGCAGTGTTCCTCCTTTCTTATTTTTTCCTTTTTAAATTAAAAATTCTCCTTCAATGTATATATATTCTTTAAACCCAAAAAATTTTTAACTTTCGGGCCAAATTTTTCCCTTATTAATTTTTTAAACCATAATTCCTGGTGATTTTATATTTCATTTAAAAATATAGGTCCAGAGGGGCCCTTGTGGAATATTGTAGAAAGGTACAAAAAAAAAGAGGACATTTTTTGCGACCTAGAATTTCTAAAATTCCCCAACATGCCCTCGGGAAAAACCTTAAAAAAGAAAAATTTTACTTTGTTACTTTTACTGGTATGTATCTTACGAGGTTCAGCAGGTAATTTTAATTTTCCAAAAAGTTTTGTATTTTAATTTTACTTGCCCAAAGGGCAGAGCAGCAGTACATTTTTTGGAGCCCCGGGCCTATCAAAGTTTTGTGTGCAACAATGTTGCCTAGTGCTTACGGGGCCCCAATTCACTGAAGTTTTTTATTCTCAAAAAACATCAAAATAAGTGTCAAAGGGTTCACTTTCAAAAAACCCTAGGACCATAAAGGGCTTTCTGCACGTTGAATGTGTTCTGTTTTATACAAGGTTTATCAAAACCAAAAAATTTTTTTGTCTTTCGGCGAACAATCCCCCTTTTATGGAAATCTTGGGTTCAATTTCCTTTTCTCTTTGCAGTCTGCAATTTAAAATTAGGCGTTCCACCCCTCTCCAAACTGACCCTGGGGGAAATAGGACCATTGGGAAAACCCGGAATAAAAAGGGAAAACTAACGAATGAGTCTGGAGTTTTTTTGGGCCCGGGCGCCTTGCCCAGCCTTTCCCCCAAAATACCCTAGATTTTAGTCTGGGGATAGCTATGTAAGGTGTAGCTAGGGGGTACTAGTTTGAGATTACGCCATACTGCCTTTAAACTCTGTGATATTGTCTCGGTCAGGTGAAAGGATGAGCGTTTCGGGGGCTAAAACTGGCTCTTTTACACTTCTGCCTTAGTGCTCACCTAAATCCCCATCGGGGACATTTTTTCTAATTGTGATCTAGGCTCTGTGAATCTGAACTGATGAACCAAAAATTCGGGTTTGAGCAGGAAACAATATTTATTTTAAATTTAAATGTTTGACAGTTTCTGTAGTGAAATTTTGTTATCCCCTTGCACCAAGATATTTGGGCTATTTGCCAGCACGCAAATTTTTAAAAAAGTATTTAACTTCGAAAAAAGCCCTGAGGGTCAATTAAAGGTTTCACAATGATATCCACCACGAAATTTAAGTACCCAGGAGAGAGTTCATAAGAACTGAAAATTCCTTTTAAAAAGTATTTACTTCAAAAAAAATTTATTTTACCCGTTGATTTGTCTAAGCTCATTGGATCAAGAGATCGGACAAATACTTAACCATAAATCTCCCCCCCCCTTTTCCCCCTGTCTCTCTCTCTCTCTCCCCCTTTCCCTCCTTCCCTCTCTGTCTCTTTTTTTTTACAAAGGTTTGACGGGGTTTAAGGGGTTAGGTTTCCCTAGCTTTTATTTACAAGCTAAAAGCTTTTACCTACATCAGCTCATTTGAAAGCGTTTTATTTTGAAGATGGGGCCATCTGTGGGCCCGCATTTTTCAGTTGTCAAAATTTACTTTATCACGGTTTAATATAATCTGTACGAATGTTTTCCAAAACTAGAGTATTCTTGGGGTAAATGACTCAGATGAAGTGATGTTCTCTCCTCCTCTTTCTCTTCCCCCTCCCTCTCTCCTCCCTCCCCTTCCTCCTATTGCAGGTAGAGAGGGGCACAGAAGGACAATAATCTCGTCCCTCAACCCAAAAAACAACCAAAAGAAAAAAGGGCACAAAAAACTTAAGAATTTCCCTTAAGAAGTGGAGACTTTCAATGAGTCTCATTCAAACCGGGGAAAATATTTAATGGAATTATTTCTCCCCAAACCGGGGAAAAAACAAATTTATGCGCAATATGAATCAATTTTCTGGAAACAAATGAAAATGAAGCTAAAACAAGAGAGGGGAAACAAAGTGGGTTCATGAATTGTTCTTTTTAAAACACTTTGTAAATATGTAAATTAGCTAAAATAAAATGAGGATATACTGGAAAAAAGGTATTCCAAAAATGTATTTAGAACTATACCAGGGTGAACCGGTTAAACCCTTAAACAACCCAAAATTTAAAAATATAGTTTGGGGCAGGGAAATGGAGGTGGCAGTAGCGATTATGAAAAGTCACAGCGGTGGACACCTGAAACCCCAGTTTTGGGACCCCACGCACCCAGTGGGGACACACTGCTCCACAGTGATACACACTGCCCCACAGTATACACACTGCACCACAGTGAAACACACTGCACCCCTAGTGGGAAAACCCCTGCAAACCCCAGTGATACACACTGCACCACAGTGGTACACACTGCCACCACAGTGGGGACACACTGCACCAAGTTTATATACCCCCAAACCCCATGGTACACACTTTCTCCACAGTGATTCACAAGAACCACAGTATACACACTGACCCACAGTGGTACACACTGAAACCCCGGGGGGATATACCCCGCACCCCAGTGGGGACACGCCCCGCACCAAAAGTGGGGGACACACTGACTACAGTGATACACCCTGCCCCATAGTGATACCCCACTGCACCCCAATGATACACCCTGCACCCCAAAGATACACCCCTGCACCACAGTGGTACCACTCACCACAGTGGGACACCCTGCACCACAGTGATATACCCCGCCCCCACGTGGGTAAAACCCTGCAACAGTGATACCACCCCTGCACACAGTGATTTCCACTGCCCCCAGTGGTACACACTCACCACAGTGATTTTTCATTGCATCACAGTGGTTCCACTGCAAACCCGTGGTACACACTTGGGACCACAGTGGTACACACGGGACCACAGTGGGAAAATTCCCGCACCACAGTGATAACCTGCACCCCCGTGGTTCACACTGCAAACCCCAGTGGTACACACTGCACCACAGTGGGACATCTTTCACCACCCTGGTTCACCGCCCCCACAGGGGTAAAATCCGCACCACGTGTACACACTGCACCCAGTGGGTACACACTGCACCACGTGGTACACACTGCACCACGTGGTACATCCTGCAAACCCCAGTGGTACACATGCCCACAGTGGGACATTTCCCCCCACATGAAACCCCCCCCCCCCACTGCAAAACAGGGTCCAGAAGTAGAAATAACTCTGAAAAAGAGCCCCCTTAAAACTTTTTATTTTTTAGCACAAAATGTGCAGAAACGAGTAGTTAATGCAGGATTTTACGTGGGGGGAAAGCGTCCGGGGGCCTTACATCCACTTCCATCCTCCCGATAAGTTTTTTGTGTCAAATTTTTTTTAAATTTGGGAAGGGTATTTTTACCCCCTGTTTTTTATAAATTTTTTTTTTTTTTGATCAGAGCAAATGGGGAAAAGTAGGAAGGTACCTTTTTTCGTTACCATTTTTTTTAAAAACATCTAGAAAATATACGACAGTCCCCTTTAAATTTTGAAAGAAATCGGACAGTTGTCAACAAAAAAAACCTCCAGTGTATAAAATCCCTGAAAAAATTTTATTGGGTTTAAAATTTCAGAGGTTGTGGGGGATCACAATTAAAAAATAATTTATATTCCGACATGACTTGATTTTTCCAGTGTTGTTGTTGCTGCTGCAAGATGCGTCTCTTTTGTCAATGGCGCCCCCTCACCACCCTCCACGTGACCCAGCGATTTTTTTTTTTTCTTATTGGGACAAACATCCACGGGACCAGGAAGAAAATTTTTTCACACAAAATTTTTAAATTTATTACTTTTTATGAATTGGGGAAAATTTGAAGCAATAATGCATCCTTTAAAAAAATGACTCAGCTACAAAGGGCTTGTTTTTTTCCCCGTGAAATATTCAATTAATGAAATCGTTTTTTAAAACAAAATATTTTTTTTTCAGATTTCAAAAAGGAAACAGGGTAAAGTAATGGGGATCAAATAGTTACCTTTTTTTTTTTAATTTAAACTTACAAAAATAACCCTGTTCTCTTTGACGGGCAACTCCCTTTTGTTTGTCACGTTTTCCAAAAAGAGTTGTATTGTGTTCAAAATAAATTAATTCCCCGGGAAAAAAGACAAACGAAAAAAATATTCAAGATGGGAATGTGATATCGTCCTGGGGAAAACTGGGAAACTTTAAAATTCCCGCTTGGAGACTGTGCCCCGGTTAGGTTTACGTAAGGTTTGCAGGGAAAAAGGACCCAAATGTTTCCTGGGCGCCCCGTCCCGGAAACACGGGGCCCGGGCTAGTGTTGCGACGCTATTTGTTTAATTTTGGCAAATCTTAGAAGGTTTTTTTTTTAAATTTTAATGAAGTTACCAGCCGCAATGAAGAAAAAAACATAAATTTTTAAAAAGACTTGGGGGCTTTGTATTCTTGTTAGGGCTCTTTTCCCGTTTTTCCCAAAAATTAAAGGGAACGTACAATTAAAATTTATAAAAAAAGGCGAGTGTGGGCAGATATTTATGATTAAAAAAATTATAGCAAAAGGGGAAATTTTTATTACATTAGAGATCATTCCCCGGGCTTCCCACCTAAGTGACTTACGCTCACCTCGGTCCCAAAAAAAAATTATAAAAAAGGTTTATTTTTTTTTTTGTAAGTCAAAAGAATGATACGTACAAGTATGTAAGATCAGTTTGTGAGTAACCAAAATTTTAAAGGGGATAAAGAAATTGAAAAAAAACACTAGATAAAAATGACCCGAAATTTCCCTTAAAAAAAGAATGTTGTACAGGGATACCCCTTTTTACAAACCATGTTAAAAAATAGGGATCCCTTGTTTCCCCCAACCCAATTTTTAACAATAGGTATTTCCAACTTGTACACACCCTGTTAACAATAGGGGGACCACTTTTACACGCCATGTTAACAATATTTGACCACTTGTTTTCACCCATTTTTAAAAGGGATACACTTGTACATCCATGTTAACAGGTTTTACCACTTGTTTTCACTCCATTTTTTCAACAGGTATACCACTTTTTTACACTCCTGTTAACAACAGGTACCTCCAGTTAACAACAGGGAAACCACTTGTACACACCCTGTTAACAGGGATACCACTTTTACCCCAAAACCCTGTTAACAAAGGTATACCACTTGTACACTCCATGTTAACAAAAGGTATACCCCTGTACCCCTCCATGTTAACAACAGGTTTACCCTTTTTTTACACTCCATGTTAACAAAAAGGTATTCCACTTGTTTCCCCCACCATTTTTTAACAGGTATTCCACCCTTTTAAAAACACCCTGTTTTAAAAACAGGTATACCCCTTGTACACTCCAAAGTTAACCCAAAAGGTTTTCCCCCTGTACACTCCAGTTTTAAAAACAGGTTTACCACTTTTTACCCCAGGGTTAAAAACAGGTATACCCCTTTACACACCATGTTTAAAAGGTAATTACCACTTTTACACCCAGGGGGAAAAAAAAGGTATTCCACCTTTTACACTCCTTTTAACAAAAGGTATACCCCCTGTACAAATCCATGTTAAACCCAACAGGTATACCACTTTTAAATCCATGTTTAACCCAAAAGGTTTCACTCCATGTTAAAAAACAGGTACACTCCATGTTTTAAAAACATTTTTACCACTTGTACACCCCCCACTTTTAAAAAGGGGTTTTACCACTTATACAAAGCCATGGTTTCCAAATATACCCCTTTTTTTACTCCATGGGTTAAACAGCATAACACTTGTTTACTCCCCTGTTAAAAAGGTTACCTTTTGTACACTCCATGTTTAAAAAGGTATTCCACTTGTTTCCACCATGGTAACGTAGGGATAAACCCCTTGTACACTCCAGGGAAAAAAAGGTTTCCAATTTTTCACGCCCTGTTTAAAAGGGATAACCAAAT
>NC_069410.1:69961395-69991272 GCF_026875155.1 Cherax quadricarinatus
CTCCCAAGAGCAATGTCATCGCAAAGAGCAACTGTGACAACTCCCACTTTATGTGTGATTCTTTATCTTTTAACTCCAGGGCCTCTTGCCAAGACCCTCGCATTTACTTCTCTTTCAACCCCATCAAATAAATATATTAAACAACCACGTGACATCACACATCCTTGTCTAAGGCCTACTTTTACTGGGAAATAATTTCCCTCTTTCCTACATACTCTAACTTGAGCTCACTATCCTCGTAAAAACTCTTCACTGCTTTCAGTAACCTACCTCCTACACCATACACCTGCAACATCGCTACATTGCCCCCCTAACCCCACCCTGCATACCCCTTTTTTCCAAATCCATAAATGCCACAAAAACCTCTTTAGCCTTATCAAAAATACTGTTCACTTATATGTTTTCACTGTAAACACCTGGTCCACACACCCCCTACCTTTCCAAAAGGGCCTTTCCTTGTTCATCTGCTATCCTATTCTCCGCCCTTACTTTTAATTCTTTCAATAATAACTCTACCATAACAGTTTACCAGGTAAAACTCAACAGACTTATCCCCCTATAATTTTTTGCACTCTCTTTTATCCTCTTTGCCTTATACAAAGAAACTATGCATGCTCCCCTGCCAATCCCTAGGTACCTTACCCTCTTCCATACTTTTATTAAATAATTGCACCAACCACTCCAAAACTATATCCCCCACCTGCTTTTAACATTTCATTTTTAACCCATCAATCCCGGGTGCCTTACCCCCTTTCTTTTTAACCTACTGCCTCACGAACTTCCCCCACACTCACAACTGGCTCTTCCTCACTCCTACAAAAATGTTGTTCCTCTTTCCCCTATACACGAAATCACAGCTTCCCTATCTTCATCAACATTTAACAATTCCTCAAAATATTCATTCCATTTTCCCCCAATACCTCTAACTCTACATTTAATAACTCTCCTCTCCTATTTTTAACTGACAAATCTATTTGTTCTCTAGGCTTTCTTAACTTGTTAATCTCACTCCAAAACTTTTCTTATTTTCAACAAAAATTTGTTGATAACATCTCACCCACTCTCTCATTTGCCCTCTTTTTACATTGCTTCACCACTCTCTTAACCTCTCTTTTTCTCCATATACTCTTCCCTCCTTGCATCACTTCAACTTTGTAAAAACTTTTCATATGCTAACTTTTCTCCCTTTCTACTCTCTTCACAATCATCATTCCACCAATCGCTCCTCTTCCCTCCCGCACCCACTTTCCTGTAACCACAAACTTCTGCTGAACACTCTAACACTACATTTTTAAACCTACCCCATTCCTCTTCGACCCCATTGCCTATGCTCTCATTAGCCCATCTATCCTCCAATAGCTGTTTATATCTTACCCTAACTGCCTCCTCTTTTAGTTTATAAACCTTCACCTCTCTCTTCCCTGATGCTTCTATTCTCCTTGATTTCCATCTACCTTTTACTCTCACTGTAGCTACATCTAGAAAGTGATCTGATATATCTGTGGCCCCTCTTTAAACATGTACATTCTGAAGTCTACTCAACAGTCTTTTATCTACCAATACATAATCCAACAAACTACTGTCATTTCGCCCTACATCATATCTTGTATACTTATTTATCCTCTTTTTCTTAAAATATGTATTACCTATAACTAAACCCCTTTCTATACAAAGTTCAATCAAAGGGCTCCCATTATCATTTACACCTGGCACCCCAAACTTACCTACCACACCCTCTCTAAAAGTTTCTCCTACTTTAGCATTCAGGTCCCCTACCACAATTACCCTCTCACTTGGTTCAAAGGCTCCTATACATTCACTTAACATTTCCCAAAGTCTCTCTCTCTCCTCTGCATTCCTCTCTTCTCCAGGTGCATACACGCTTATTATGACCCACTTCTCGCATCCAACCTTTACTTTAATCCACATAATTCTTGAATTTACACATTCATATTCTCTTTTCTCCTTCCATAACTGATCATTCAACATTACTGCTACCCCTTCCTTTGCTCTAACTCTCTCAGATACTCCAGATTTAATCCCATTTATTTCCCCCCCCCACCGAAACTCCCCTACCCCCTTCAGCTTGTGTTTCGCTTAGGGCCAGGACATCCAACTTCTTTCATTCATAACATCAGCAATCATCTGTTTTCTTCTCATCCGCACTACATCCACGCACATTTAAGCATCCCAGTTTTATAAAGTTTTTCTTCTTCTCTTTTTTAGTAAATGTCTACAGGGGAAGGGATTACTAAGCCATTGTCCGCATTTTAGTCGCCTCATTACGACACGCATGCTCGGAAGGAAAGATTCTTTGTCCACTTCCCATGGACAATAGAAGAATTAAAGAGGAACAAGAGCTATTTAGAAAAAGGAGGAAAAACCTAGATGTATGTATATATATATATTTGCATCATGCTGCGTGTCTAGTGAAGTGTGACCCAAGTGTTAAAGTAGGAGTTATATTAGATATATATATATATATATATATATATATATATATTATATATATTTATATATATAAATATATATGTATATATATATATAATCTCATTTACCAAACTGCGGCAGGCCAGGACTAGACTCTACGAACCTTGTGCGCCTCCATTAAACAGCATAAATGTATTGCATCACCTTGCCACTAGGCCATATGGTATACTTATATCCAAATTTATATATATATATATATATATATATATATATTATATATATATATATTATATTAAATTTATATTATATATTATATATATATTAGGGCACACGGATCTACCCACAGCCTTCCGCATTTGTGTTGCCCTTCGACTTGTCCCCCCTATTCACGCCCTCGTATACAGGTATGTATTTGTGGCAGGGAAGCAGCAGACCGATTCGGGTACCATGGTCTTGTGTGCCGTAATCCGAGGGAAAGACTGCAAGACATGGAGGTTAATAACATTCTCACAGAGGAGCCTCCAACAGCCGGATGCCCAGCAGTAAGGGGAGCCACCCCAAAATATGCAGAAATCTGATGGCAACCAGAAGGCGTCCAGACCAGATGGTATCACACTTCATGCCTGGACCAACGTAAGCAGGTGGTGTGGGACTGATACTATCTTCATTACACCAGGGGAAGTGAAGGGGCAGCAGCCAGCTTCAGGGGAGTCACAAAAGTCTAGGAAAATATGAGGAAGTTGCCCATCTTTGATATGTTTGTTCCCATATGCTCAGAGACCCTTGTTCATGGGGAGGGAAAGAGTGCATCTTAGTTCCTTAGCGAGACCTAATAAATTAGTTATTTAATATTTAATTCTGGTATATTAATTATGGTATAAGTAATTTCAGGTATAATTAATTCTAGTGTAAGTAATTCTGGTATAATTAATTGTTGTTATTATATAATTAATTCTGGTATAATTAATTCTGGTATAAGTAAGTCTGGTATATTAATTTGCTGTTTGTACTGTATGAATTGGTTTGACTTGACCAAACATAAACGTGGTGGAGTCTTGTTACAAATTATGAATATTAATGCGCATCTGTTGAACATAATTAAATAATCTTTTAATAATTTACACTTAACAATTTGGACCCACAGGTGGGGATATATCTAACGCTACCTTGTCATTCAGAAATTAGATGGCACGGTGAAACTACTGTACACAACGTGAAAACTACTGTACAACGTTGTAAACTACTGTTACAATCGTGGAACTACTGTTGACTGAACGCGTAGAATACTGCTGTATCGTTACTGTGAACTATTGTATGTATTTTCTTCGCAGGTTCGCAGTGTATGGCGTTCACCTCATTGATGTGTTCTGGTCACTCTGAGGTCGCAGCTCCAATCCAATTTTGAGTCCCCGTATGTCAATTGATGTTTAATTCACTAAGGATTTCCATTATGACGTCTACCCCCCCCCCTTCCTCCCGTCTTTCTCATCTACTGCTGGTTCATTTTTTCGCACTCGTAAATTAATTATAAAAGACCAACGGCAACAGCATTTATTTCGCTTTATATATTGTTAGGAAAAATTAAGTCAAATTTTCCGCAGATGCATGTAAGGTAAAAGGATAGTAAAGAAGAATCTTTATAGAGTTTGATTCTTATGCTTAAGACTAAGGCTCAGTCACACAAATATGGAAAAATGCAGTAACGCATTATACAAAATTAATTTAGAGAGAGTACAAAAGATCTCTCTCGTCTCTGGTTTTAAGAAGTATTCTGGTTGATTGGTCTGGTATTGCTGCCAGCATCGGCCAGTGGTCGCGGTGCGTGAAGCCTGGCCAGGTGGTTCGTGAGTGCTAGCCAGCATGGCCATAGTGGTCGGTGGCTGCTGCAATGCCTGGCTCAGTGGTCGGTGCTTGCAAGCCTGGCTAGTGTCGCGGGTTTGCTGCAGGCTATTTGTGTCCAGTGTCGGTGCGCAGCCTGGGTCTCCAGTGGGTCGCGGTGGCTCTGCAGCTCTGTGCTCTATATCTTTAGTGGTCTGTGTGATGTCTATGCCTGGTCGACATGAGTGTTGGTCGGTGCTGCAGCTGGCCAGTGTGTGTCGGCGGTGCTTTTATTTTGTCCTGCTGTCCTTTTGTAGCTCAGTGGTCGGTATTGCTGTTACAGCTTATGTGGCCTTTGTCGCGTTACGGTTGCTGCAGCCGGCCATTGTGTGTCGCGTGTGCATGCCAGCCTGGTCCTGTGGTCGTGTTGTTTTTGCTGAGCTATGCATTGTGTGGTCGGTTGTCTTGCAGTCCTTTGGCCATCGTTGGTCTCGCTGGTTGCTTGCAGTTGCCTTTTGGTCGATAGTTGGTTCGGGTTGCTTGCTTGCAGCTAATGGTCCTGTGTGTCGGTGTGACTGTGCAGCCTGGCTCAGTGGGTCGGTGCTTGCAGGCCTTGGCCAATGTGGTCGGTGCTGCAGCTGGCGTCCAGTGTGTTCGGTTTTGCCTGTGCTGCAGCATGGCCAGTGGTTTCGGTTTGCTGCCAGGGGGGGGGGGTCTCCTGGGCCAGTGGTCGTACACGGTTGCTTGCTGCAGCCTGGTCCGCTGTGGTCTTGAGGTTTTGTTGCTGCAGTCCTTGGCGCTCATGTGTGTCGTGTTTGCTGCAGCTTTTGGTCAGTGGTCGGTGCTGCAGCTTCTGGCCATTTGTGGTCGGTTGCTGCAGCCTATGGCAGTGGTTTCGGTTGTTGCTCGCAGTCCAGTGGTCCAGTTGGTCGGTGTGCTGCGCGCCTTGGGTCCAGTGTGTCGCGGTGCTGCGCAGCCTGGCCAGTGGTTCGCGCGCTCGGTGGTTGCAGCCTGGACCTAGTGGTCAGCGGTGCTGAGCCTGTGAACAGTGGTCGGTGCTGCAGGCCTCTGGCACGGGTTGTCGTCGGGTGCTGCAGCCTGGCCAGACGGATCGGTGCTGCAGCCTGGCCGTGGTCGGTGCGCAAGCCTGGCTCAGTTGGTCGGATTTGCTGCAGCTTCTGGCCATTGTGCGTTCGGTTTGCTGCAGCTGGCATGTGGTTCGGGCTGCAGCTGGTCCAGTTTGTGTTTTCTGTTGTGTTTGGCTGGCAGCCTGGCGACAATGGTTCTGGATTGTCTGCTGCTCCTTGGGCCATTGTGGTCGGTCTGCTCGTTTATTGGCCATGTGGTCGGTGCTGAGGCATCGGCTCAGTGCTCTGGTTCGGATGTCTTTTGCTGTTATAATGCTCTCTAGGCCAGTGGTTGCGCGTGTGCTTGCATGACCTGGCCAGTGTGTCGGTGCTGCAGCCCTGGCCAGTTGGTCGGTGACTGGCAGCCTGGCCAGCTAGGTCGCGTGCTGCAGCCTGGCCAGTGTGTGTCGCGGTGTTGTTGCAGCCGGGCCTTCATGTTGGTCGCGCGTGTGTGATGCTTAATTGCTTGACAGCTCTGGCCAGTGGTCGCGTGCCTTTGTTTGCTGCAGCTCTGGTCCAGGTGGTCGGTATGGCAGCCTGGCCAGTGGGTGGTTTCATGCAGCTTGGCCTATTGTGGTCGGTTGATGTGCAGCCTGGCACCTGTTTGGGTTCGGTTTTGTCTGGCAGCCTGGCTGTGTGTTCGGTGTGTGCAGCTCTGGCCTGTGGTCGGTGGCTGTTAGCTGGCGCCAGTGGGCGCGGTTGTGCAAAGCCTGGCCAGTGGTCGGTGGCTGCAACCTGGCCGTAGTGGTCGGTGTGTGATGCAACAGTGGTCTCTGGCCTCTCATGTGGTTTCGCGGTGCTGCATGCTATGTGCTGTGGTTCGGTGCTGCAGCTTTGGCCAAGTGGTTCTGGTGCTGCGCATGGCCATTTGTTTCGGTGGTGCAGTCTGGCCAGTACAGTAACACAGCAAGGGCCAGTTAGTAATACAGAAGACCGTACTAGCAACACAGATAGACCAGTAGTGAGAGAAGCAACGCAGAAGAACTGGTAACAGAAACACAGTATGACTGTTACAATAAGATCAACAGAAGGGTCAGTTACAGTAAACACGCAGAGAGAACGTAAGGTAGACGGATAAGTTTTTTTTGGAGATCGCCTAGCGAATGGAAAATATTTCTATGTTGCAGTGTTTAACTGTCTGGTGCATGATCACAAATAAGAAACTACCGTGATCATCCTGCTTAGAGGCTGCAGTGGGAGTAGAACACCACCGGGTACTTACTGTCAGGGAGGCTGGTGTGTGTGTGGAGTAATACCACCTTGGTACTGTCAGGGAGGCGGGAGTGGGAGTAACCAACACCGTGACTACTGACGATGAGAGCCCGATGTGGGAATACACCATGGAAACTTGTCAAGTTGTTTTTCTCTATTTACGCAAAGGATGCTTTGTGGTTCCTTTTGCTTCATACTCCAACTTTTGGGGCCAAGTACTCAAAGTTCTGTCCAGGAATCAGCAAGTGCCGGGCTTGATTACGGGCTTATGCTCTCAGTAGCCCTGGTTAATCCATATAAAGGAAGATGAAGTGATGGTGAATGTGTCTTTTGGTCTTTCGGGTCTAATTACCTTGCTTGAATTAATTAACGTGATGTGATAAAAAAAACTGTATTGCTTGTGATGTTTTCCAATGGTTCGAAATGAACTTCAAAAAAGTAACATGTATTTATTTTTTTATACTTATTTGACGATAGAAATCTAATCTGACTTATATAAGTATTTGTTCTTTCGTGATGTAATTTCATGTTTATTATGAACCAAAAAAATGTCGGTTCACTCCTCAACGGTGGTGGGTTGTTGATCCCTAAAGTGTGGGGTGTTTTTGCTGATGTTGTCATCCTTTAAAATAGAACGTTTGTTCATAAATTCCCTCAAGCGCGAGTTATGATGCCTACGGGTTTATGCGTTCTCTTTCTTGGACTGTATGAATGTGTTCAGGCTCCTTCCGATTTTACGCGCCCTGATCCGTTCGACTGACAGGTTCGGATCTGGAAATTGGAGGGATGTTGTTATGTTGTAATATGGCGTGTAGAAGTGGTTATACCTTGTGGTTATACATGTTGATACATAGCGGTTGTCATGTAGTTACCTGTTAACTGTTGTGTGTACATAGTCAGCGTATTTATTTAAGACATTCGCTTGTACAGTAGTGGTGATGTACGTGTTAAATGGCGGTGTACATGTTGGCTTTTATACCTATTTTAACATGGCGGTGTACAAGTGGATTTTTATACTATTAGTACATGGCGTGGACAGAGTGGTATTACCTGATCTAACATGGTGGTGTACAGTGGTTTATACTGTTTACATGGATGTGTACTCTGATAGTGGTATACCTTGGTTTAGAACATGGAGTGTACCAGAATGTGGTTTTTGATAGTGCCTGTTAACACGGTAGTGTACATGAGGTTATACATCTGTTAACATGAGTATAACAAGTGGTATACACTGTTAACATCGAGTGTTACATAGTGGTTTATTAACCTGTTAGAACATGTGGTGTGAAAAGTGATATTACCTGTTGGTTATATAATGGAGTGTGCAAGTGGTATACCTACTGTTACATGGTGTGTAAAGTGGTGCTCGCTGTTTTTTTAACATGTGATGTACAGTGGTATACTCTGCTCTTTAACATGGTGTGTACAGGTGGTATATCTGTTAATGTATGGAGTGTACAAGTGGTATACCTGTTTAACATGGAGTGTCAGAGTGGTATACCTGTTAACATGGAGTGTACAAGTGGTTATACATGTTGTTAAACATGGCGTGTAAAGCTGCGTATTCCTGGTAATATGGGTGGTGTACAAGTGGCTATACCTGTTGTTACTTTGGCGTTTGATAACAAGTTGTGTATTCTGTTAAAATGTGTGGTACAAGTGGTTAACCTGTTGTTAATCGATGGGCGTTGTTTACAAGTGGTTATACCGCTTATTGTTAAATACCCATGGCGTGCACAAGTCGTTGGTATACTGTTAACATGGATTGTGTACAAGGTGGTGGATACCTGTTAACATGGGAGTGTGCAACGTGGTATACTGTTAACTTGGAGTGTACAAGTTGTCCTATACTGGTGTTAACATGGTTGTGTACGTACTGGGGAATACTAGATTCGAACATGGTGTGTACAAGTGGCTTTTACCTGTTCGTTAACATGGAGTTGTACAAGTTGGTATGTGTCACTGATGCTAACATGGCGTGTATTGTACAAGTGGTATACTGTTTGTTAACATGGCGTGTGCAAGTGGTATCCATATTGTTAACATGGGTGTGTACAAGGTGGTTTGTGTCCCTATTGTTAATGCATGGTGTGTCAAGTTGGTTAACCCTATTGTTAACATGGTGGTGTGAACAAGTGGATATCCCTTTGTGTTACGCTGGTGTTGTACAAGTGGTATCCCTATTGTTGATCATGCGTGTGGTAGATTAAGTGGTATCCCTATTGTTAAACATGGTGTGTACATAGTTGGTATCCTTTTTGGTTACATGGTGTGTGTTACAAGTGGTATGCCATATTGTTTAAACATGGTGTGTACAATGTGGTATCCCTATTGTTAAACATGGCGTTGAGGTACAAGTGGTTGATCCCTGACTTGTTAAACTTTGGATGGTGTACATGTTGGGTCTCCATATTGTTTAACATGGTGTGTAATGTGGTATCCCTATTGTTAACTATGGTTCGATGTACGAATGGGTAACTTGTGTGTTCAACGTTCTTTTAACCTAAGACATATTTCTATCATTATTATCTAGTGTTTTTATCAACCCTACCTTTTATTACTTTTAAGTTTGGTTACTCACTCAAACTGATCTCTGACATACTTGTACGTTATCATTCATGACGATTCACATATAATAAATGTAAAACCGCTAATTTATAATGTATTTTTACAGCGAGTTGTGAGCGTATGTGTCACAGTTAGGTGTGGAAGAAGTCGGGGAACGCGCGTGTAATGTAATAATATAATTCCGTTGCTATAATTGTTGTGTTTAATCATAAATATCTGTCACGCACTCGCCACTTGTTTATCAGTAGTAGATTTGTACCTGCTTCTCTTAATCTTCGGAAACAGAGTGAGACTAAAACAAGCCATACGATGCCTGAAGTCTTTTTTTTAATAGAGTTTATGTGATTTTCTTCTGTTTCGGCTGGTAACTTTCGATTAAAATTTGTAGAAATGTTAACTTTAAGATTTCGCTACACATATACGACTAGGTCCACAACCCTAGTTCGCTGTGGACAAGTGTTCCTGACGCGGACTGTGTCAGGGAAACACTTGTTCCTGGTTCTATGACGCGCAAACCTTACGTAAACCGTAACCTGATTGGTTACAGTTGTGCCAAGCTCGTCGAACTTTAAAGTTTCCCCAAGATTTCCCATGACTAGTGTCAAATTTCCCAATTTTGAATCACTTTTTTCTTATTTGACTTGTAATCTCGGTAATTAATTTATTTTGTTGAAAGCCACAATAAAGACTCGTTTTTGAAACGTTGTAGTTGAGAGAACAGAGGGAGTTGCCGGCACAGAGAAACGCGTGTGCTACTTAGTAAGTGATTCATACGAAAAGTAAGAGGTAACTAGTTGAGATCCTCCCATTATTTACTCTGATTTTGTGTGAAATTGCAAACGCAAATATTTTTGCTTTTAATATACGATTTCATTAATTATGGAATATTTCACGAGAAAATACACATTGGTCTTGTTTAGACTGAGTCATGTGGTTCTCACAATTGGCTGCATTATTGTTGCTTCATCTTTTCTCAATGTCATAAAAGGTAATGAGAAATTTGCAAAAATTTTTTGTTGAGAGTATAATTTCTTTCTGGTATAGTGGATGGTTTGCTGCTGCAGTAAGACCAAAATAAGAATCACTAGTGCGCCTGCGAGGTGCGAGTGGCGCCACTTGACAAAGTGAGACGCTCTGCAGCTAAGCAACAACATCACTGGGATAAATCATCCTCAGTCACGCGTCTGGAGTTATACTATTGACGTTTATTGTGAATCCTACAAACCACTGAGTATTGTAACATACATATGACGAAAGTCTTTCACGATTTTATACAGGGCGCCCACGGTTTTCTGTTGACAACTGTCGACTCATTCTAAAATTAAGGACGGTCGTATTTTCGCTAGATGCTTTTGATTAAAAAATGCGTAAAGCGAAAAGGTGTACTCTTGTTACCTATTCACTTGTGTCTGATTCAATGGCATTATGAAAAGGGTGTGTTAGATGTTTATATTGTTACCATTTACAAAAGTAATGACACTCAGAAACAGTTTCTCGGGAGGCCACGGACTACATCCTCCGTGACGGGACAACCATCATCCACGTATTATGAAATACCTGCATTAACTACTCGTGTTCTGCACATCTGTGGCTTCAAAAATGGGAAGTACTAGGGGTTCTGTTAGAGTTAGTAACTACTTCTGGAGTCTGGATTTAGGGGTGCGTGTGTACCACGTGTGTGTGTGCAGTGTGTACCACTGTGTGGTTGGTAGTGTGTTGTTACACTGTGGTGCAGTGGTAGTTACCCACTGTGTGCTGTGTTGTACCAACTGGTGGTGCGCAGTGGGTACCACTGTTGGTTTGCAGTGTGTGTACCACTGTGGTGCGCAGGTGTGTATAACTGTGGTTTCGTGTTGTACCATCTGTGGTGTGCTGTGTGTATCCACTGTGGTGGAAGGTCGTTTGTAGCGCAGATCTGTTGGTTTGCAGTTATTCCACTGTGTGCGTGTGTTTCACTGTGGTACGTTGGTATCACTGTGGTTGCGAGTGTGTACTCACTGTGTTGCAGCGTTTGTACCATGTGTGCTAGTCTGTTTCACTGTGGTTGCGAGTTGTGTTACTACTGTGTGTATGCGTGTGTATCACTGTGGTGCGGAGTTTGTGTATAACTGTGGTGCAGTTTGTGTATCACTGTGTTATATGGTGCAGTGTGTATAAGCTGTGGTTTGCGCAGTGTTGTATATGCACTGTGTGTTTGCAGTGTGTATCACTGTGGTGCAGGTGTGTACGCCACTGTGGGTGCAGTGTTGTAATCACTTTTGTGTGCAGTTGTGTTTATCAATATGGTGCAGTGTGATATCACTGTGTGCGAGTTGTTGTATGACTGTGGGTGTCAGTGTGTACCCCTGTGTGTGTCAGATGGTGTTTCACGGTGGTGCAGAGGTGTGTGTATAATGTGGTTGCAGTTTGTGAACATCTGTGAATGTTGTGCGCGAGTGTGTGGTATCTACTGGGTGCGCGTGTTTGTACCACACGGTGGTGCTAGTTGTGTCCCACTTGTGGTGCATGTGTGTACCAGTGTGGTGCAGTGTGTATCATGTGGTGTCTGTAGTGTGTTACCACTGTGGTTGCAGTGTGTACCACTGTGTTGCAGTGTGTGTCACTGTGTTGCAGTGTGTATCACTGTGTTGCAGTTGTGTACACTGTGGTGCAGTGTTGTACCACTGTCGTGCAACGTGGTGTATGCCACTGTTGGTGCAGTGTGTACAGACTGTGGTGCAGTTGTGTATCACTGTGGTGCGTGTGTACCACTGTGTTGCGCCAGTGTGTCTCAATTGTTTTGGCAGTGTGTGTTACCATTGTGTTGCAGTGTGTGTTCACTGTGTTGCGTGTGTGTCACTGTTGTGCAGTGCTGGTACCATGTTGTGGGGGCTTTTTAGTGTTGTAGCCACTGTGGCTGCAGTGTGTACCACTGTTGGTTGCAAGTGTTTTGTACCACTGTGTTTGCTATGTGTGTGTCACTGTGTGTGCACAGTTGTTGTATGTCACTTGTGGTTTGCAGTGTGGTATCAATGTGGTGCAGTGTGGTTCATGTGGTGCGTGTGTTACTCAACTGTGATTGCAGTGTGTACCACGGTGTTGCTAGTTGTGTACACGTGTGGTGCTAGTGTGTAGCACTGTTGTGCAGTGGTGAGCACTGTGTGCAGTGGGTTACCACTGTGTGCAGATGTGTACACTGTGGTGCATGTGTACCACTGTTGCTGCAGTGTGTGCCTGTGGCGTGCAGTGTTGTACCACTGTTGGTGCAGATGTGTACCACTGTGGGCGTGTGTTGTCCATTGTGGTGCAGAGTGTTGTACCACTGTTGGTTGCAGTGTTTGTACCCTACTGTGGTGACCATTGTCTTTGTAGCACTGTGGTGCAGGTATGTCACTGTGGTTGGTGTCTGTGTTGACCACTGTGGTGCTCTGTGTGTTTCCACTGTGGTGCAGTGGGTTGACACTGTGATTGGTGCAGGTGTACAACTGTGATGCACGTGTGTTCCACCTGTGAGTGTCTCAGTGTGTTCACTGTGATGCAGTGGTGTACCGCACGGTGGTGTCAGTGTAGTACGCACCACCTTCGTATTGTGTGCAGTGTGTACCACTGTGTGATGTACTAGAGTGTACCGCCACTCGTGGTGTGCTAGTGTGTTGTGACCACTGTGTGATGCAGTGTGTACCACTGTGGTTGCGCAGTGTGTACCATCTGGTGGCTTGCAGTTTGTGTACCGCACTGTGGTGCAAGTGGTACTTGTGGTGCAGTTGTGTACCACGTGTTTTGTGCTCGTGTGTGTAGCACTGTGGTGCAGTGTTGTAACACTGTGTGCAGTGTTTTTTGCAGTGGGTCAGCACTGTGGTGCCGTGTGTACCACTGTGGGTGCAGCTCTGTGTGTCCACTGTTGTGTGCAGTGTTGTACCACTGTGGTGTTGCAGTTTGTGTGTTATCCACTGTGGTTGCAGTGTGTACCACTATGTTTGCAGTTGTACATGTGGTTGCAGTGTGTACCACTGTGGTGCAGTGTGTACCACTGTGGTGCAGTTGAAGCCATCTGTGGTGCAGTGTGGTGTACCACTGTGTGCTGTGTGTACAGCGTGTGGTGCGCAGTTGTAACACTGTTGGGTGCAGTTGTGTTACCACTGTGGTGCAAGTGTTGTACGCACTGTGATGCAAGTGGTGTACCACTGTGGTGCAGTGCTGTTAACCACGTTTTTTGGTGCAGTGTGTTGCAGGTATGGTTGCAGTGTTTGTACCTTCTGTGATGCAGTGTGTACCACGTGGTGCAGTGTTGTGCCACTGTGTGGTGCAGTGTTGGACTACTTTGTGGTGTGCAGTGTGTGTACCACTTATGTGTGCAGTGCTACCACTGTTTATTGGTCAGTGTGTTACTCACTGTGGTGTCTGTGTTGTACCACTGTTGGTGGCAGTGTGTACCATCTGTTGATGCAGGTGTGTACCACGTGTTGGTTGCAGGTGTGTACCACTGTGGTGGCAGAAAGACTGTGTACCATCTGTGGTGCAGTGGTTTGTACACTGTGGTGCAGTGTCCAACTTTGTACAGTGTGTTGGGTACCAACACGCGCTATTGACTGTCATAATAGCGCCTACTGCCATCTCCAGTTCTAGCACTCTTATATTATTAATTTGGGTTGCTTATTGTTAATCGTTCATCCTGGTTATAGTTGTGTGTAATAACGCATATTAGGAATCCTCATTTTTCCTAGTATATCCCCTGTTCATAATATCTTAGCTGTAATTTACATAGTGTACAAAAGTGCTCTATAAGGCACAGGGTCATTGAATCTACTTGTGCATCTCTTGGCTTTAGCTCATGTTAGTGTTTTCCAGTATTGATTCATATTGCACTGATAATTTCTTCCGTTTGAGAGTGTAATCAATGTCCATGTTCAATATCTCACAGTCTTGAGATGAGATTCTCAGTGTTTCGTCTCCACATTCCTTAAGGGCGAAATTCTTAAGTGTTTTGTGTCTTTTTTTCTGTGTTTGTCTTGTTTGGTTGTGGTACGAGAGTTAGAGTTGTCCTCTCTGTGTCGCTGTCTCTTGCGCCTGCTATAGAGAGAGAAGAGAGGGAGGAGAGAGTAGAGGGAGATGGAAGAGAAAGAAGAGAAGAGGGAATATCACTTCTATCTTGAGATCATTTATCCAAGAATGACTCTAGTCTGGAACTCATTCGTACTCCCCATTATGATGTTAACGTGATAATGTCAATTTATCAACTGTATATGCTGGGCCTACAGATGGCTCCATCTTCATCTTTTTCCCGTTGTTAGTCTCATAACAATATAATACGCTTTCAAATGAGCTGATGTAGGTAACAGCTCTTAGCTTGTCAATGCAGCTAGGGATCCTAACCTTACTTTTGTCAAACCTTGTGTGGAAAAACAGAGTGAGAGAGAGGGAAGGAGGGAAAGGGGTGAGAGGAGAAGAGAGAGAGTGAGAGTCGAGAGAAGGAGAGAGGAGAGGAGAGAGAGAGACGAGAGATGAAGAGTGAGAGAGAAAGAGAGAGAGAGAGAGAGAGAGAGAGAGAGAGAGAGAGAGAGAGAGAGAGAGAGAGAGAGAGAGATGTATGGATGTATGTATTTGTCCGAGTCTCTTGATCCAATAAGCTCTAGACAGTCACACTATATAACTTGTGAAGTAAATATTATAAGGTTGCAGATTCCTATGATCTCTCTCCTGTCTGTACTTACTTCGTGGTGGATATCATTGTGAAACATTTAATTGACCCTCAGAATTTGTCGATGTTAAGTAATTTAAAACTTCAGAAGTGCTGGCAAATAGCCCAAAAATTCTTGGAAGCAAGGTATCCAGAAAGTACACTACAGAAACTGTCAGTGCATTAATTTAATATTTTGTTACTGCTCAAACCAGGAGATTTCTGGTTCATCGCATTCAGATTCGGAGAGCCTAGTTTCACATTTAGAAAATATGTCCTGAAGATAGATTTAGAGAGAGCGAATAAGGCAGATGTGTATGAGCCAGTTGTTAGCCGTTTACGTTTCATCCCTTTCTAGCCTGACAGACCAATATCCCAGAGATTTTACAGGCAGTATGGGCGTAACCTCTATGCAACCCTGTACGTAGCTATCCTAGGACTAGAATCTAGGATATATTAGGAATGCGACTGGACAAAGGCGCCCGACCTAATGAAAAAGTCCAGACTCATTCCGTTAGTTTCCTTATTCTCGGTTGTCCACTGGTCTATTTCTCAGGATCAGTTTGATGGAGGATGAATGCCTAATTTAAGTTGCAGACTTGCAAAGAGAAGACACAGGAAAATTGAAACAAAGAAGATTTCTATAAAGAGATTGTTCGTCTCGAAGGACAAACAATTTTATGGTCTGAGAACTTGTAGTACAACCCAGGCAGGGAACATTAAACGTGCAAAAAAAGCAGCCTCTTATTGAGTTCCTAGGTTTTCTTTGAAAAGTGACTTAGACACTTATTTTAATGTTTTTTGAGAATCATGCAAATGCAATGGGGAATTGGCCACGTAAGCACTAGGCAACATTGTTTGCACACGCTTTGATAGTCTGAGTTCAAATTGTACTGCTTCTATGCCTTGACAAGTACGTTAACTAACAATAACTTATGGAAATTAAAATTACCTGGATGAACCTCATAAGATACATAACAGTAAACTGTAACAAAGATTATTATTCTTTTCAAGGTTACAGAGACATGTAGGGAATTTTAGGTCATTTTAGGTCGACAAGAAAATGTCCCCCATTCGATACCGACTACACTATCTCCACAAAGTCATCTGGAACCTTATAAATTTCAAATGAAATTTACATCACCAGGGATTATGGTTAAAAATTAATATAAATATGTGGACGGTATGTTAAATTTTAGTTAATGAATATTAATGAAAGAGAATTATTAATAATAAAACACTCACCAATTTGTCTGGAGATTACTTGGTGTGTCATACACAACCCCTGCCTAAATATGAGAAAAATACTGGCCAGAATTTCAACATATATATTGACATTACTTATCTGGGGGATGGTGTACTTATTATCTTCTTTTCCATTTAATTTCGGAAGTCTTGTCCAATTATTGTTTCTCAATTCTGCAGTCCTGCAGGAATGTGAGAAACCAACAATTTCTGCTCCTGTTTGAGAGGTTTTTAAACACAATTTAACCTCTAAAGCGACGAAAAAGTTTTTCGATTTTTCCTAACGTCTTTCTTGCCAGTTCAAAAAACAATGGCCCTCTCCGCAGCGATGCTGACATCTCGCTGAAATTTTTTTTTTTTTTTTTTTTCTTTTTTTTTTATTTTGCACATTAATTTTTTTAACTTACATTATATTTACACCAATTTACGTACAAAAACATATTTTCGGAATATATATACAATATTTCCAACTGGGCATGGTGGATGTCGTTGCTAAACGACTCCAATTTGTTCCTTCCTCTAGGAGATGATTCCAGCCAGTTTGGTTGAGTTTGCTGTTTTCCTAGGAGGCTTAACTACTATGTTCATCTTCTTGCTTCCACTTGGTCAACCACTACTTAATATCACTCATCGTCACTTCCCTTAGATTTTCATTTTACATTGTGTGACGTGATTACCATTTAATTCCAAGGGAATCAATTTATTTAATTTGCGTAAACTTTCCCTGGCTCACGAAACAACTTTGACATTCCAGAAACACCTTGTGCTATGGGTTACAATGTCAATACCTTGCCTGAGGCCACCAATGTTCATGTGTTTCAGTATCAATTAACACAATGTTGCCTGGTTGATTGTTCTGTCGATTTAACTGCCTCTGTAGCGCCATAAAAGTGTTCTCGTAGTGTAAAACAGATATTCATTAAGCCACAATTTGGGGACCAATGATCAATTCTTTATTTAACTAGTTTATTATCACACAACACTGCCGCATCATTTATCTTCATCACTTTCTTCCAGATTATATCTATAGACAGGGGCAGCTTCAATTTCCTTCCACATATTAGGTGAGAAGGTGTTAATACTCTGCATTAGTGTATACTCATTATGAGGCGATTATTTATCCGATTCTTTGCCTCCACCAACACTGCACGGAATTCCTTCATTTAATTCTCTTCCGGTGTCGTTCTTTACAGAGACACTCTTCACTGTGCTATCAGTACTTTCGTTACAGCCCTCCTTCCAGGGGCTCTCTGGGTAATAAACTTCCAGGTACACACATGTGGGTTAAACGAGATTGAACATCGTTTACTCTTATTTAATTCTTTAAAGTGTTTTGAGGCAACCTGCTACAAAATTAGTGGCATTATCGAAATCATCAATCTCGTGACAGGATCTCCTAGCTGCAAATTTTCGAAAACAGCTGTATAAACTCTTCTTCAGAACAAGTCTGAGCCACTTCTAAATGAAAACTGCTAGTTGCAGTACATGTGAACAAAGGGGGCATACATACACTTTCTGATGGATATCATCTGAAGCATCTCTTAAACTAATTGGGACGATAGTATAGTATTACACCGTTACTCATATGGTTTTCGCTAATTTGTACGTTGCTCCTTTGGCAAAGGTGGGGGACCTGGGTACATATTGTTCTGCCATCACAGATTTAATAACACTTTTTTACACTTTGCATCCTTGTGGAGGGATCCAGAAGTTACCTAATACAGTTTAAGGTATCTTGTACACCACCATGCGTACATTAATTTATGGGGATTTAAAACAATCAAAATTTTTAGATGCTGAGTTTTGGGCAGTAGATAGGGGTTTAGATATTCACCCAGTTCAGACATTTTGTAACCTAACCTCTGAACCTAATTAATTATTGTCTAAATAACCCCCCCAATTTTCTATTATTGAACCTTTCACAATTTTTCTTTCCATTCATAATTTACTTCCATTTCCTAGATTTATTCCTATACCCTATGTATCCATTATTTCAGAGGATGTGAAAATTTATATGGATATTCATTTCGTTTAGAAATTTAAACACCAACTTAGTTAACATTGATTAGTTTGGGTAAAGAGAATACCTATTTATATAATGGCTAAAGGACAAACTATTGGCAGCAGTGGTCACAGTAGTGGTTTGTCACAAGAACAACATATGCTTTTTGTACAGGTCAATTTACTTTATTTCACCATCCAGCTCGGTTCTTTTTAAACATGACACAGCACAAATTAACCCGAAATAGAAGAGAGAGCTTACGACGGACGTTTCGGTCCGACTCGGACCTTACAAAATAAAAAGTAACACTAACGAGAAGTAGAGTAGGACGGGTATATATATGGGGGGGGGGGGCTGAAGTGGTGGTGGTGGTTGGTGGTGGTAGTAGTAGTAGTAGTAGTAGTATAGTAGTAGTAGTAGTAGTAGTAGTAGTAGTAGTTAGTATTAGTTGTAGTACGTGGTGGGTGTGGTGGTGGAGGCAGAAGGAACTAGTGGTGGGGAAGAATGGGGGAGCCAGTCAAATACTAAGAAAGGGGAGCACTTCAAGGGAGTTAGGTGCCCACAGAGGGAGGGCAAGAACACAGAGGAGGGGGGGGAGACATCCCAGAAGAGAAAAAGGAAAGAGGAAAGGGGAGGAGTGAGAAGAAGAAAAAGGGAGGAATCAGGTTACCTTGTTACCTTGTACGTTGTAGGAAAAACAAGGTCAAACCTGTATCGAATTCACTCTTGAGAAAAAGAATGCATTTGATAGGTGGTGCAGAGCCTCAAATTGCAATTCTTTTGACAGCCTCGTTCAGCTGCTACTAGATAAAGATTTCTATAGCTATGTCTGCTGATATACAAGAATATCTGATTGAACATAATGCTTCAGATGTTCTAGAAAATGCCGCCTTAGATGATAACTATGAACTATCTCGCAAACTTGCACTTACTAAAATGCAAAGAAGCAAGGTAACGAAAAAATGTTCTATAAGTTGGCAACCGGATCAGTTGATCAGTGCCGATCTGTTGTTATTACCTCTCGTATCTATACTAAGAAAACTCGCAATTCTATATCTGTCTCTGTGGCTAGACAGAAGTCAGATACTGAGAAGAAGAAAGTTAAATGTACCTACTGTCTGAGAAAAGGACATTCTAGGGAGTGTTGTTATAAACTGGAAAGAGATATGAGAAATGATCGTGCTGGAGTCCCTACACAAATCGAATCTTTGGGACAACAAAGGCACGAAGATTCTAGTAATACTTCTAATCTGCTGTTTTGGAGAATATTACTCAGTATAGACGATTAGGGTCAGAAAGTATTTTTGACGATAAGATTCATTCAGCAATGAGTCCTTATTTATCTAGAGAAAAAGTGGGACTTGACGAATCCCAGCTAACTGCGGTAATTACTTTCCGAGACACTGGCAGTTATCTCACCTTGTTAAGAGATGATATATTGCCCTTAACTAATGATACTTATACCAAGATAGATGTATTGTTAGAAGCCTATGGAGGGGCTGTTATAAAAGTACCTCTTTATAATGTATATCTTGCAGCAAGTATTATAGTGGGTATATCTAATGGTGGAATTCCTTATCAGGTAAGTGGATTTGTTGATAGGGAATGACGTCCTTCTAGCTGGTATATGTAAGGACCCACTGGTTATTGATAATACCATTGATGATAATTACGCCATTGATGCTTCTTAAGAGAATTTATTATAATCACGGGGAGTGCTGAACCCATAGGATTATACAGCGCATGTGGGTGGGTGGGGGGGTGGAAGGCATTCAGGCTCAATTCATGGAACTGGAGCACAGATCCAATTTCTTAGATCAAGAGCCCCTCACCAGCATCAAGGAACCTCCCTTGAGAGGTTGTAAAGAGAAGCCTATTTTATTTCCTCTAAGTGCAGTTACTAAAGCCATGTCAAAGATACAACAACCATCCTTGTCTCCTGTTGTGTTAGTTGTTAATAATAATAATTTTACTTTGAATATGTTCAGTGATGCACTGCGACCACCATCATTAACACTCACCCCCCCCCCCCGTTCATCAGACTAGTCAAGACACAACTGACGTTAAAATTTTAGCTCATGACGATATAATCAAGGATCAGTTTGTTGATCAGTCTCTAGAAAGACAGAGATATAGCAGTTACTGAGAGTGAAGCAAAGAATCTTGATATTATAGTAACGGTGTACTTATGGAGAAAAATACTTGTAAGTTATCAGTTGATAGTGTTTCCAGCACAGTCAAGCATCTTGTAGTTTTACCAGTTACTTATCGTCAGCAAGCTATTGATTTTGCTCACAGTAGTCCCATAAGAGGACATTTGAGTGTCAGAAAGACACTATATAAACTGGCAAAACATTTCACTTTGCCAAAAAGAAGGAAACTGTGGCTGATCATGAGCGACGTTGTCAAGTCCGTCAAGTGACGGGCAAGCCAACACACACACCTATCACCACTGATGGTGATCCATTCTCACGTCTCTTCAAAGACTTTATTGGTTCAATGCCTAGAACCAAACTAGGGAACCAATACTTGTTTACTATTATAGACACAGCTACACGCTATCCCGAAGCTATTCCTATGAGAAAAATTAATGCCCTTGCTATTGTGAGAACACTGATGAAGTTTTTCTCCCAGGTTGGATTGCCAAGAGAGATTCAGTTGGATCAGGGATCCAACTTCACTTCTACGATCTTTAGAGAAGCATTATCCCACCTAGGAATAAAGTCAGTTCTTTTAACCATTTATCACCCACAGTCACAAGGTACTCTAGAGAGATTTCATCAGACTTTGAGCAGTTTTCTAGAGACTGGGATAAAGGTGTAACTTTTCTTCTGTTCGCTATGAGAGAAAGTGAGCAAGAAAGTCTTGGGTTTACCCCGTTTGAGTTAATATTCGGACACCAAGTGCGTGGTCCTTTCGCTGTGTTGAAAGACGTGTGAAGAGGAAAATTAAATCCATCATTGAGCACATCACATTCATTAATGTGGAAGCATTTGACAGCTGCAAGAGAGCTGGCTTTGAAAAACCTAGTTTCGGCTCATGTTAGAAAGAAGCAAGAATATGACAAGCATGCTGTCCCTCGGTCCTTTAAAGTAGATGAGGTGATGGATCAGAAATTAGTAGCAGGTCATGCTCTACAAGCCAGGTATGATGGTCCCCTGGAAGTAGTGAAAAAGTTTAGTGACGCGAATTATTTAATACGCACACCTGGGAAGAGGAAATCAAATCATGTGTACCATGTTAACCAGCTCAAGACATACTACGCTAGTCCTCTACTTACTGCATCTATTTTTTCTATGACAAAGGAAGATAAGGTCAGTCTGCCTGGCATCTCTAAAGGTAAAGAGGTGCGTTTAGAAAATTCAGTGACACTTCAATCACTAGATAATTTTCTTAGCAACCTTGATGTTGGTAAAGCTAGTGATATTAAAAACATGATTTTACAGAACCCTGAATTGTTCAGTGACGTTTCTAAACGTTGTACTCTGGGCGTTCAATACGTTGATGTACAGGGAGCATCGCCAATTAAGCAATCGTCTTACAGGATGAGTCCAACGAAACATAAAGCATTGAGAGAAGAAGTTGACTTTTTGTTATCTCATGGACTTACTGAGTGGAGTAAAAGTCCATGGGCATCTCCGTGCAGTTTAGTGCCCAAACCTGACGGTTACAGAAAAGTATACTCCGTTACCTTGCCTGATGGATATCCCCTTCCTCGCATTGATTACCTTATTGACCGTGTCAGGAGCCCAGTATGTCAGCCGAGTAGATCTCTTACGAGGATTAATGAACGAGTTGACGCACAACATAGATGGAGTGGAAGCCTACCTTGACGATTTGGTGGGAACAACACTTGAGCATTGTTGGAGACTGGCACACTACAACTTTACTGTTAATTTGGTTAAGTGTAGTTTTGGTTAGCCAAGATTACTTTTCTAGGATTTTATATAGGACAAGGTGAAGTTGCTCTTATTGATGATAAGGTTCGTGCTATTTCTGCATTTCCAGTGCCACATGATAGGAAGGGAGTGCAGAGATTCCTGGGCATGGCAGGACATCATAGATTTTGTTCTAACTTTTCTCAAGTCGCTACTTCCCATACTGTGATAGTGATAGTGATAGCAGCAAAGTTCCACTGAACAGTAGCCACGGTGGTGTCATTCCCACTCCAGCCTCCCTGACAGTGGCCACGGTGGTGTCATTCCCACTCCAGCCTCCTTTAACAGTAGCCACGGTGGTGTCATTCCCACTCCAGCCTCCTTTAACATAGCCACGGTGGTGTCATTCCCACTCCAGCCTCCTTTAACAGTAGCCACGGTGGTGTCATTCCCACTCCAGCCTCCTTTAACAGTAGCCACGGTGGTGTCATTCCCACTCCAGCCTCCTTTAACAGTAGCCACGGTGGTGTCATTCCCACTCCAGCCTCATTTAACAGTAGCCACGGTGGTGTCATTCCCACTCCAGCCTCCTTTAACAGTAGCCACGGTGGTGTCATTCCCACTCCAGCCTCCTTTAACAGTAGCCACGGTGGTGTCATTCCCACTCCAGCCCCCTTTTAAAACAGTAGCCACGGTGGTGTCATTCCCACTCCAGCCTCCTTTAACAGTAGCCACGGTGGTGTCATTCCCACTCCAGCCTCCCTGAACAGTAGCCACGGTGGTGTCATTCCCACTCCAGCCTCCCTGACAGTGGACACGGTGGTGTCATTCCCACTCCAGCCTCCCTGACAGTGGCCACGGTGGTGTCATTCCCACTCCAGCCTCCCTGACAGTGGCCACGGTGGTGTCATTCCCACTCCAGCCTCCCTGACAGTGGCCACGGTGGTGTCATTCCCACTCCAGCCTCCCTTAACAGTAGCCACGGTGGTGTCATTCCCACTCCAGCCTCCCTGACAGTGGCCACGGTGGTGTCATTCCCACTCCAGCCTCCCTGACAGTGGCCACGGTGGTGTCATTCCCACTCCAGCCCCCCTTAACAGTAGCCACGGTGGTGTCATTCCCACTCCAGCCTCCCTGACAGTGGCCACGGTGGTGTCATTCCCACTCCAGCCTCCCTGACAGTGGCCACGGTGGTGTAATTCCCACTCCAGCCTCCCTGACAGTGGCCACGGTGGTGTCATTCCCACTCCAGCCTCCCTAACAGTGGCCACGGTGGTGTCATTCCCACTCCAGCCTCCCTGACAGTGGCCACGGTGGTGTTATTCCCACTCCAGCCTCCCTGACAGTGGCCACGGTGGTGTTATTCCCACTCCAGCCTCCCTGACAGTGGCCACGGTGGTGTCATTCCCACTCCAGCCTCCCTGACAGTGGCCACGGTGGTGTAATTCCCACTCCAGCCTCCCTGACAGTGGCCACGGTGGTGTAATTCCCACTCCAGCCTCCCTGACAGTGGCCACGGTGGTGTAATTCCCACTCCAGCCTCCCTGACAGTGGCCACGGTGGTGTAATTCCCACTCCAGCCTCCCTGACAGTGGCCACGGTGGTGTAATTCCCACTCCAGCCTCCCTGACAGTGGCCACGGTGGTGTAATTCCCACTCCAGCCTCCCTGACAGTGGCCACGGTGGTGTAATTCCCTCTCCAGCCTCCCTGACAGTGGCCACGGTGGTGTCATTCCCACTCCAGCCTCCCTGACAGTGGCCACGGTGGTGTAATTCCCACTCCAGCCTCCCTGACAGTGGCCACGGTGGTGTAATTCCCACTCCAGCCTCCCTGACAGTGGCCACGGTGGTGTAATTCCCACTCCAGCCTCCCTGACAGTGGCCACGGTGGTGTAATTCCCACTCCAGCCTCCCTGACAGTGGCCACGGTCTGTAATTCCCACTCCAGCCTCCCTGACAGTGGCCACGGTGGTGTAATTCCCACTCCAGCCTCCCTGACAGTGGCCAGGGTGGTGTAATTCCACTCCAGCCTCCCTGACAGTGGCCACGGTGGTGTAATTCCCACTCCAGCTCCCTGACAGTGGCCACGGTGGTGTAATTCCCACTCCAGCCTCCCTGACAGTGGCCACGGTGGTGTCATTCCCACTCCAGCCTCCCTGACAGTGGCCACGGTGGTGTAATTCCCACTCCAGCCTCCCTGACAGTGGCCACGGTGGTGTAATTCCCACTCCAGCCTCCCTGACAGTGGCCACGGTGGTGTAATTCCCACTCCAGCCTCCCTGACAGTGGCCACGGTGGTGTCATTCCCACTCCATCCTCCCTGACAGTGGCCACGGTGGTGTAATTCCCACTCCAGCCTCCCTGACAGTGGCCACGGTCGTGTAATTCCCACTCCAGCCTCCCTGACAGTGGCCACGGTGGTGTAATTCCCACTCCAGCCTCCCTGACAGTGGCCACGGTGGTGTTATTCCCACTCCAGCCTCCCTGACAGTGGCCACGGTGGTGTTATTCCCACTCCAGCCTCCCTGACAGTGGCCACGGGGTGTTATTCCCACTCCAGCCTCCCTGACAGTGGCCACGGTGGTGTAATTCCCACTCAGCCCCCCTGACAGTGGCCACGGTGGTGTAATTCCCACTCCAGCCTCCCTGACAGTGGCCACGGTGGTGTAATTCCCACTCCAGCCTCCCTGACAGTGGCCACGGTGGTGTCATTCCCACTCCATCCTCCCTGACAGTGGCCACGGTGGTGTAATTCCCACTCCAGCCTCCCTGACAGTGGCCACGGTGGTGTAATTCCCACTCCAGCCTCCCTGACAGTGGCCACGGTGGTGTAATTCCCACTCCAGCCTCCCTGACAGTGGCCACGGTGGTGTAATTCCCACTCCAGCCTCCCTGACAGTGGCCACGGTGGTGTAATTCCCACTCCAGCCTCCCTGACAGTGGCCACGGTGGTGTTATTCCCACTCCAGCCTCCCTGACAGTGGGCACGGTGTTGTTATTCCCACTCCAGCCTCCCTGACAGTGGCCACGGTGTTGTTATTCCCACTCCAGCCTCCCTGACAGTGGCCACGGTGATGTAATTCCCACTCCAGCCTCCCTGACAGTGGCCACGGTGGTGTAATTCCCACTCCAGCCTCCCTGACAGTGGCCACGGTGGTGTCATTCCCACTCCATCCTCCCTGACAGTGGCCACGGTGGTGTAATTCCCACTCCAGCCTCCCTGACAGTGGCCACGGTGGTGTCATTCCCACTCCATCCTCCCTGACAGTGGCCACGGTGGTGTTATTCATACTCCAACTTCTCTGACAGGAGTCATGGTAGTGTTGTTATTTGTGTTCATTCACCAGAGTTAACATTAATAAAAATACGAACAGCGGAATTGTTCATATTGTTCATTATTGTAACTAGGAACAATAATGCACTCATTAGAGTTAACATTATAACAACTGGATATATTTCAGTCGCCCCAAGATCCCAGGAAGGTATCCCCGTATTGCATAAACTCAGCCGCCTCTACGTTACTGTTCTTCTGTGCTACTGGCCTGTACTGTACTTCTGTCACTGTACTGTTCTGTGTTACTGTACTATTTTTCCGATTTACTGCACTGTTCTTCTGTGTTACTGAAATGGTCCTCTTCAGAGTAGCAGGTAGGCCTGTGGCATCCCTATGAATCAGAAGAAAACCTGTATCTTCACCAGGACTGACGATCTCATGCTTACAGCCTCCCCAGTGCTTGTCTTACAGCCGTCACACATTCCCAGGGTCCTCTCGCACACCCCACAAAAGCAAGAAACAAACAGAAGGGAAAATCAATTAAGAATAGCAGTAGTACTGTTCTCTAGTGTTATTGAACTCTACTGTTCATCATTGTTATTATACTGCACTGTTTTTCTGTGTAACTACTGTTCTTCAGGGTTATTGTACTATTCTGTTCTGTGTTATTGTACTGTTATTCTGTGTTACTGTTCTGGTCTTCTGTGTTACTGTACTGTACTGTTCTTGTGTGTTACTGTACTGTTCTTCTGTGATGCTGTACTGTACTAGTCTTCTGTGCTATTGTACTGTACTGGTCTTCTGTGTTATTGTTTTGTACTGCTCTTCTGTGTTTTTATTCTGCATTGATCTGCTGCTGTTGTACTGCGCTGGTCGTCTGTATTACTGTACTGTACTGGTGTTCTGTTACTGTACTCTACTGGTCTGTGTTATTGTACTGCACTGATCGTCTGTGTTACTGTACTGTACTGGTCTTCTGTGTTATTGTACTCTTCTGGTCTTCTGTGTTATAGTACTGTGCTGGTCTTCTGTGTTATTGTTCTATACTGGTCTTCTGTGTTATTGTACTGTACTGATCTGTTATTGTACTGCACGGATCGTCTGTGTTATTGTACTGTACTGCTCTCCTGTATTGTTGTATTGTACTCGTCTTCTGTGTTATTGTACTGTACAGGTCTTCTGTGTTTTTGTAGTCTACTGATCTGTTATTGTACTGCACTGGTCGCCTGTGTTACTGTGCTGTACTGGTCTGTGTTATTATACTGCACTGATCTTCTGTGTTATTATACAGTACTGATCTGTTATTGTACTGTAATGGTCATCTCTGTTACTGTATTGTACTGGTCTTCTGTATTATTATACTGTACTGGTTGGTCATCTGTGTTATTGTATTGTACTAATCTTCTGTGTTATTGTACTGTATTGATCTTTTGTGTTACTGTTCTGATCTGTTATTGTACTGTACTGGTCTTCTGGGTTATTGTACTGTACTGGTCTTCTGTGTTATTGTACTGTACTGGTCTTCTGGGTTATTGTACTGTACTGGTCTTCTGTGTTATTGTACTGTACTGGTCTTCTGGGTTATTGTACTGTACTGGTCTTCTGGGTTATTGTACTGTATCGATCTGTTATTGTACTGCATTGGTCGTCTGTTTTACTTTGTTGTACTGGTTTTCTCAGTTACTGAACTGTACTGGTCTTCTGTTACTGTACTCTACTGGTCTTCTGTGTTGCTGTGCTGTACTGGTCTGTGTTACTGAACTGCACTGGTCGTCTGTGTTATTGTGCTGTACTTGTCTTCTGTACTATTGTATTGAACTGGTCTTCTATGTTATTGTCCTGTACTGATCTAGTATTGTACTGTACTGGTCGTCTGTGTTATTGTACTGTACTTGTCTTCTGTACTATTGTATTGAACTGGTCTTCTGTGTACTGTACTGGTCATCTGTGTTATTGTACTGTACTACTCTTCTGTTTTATTGTACTGTACTGATCTGGTATTGTACTGTACTGGTCGTCTGTGTTATTGTACTGTACTGGTTTTCTGTGTTATTGTTCTGTTCTCGTCTTCAGTGTTATTGTACTGTACTGGTTGTCTGTGTTATTGTACTGTACTATTCTTCTGTGCTATGTTTCACTAGCAGGTACTGGTACCAAAGTTTCACTTACGTTTCACTAGCACAGCCTCGTGCCAAAGTTACATTTGTGTTTCACTAGCACAGCCTGGTACCAAAGTTACACTTGTGTTTCACTAGCTCAGGTTGGTACCAAAGTTACATTTGTGTTTCACTAGCACAGGCTGGTACCATAGTTACACTTGTGTTTCACTAACACAGTCTGGTACCAAACTTACACTTGTGTTTCACTAGCTCAGGTTGGTACCAAAGTTACATTTGTGTTTCACTAGCACAGGCTGGTACCATAGTTACACTTGTGTTTCACTAGCACAGGCTGGTACCAAAGTTACACTTGTGTTTCGCTAGCACAGTCACCAGAGTGACTGAAGTCACTCTGGTTCAGTAGCCATGGCAGTTTTATGGGTTTCCTTCCAGCAGGACTGAAGTCACTCTGGCTCAGTAGCTATGGCAGTTTTATGGGTTTCCTTCCAGCAGGACTGAAGTCACTATGGTTCAGTAGTTACGGTAACTTCAGAGGTATTCTTCCAACAGTGAAAGTCATTATACGTTATATGTTCAACAAATACTTTAGCATTAAGCACTGCTTCCCAGCTGTGTTAGTCACCTTGGTTACAATATCTTCAACAGATTTAGATGCATAATTATGTAATCTTTCAATAAATACATGTTACAGTATTTAAAAGATCTTCATAATGAGATAATTCTTTAATGACAGAAAAATCATTGATCACAAACATAAAACAAAAACTCTCTCTCTCTCTCAAAAAAAAAGAACTACCAATTTTGGAGATGTGATTTAGTGACAAAAGCAATTTTAGGAGAGTATCTTACTGCCTGGCCGACACGTCTCCTGGCCGACACGTCTCCTGGCCGACACGTCTCCTGGCTGACACGTCTCCTTGATAATGTATCAGATGAACTTCCATTAATGAATATCATCTGATGTATAAAGTAGTTTAGGTGGAAAATCTGTGACCTTTTATATTGATTTATAAAGCAACATTGAAAATCATACCAACCTTAATGGTTAAGTTGAAAAAAAGTCAATTAAAAATGAATGCAGAAATATTTCTTTGTAAATAGATCACTTGAGAAGTTGAGGCAACTCCAGTAGCAAGTTGTAAGTGCAATAACTACTGCCAACTCCAGTAGAATGTTGCGAGTACAATAACTACTGCCAACTCCAGTAGAATGTTGTAAGTGCAATAACTACTGGCAACTTCAACGCAACAAAAATAAATTGAAACGCGAAATCAAAACACTTACAACGTAATATATATGAGACTTGCTTGTCTGTGCTTACAAAGCTTTACTTGTAGACAAACACCTGAGACCTGCTTGTCTCTTCTAAAAATCTGTGCTTATTGCAAACAAACATCTGAGACCTGCTTGTCTCTGCTTACAAAGCTGTGCTTGTTGTAGACAAACACCTGAGAGATTCTTGTCTCTGCTCACAAAGCTGTGCTTGCTGTAAACAAACACCTGAGACCTGCTTGTCTCTGCTTACAAAGCTGTGCTTGTTGTAGACAAACACCTGAGAGATTCTTGTCTCTGCTCACAAAGCTATGCTTGCTGTAAACAAACACCTGAGACCTGCTTGTCTCTGCTTACAAAGCTGTGCTTGTTGTAGACAAACACCTGAAAGTTACAGACAAAAAAATCACTTTTGTTCACTAGTTTATGGAGTAGACAAAACAGAGTAATATGCATCTGACTAATAACAATATTGTGCACAAATACGTTTACTGTCTCCATGGAAATTAATAATCACATAATCACTTAAAACTCGTAGAGAAAAAAAACTAATAGAAGAACGAAGGCACCGGTATAGAACTTACACCGAAAAAAACAACAACAAGGAAAGAAAGAACAAGCAAGGAATTATACACTGGTGAAGGCAGCAAACACAAAAAATATACACTGGATAAGGAAGCAAGCAAGGAAAAAATAAACACCTCGGACAAGCGAATAAAGGAGGAAACTGAAAGAGAAACTAACTTATGGACAAAATCATACATCGGAAAATGGTAACAAAGAAAGAACAAGCGAAGAACCACAGGGTAAATATTCTTGAGGAAGAACATTAACGAAAAGAACAATGAATACCAGCCGGAAAGACAAGGATCTCTAGCAAGAAAATAAGAACCAGCTCACTGTTTACATAAAGCTTCAAACACATCAACTTGTGACAATTATTTCAGCAATCACTCTAAGTTAAGAAAAGAACTGTGTCTAGTCTATTGTTAAGATATTCAGGAATTTGCTGGTCAAGCCGCTTAGAGCAAGAAGTTTCCAGTATAAACTAACTGGTCAGAAAAGCGGTGCATCCTGACTACTACATCCAAGAAGGTTTATACTAAGTCAAGCAAAAACTATTATAAAACAATTCCAGCGACTCCCAAAGAAAACATTGTTTTCCATAATATCATTCAGCAAAAAAAACGAATATTTAGCAATCATAATCTTTTATCCTAATAAATTAAACAATTGTTTCTCAAAAAAAAAAAAAAAAAGAATTTAAGGAATGTA
>NC_069410.1:69991772-70016550 GCF_026875155.1 Cherax quadricarinatus
TCTGTGGCTAGACAAATCAGATACTGAGAAAAGAAAGTTAAATGTACCTATGTTGAGAAAAGGACTTTCTAGGGAGTGTTGTTATAAATTGGAAAGAGATATGAGAAATGATCGTGCGCTGGAGTCCCTACAAAAATCGAATCTTTGGACAACAAAGGCACAAAGATCCTAGTAATACTCTAATCTGCTGTTTTGGAGAATTTTACTCAGTATAGACGATTAGGGTCAGAAAGTATTTTTGACGATAAATTCTTCAGCAATGAGTCCTTATTATCTAGAGAAAAAGTGGGACTTGACGAATCCCAGCTAACGGGGTAATTATTTTCCGAGACACTGGCAGTTATCTCACCTTTTTAAAAGAGATGATATATTGCCCTTAACTAATGATACTTATACCAAGATAGATGTATTGTTAGAAGCCTATGGAGGGGCTGTTATAAAAGTACCTCTTTATAATGTATATCTTACAGCAAGTATTATAGTGGGTATATCTAGTGGTGGAATTCCTTATCAGGTCAGTGGATTTGTTGATAGGGAATGACGTCCTTCTAGCTGGTATATGTAAGGACCCACTGGTTATTGATAATACCATTGATGATAATTACGCCATTGATGCTTCTTAAGAGAATTTATTATAATTACGGGGAGCGCTGAACCCATAGGATTATACAGCGCATGTGGGTGGGGGGGATGGATGAAAGGCATTCAGGCTCAATTCATGGAACTGGAGCACAGATCCAATTTCCTAGATCAAGAGCCCCTCACCAACATCAAGGAACCTCCCTTGAGGGGTTGTAAAGAGAAGCCTATTTTATTTCCTCTAAGTGCAATTACTAAAGCCATGTCAAAGATACAACAACCATCCTTGTCTCCTGTTGTGTTAGTTGTTAATAATAATAATTTTACTTTGAATATGTTCAGTGATGCACTGCGGCCTCTGACACGAGTCATGGTAGTGTTGTTATTTTGTGTTCATTCACCAGAGTTAACATTAATAAAAATATGAACAGCGGAATTGTTCAAATTGTTCATTAGTGTAACTAGGAACAGTAATGCACTCATTAGAGTTAACATTATAACAACTGGATATATTTCAGTCGCCCCGAGATCCCAGGAAGGTATCCCCGTATTGCAAAAACTCAGCCACCTCTACGTTACTGTTCTTCTGTGCTACTGGCCTGTACTGTACTTCTGTCACTGTACTGTTCTGTGTTACTGTACTATTTTTCCGTGTTACTGCACTGTTCTTCTGTGTTACTGAAATTATCCTCTTCAGAGTAGCAGGTAGGCCTGTGGCATCCCTATGAATCAGAGGAAACCTGTATCTTCACCAAGACTGACGCTCTCAGGCTTACAGCCTCCCCAGGGCTTGTCTTACAGCCTCCCCAGTGCTTGTCTTACAGCCGTCACACACTCCCAGGGTCCTCTCACACACCACACAAAAGCAAGAAACAAACAGAAGGGAAAATCAATTAAGAATAGCAGTAGTACTGTTCTTCAGTGTTATTGAACTGTACTGTTCATCATTGTTATTATACTGCACTGTTTTTCTCTGTAAGTAATGTTCTTCAGGGTTATTGTACTATTCTGCTCTGTGTTATTGTACTGTTATTCTGTGTTACTGTTCTGGTCTTGTGTTGCTGTACTGTACTGTTCTTGTGTGTTACTGTACTGTTCTTCTGTGATGCTGTACTGTACTAGGCTTCTGTGTTATTGTACTGTACTGGTCTTCTGTGTTATTGTTTTGTACTGGTCTTCTGTGTTCTTATTCTGCATTGATCTGCTGCTGTTGTACTGCGCTGGTCGTCTGTATTACTGTACTGTACTGGTGGTGTTCTGTTACTGTACTCTACTGGTCTGTGTTATTGTACTGCACTGATCGTCTGTGTTATTGTACTATACTGGTCTTCTGTGTTATTGTACTGTACTGATCTGTTATTGTACTGCACGGATCGTGTGTGTTATTGTACTGTACTGCTCTCCTGTATTGTTGTATTGTACTGGTCTTCTGTGTTATTGTACTGTACAGGTCTTCTGCGTTTTTGTAGTCTACTGATCTGTTATTGTACTGCACTGGTCGTCTGTGTTACTGTGCTGTACTGGTTTTCTCAGTTACTGTACTGTACTGGTCTTCTGTTACTGTACTCTTCTGGTCTTCTGTGTTACTGTACAGTACTGGTCTGTTATTGTACTGTAATGATCATCTGTTTCTGTATTGTACTGGTCTTCTGCATTAATGTATTGTACTGGTCTTCTGTATTAGTATACTGTATTGGTCATCTGTGTTATTGTATTGTACTGGTCGTCTGTGTTATTGTACTGTATTGGTCTTCTGTACTACTCTTCTGTTTTATTGTACTGTACTGATCTGGTATTGTACTGTACTGGTCGTCTGTGTTATTGTACTGTATTGGTCTTCTGTACTACTCTTCTGTTTTATTGTACTGTACTGATCTGGTATTGTACTGTACTGGTCGTCTGTGTTTTTGTACTGTTCTGGTCTTTTGTATTATTGTACTGTACTGGTTTTCTGTGTTATTGTACTGTTCTCGACTTCTGTGTTATTGTGCTGTACTGGTTGTCTGTGTTATTGTACTGTACTATTCTTCTGTGCTGTTTCACTAGCAGGTGCTGGTACCAAAGTTTCACTTGCGTTTCACTAGCACAGCCTCGTACCAACGTTACATTTGTGTTTCACTAGCACAGGCTGATACCAAAGTTTCACTTTTGTTTGACTAGCACAGTCTGGTACCAAACTTACACTTGTGTTTCACTAGCACAGCCTGGTACCAAATTTACACCTGTGTTTCGCCAGCACTAGGACTGAAGTCACTCTGGTTCAGTAGCTATGGCAGTTTTATAGGTTTCCTTCCAGCAGGACTGAAGTCACTATGGTTCAGTAGTTACGGTAACTTCAGAGGTATTCTTCCAACAGTGAAAGTCATTATACGTTATATGTTCAACAAATACTTTAGTATTAAGCACTGCTTCCCAGCTGTGTTAGTCACCTTGGTTACAATATCTTCAACAGATTTAGATGCATAATTATGTAATCTTTCAATAAATACATGTTACAGTATTTAAAAGATCTTTATAATGAGATAAGTCTTTAATGACAGAAAAATCATTGAACATCACAAACATAAAACAAAAACTCTCAAAAAAGAAAAAAGAACTACCAATTTTGGAGATGTGATTTAGTGACAAAAGCAATTTTAGGAGAGTATCTTACTGCCTGGCCTACACGTCTCCTGGCCGACACGTCTCCTGGCCGACACGTCTCCTGGCCGACACGTCTCCTGGCTGACACGTCTCCTTGATAATGTATCAGATGAACTTCCGTTAATGAATATCATCTGATGTATAAAGTAGTTTAGCTGGAAAATCTGTGACCTTTTATATTGATTTATAAAGCAACATTGAAAATCATACCAACCTTGATGGTTAAGTTGAAAAAAAGTCAATTAAAAATGAATGCAGAAATATTTCTTTGTAAATAGATCACTTGAGGAGTTGAGGCAACCCAGTAAAAGTTGTAAGTGCAATAACTACTGCCAACTCAGTAGAAAGTTTTGTAAGTGCAATAAATACTGCCAAATCCCTAGAATGTTGCGAGTACAATAACTACTGCCAACTCCAGTAGAAAGTTCTAAGTGCAATAACTACTGCCAACTCCAGTAGAAAGTTCTAAGTGCAATAAAATGCTGCACTCCAGTAAAATTTTTAAGTGCAATAACTACTGCCAACTCCAGTAGAAAGTTCCAAGTGCAATAACTACTGCCAACTCCAGTAAAAAAGTTCCAAGTTTCAATAACTGCTGCCAACTCCAGTAGAAAGTTCTAAGTGCAATAACTGCTGCCAACTCCAGTAGAAAGTTCTAAGTGCAATAACTGCTGCCCAACTCCATAGAAAGTTGTAAAGTGCAATAAAATACTGCCAACTCCAGTAGAATGTTGCGAGTACAAAACTACTCCCAACTCCAGTAGAAAATTCTAAGTGCAATAACTACTGCCAACTCGTAGAAAGTTCTAAGTGCAATAACTGCTGCCAACTCCAGTAGAAATTCTAAGTGCAATAACTACTGCCAACTCCCGTAGAAAGTTCTAAGTGCAATAACTGCTGCCAACTCCAGTAGAAAAAATCTAAGTGCAAAAACGCTGCCAACTCCCGTAGAATGTTGTAAGTGCAATAACTACTGCCAACTTTAACGCAACAAAAATAAATTGAAACGCGAAATCAAAAAACTTACAACGTAATATTATGAACTTGCTTGTCTGTGCTTACAAAGCTTTTCTTGTAGACAAACACCTGAGACCTGGTTGTCTCTTCTAAAAAACTTTGCTTGTTTTTAAACAAACATCTGAGACCTGCTTTGTCTCTGCTTACAAAGCTGTGCTGTAATGAGACAAACACCTGAGAGATTCTTGTCTCTGCTTACAAAGCTGTGCTTGTTGTAGACAAACACTTGAGACCTGCTTGTCTCTGCTTACAAACTGTGCTTGTTGTAGACAAACCCTGAAAGTTAAAGACAAAAAAAATCACTTTTGTTCACTAGTTTATGGAGTAGACAAAACAGAGTAATATGTATCTGAAAATAAACAACATTGTGCACAAAAATATTTACTGTCTCCATGGAAATTAATAATCCCCATAATCACTTTAAAAATCGTAGAAGAAAAAACTAATAGAAGAACGAAGGCACCGGTATAGAACTTACACCAAAAAAAAAACAACAAGGAAAGAAAGAACAAGCAAGAATTATACAATGGTGAAGGCAGCAAACACAAAAAATATACACTGGATAAGGAAGCAAGCAAAGAAAAAATAAACACCTCGGACAAGCAATAAAGGAGGAAACTGAAAGAGAAACTAACTTATGGACAAAAACACAAATCGGAAAAAGTTAACAAAGAAAGAACAAGCGAAGAACCACAGGGCAAATATTCTTGAGGAAGAACAATTTAAAGAAAAGAACAATGAATTCCAGCCGGAAAGACAAGGAACTCTGTTTACAAAAGCTTCAAACACATCAAATTGCGACAATTATTTCACCAATCACTCTAAAATTAAGAAAAGAACTGTCTATCTATTGCTAAGATATTCAGGCATTTGCTGGTCAAGCCGCTTAGAGCAAGAAGTTTTTCCCTTATAAACTAACAGGTCAGATAAGCTGTGCATCCTGACTACTACATCCAAGAAAGTTTGTACTAAGTCAAGCAAAAAACATTATAAAACAACTCCAGCGACCCCCAAAGAAAACATTGTTTTCCATAAAATCATTAAAAAAAAAAAAAAAAGAATATTAGCTATCATAATTCTTCTGTCCTAATAAATTAAACCCAATTGTTTCTCAAAAAACAAAAAAAACAAAAAAAACTTTCAGGAATGTAAAAGTCTTCGTCAAGACAGTGACCTTCTTGACACAGTGACCTTCTTGACACAGTGACCTTCTTGACACAGTGACCCTTTTTGACATAGTGAAGACCTGGCATCAGTTTCCAGGTAGGATGCTGGAACACAAGACCCGGCGTCAGTTTCAGGGAGGATGCTGGAACACAAGACCTGGCGTCAGTTTCCCCGGTAGGATGCTGGAACACAAGACCTGGCGTCAGTTTCCAGGTAAGATGCTGGAACACAAGATCTGGTGTCAGTTTCCAGGTAAGATGTTGGGAAAGCAAGACCTGGCGTCAGTTTTTCCCGGTAAGATGCTGGAACACAAGACCTGGCGTCAGTTTCCAGGTAAGATGCTGGAAAAACAAGACCTGGCGTCAGTTTCCAGGTAAGATGCTGGAACACAAGACCTGGGGTCAGTTTCCAGGGAGGTGCTGGAACACAAGACCTGCGTCAGTTTCCAGGTAAGGTGCTGGAACACAAGACCTGGCGTCAGTTTCCAGGAGGGTGGTTTGGAACACAAGACCTGGCGTCAGTTTCCAGGTAGGATGCTGGAAAACAAGACCCTGGCGTCAGTTTCCAGGTAAGGGTGCGGAACACAAACCCGGGTCAGTTTCCAGGTAAGATGCTGGAAAACAAGACCCGGGTCAGTTTCCAGGTAGATGCTGGAACACAAACCTGGCGTCAGTTTCCCGGTAAAAATGCTGGAACACAAGAACCCGGGTCAGTTTCCAGGGAAGATGTGGAACCAAGACCTGGCGTCAGTTTCCAGGGAAGATGCTGGAACACAAGACCTGGCGTCAGTTTTCCAGGTAGGGTGCTGGAACACAACCTGGCGTCAGTTTCCCCGGTAAGATCAGGAACACAAGACCTGGCGTCATTTCCAGGTAAGGTGCTGGACACAAGACCTGGCGTCAGTTTCCCGGTAGATGCTGGAACACAAGACTGGGTCAGTTTCCGGGGAGATGCTGGAACACAAATCTGGCGTCAGTTTCCAGGTAGGAGCTGGAACACAAGACTGGCGTCAGTTTCCAGGTAAGATGCTGGAAAACAAGACCCGGGTCAGTTTCCCCGGTAAGATGCTGGAACACAAGACCTGGCGTCAGTTTCCACGTAGGATGCTGGAACACAAGACCTGGCGTCAGTTTCCAGGTAAGGTGCTGGAACACAAGACCTGCGTCAGTTTCCAGGTAGGATGCTGGAACACAAGACCTGGCGTCAGTTTCCACGTAGATGCTGGAACACAAAACCTGGAGTCAGTTTCCACGTAGGATGTTGGAACACAAGACCTGACGTCAGTTTCCACTTAGGATGCTGGAACAAAAAACCTGGCGTCAGTTTCCAGGTAGGATGCTGAACACAAGACAGCTATGAAATACGACAGGTGAGTTCTGCTTTGTTCCAGTATCTTAAAAATAAAGAAAAGAAATTATATAACTTTATTTGTAAAGTAGCTTACTCTATTCCTACTTTTATTTTTTCTCTTCCTTAATTTTTATAATAACATAATGTATAGCATATGTTAAGATCAGGCTCTTTATAATTGATCTTCTATGATTGTGTACAGTGTATGATGATAGAGTGAATTCCCAAAACTAGTGGCAGATAATTGATGTTTCAATAAATAAATAAATATATAATAAATGTTAGCATATAATTTTTTTTTATTTATCATCATTTTTTGAAAAATTTCTGTAGTATACTGGACAGTCCGTCACATTCTCAGCTTTAAAAAATGTTTCACTTATTTTTTCAAATAATCCTTTGACCTTCCTCTCCCTATTATTTGTTCCTTAACGTGTCTCCATATCAAATAACATCAGTCATTCCAGGAAATTACATCATTCTAAAAGACGCGGTGTCAACAACATCAACCAGACACACCAGTTTAACTGTACATATTAGCGTTGAATTCAAATGTCATTTTTTTTTTTCATTTAATTTTTCTTACAAGTAGGATAAAAGTTCATATTTCAATGTTTTATATTTTTAATTCTAACAATAAAGTGTTTATATTTGTAGGTTATTGTCTTTTTTTCTATTCATTAATTTTCCTAAGGAGGAGCCAGCCTTGTAAGACCAACTTTAGATCTTACAGGCTTAAGTAAGTCTTCACACCTCAGTTACCACATTGTGTATCATACAACACATACCTCAGATACCACACTGTTGTGTATCATACAACACATACCTCAGATACCACATTGTTCCGTATCCAACATGTGATATTGATCCAGTAGAGGAGTGACCTGCTCTAAACCCATGCTGCCCTGGCTTTTGCACTTGTAGTTGAGGAGCGACCTGCTCTAAGCCCAAGCTGCCATGCTACCATGAGTGTGTGAGTGTGCGTGTCTACTTGTACATATTTACATGTGGTTGCTGAGGTAGAGTCCTTGTTCCTGGTCCGGATCTCCTCTGGTCGCTACTTCGCTCATCATTCATCAGTGTAAACTCAGTTGTTGAAGCTGTGAGTGATCCTCCCTCCATCACTTGTTGTTGAAGCTGTGAGTGATCCTCCCTCCATCACATGTTGCTAAGATGTGAATGATCTTGCTCCCACTTGTTGTTAAGCTGTGAATGACTTGCCTCCACCACTTGTTTTGAAGCTGTGAATGATCTTGCCTCCATCACTTGTTGTTGAAGCTGTGAGTGATCCTCCCTCCATCACTTGTTGTTGAAGCTGTGAGTGATCCTCCCTCCATCACTTGTTGCTAAAGATGTGAATGATCTTGCCTCCACCACTTGTTGTTGAAGCTGTGAATGATCTTGCCTCCATCACTTGTTGTTGAAGCTGTGAGTGATCCTCCCTCCATCACTTGTTGCTAAAGATGTGAATGATCTTGCCTCCACCACTTGTTGTTAAAGCTGTGAATGATCCTGCCTCCACCACTTTTTTCCCCTCGTGCCACTTTCTAACATCTTGAGGTTAAAGAGCTTTTTTACTAACATCCCTTACATAGCTGTGCTTCTAACTTTCAGCTGTGCTCTCTTGTCCCTGTTTCCCATATCTCTCTCTCTGTCTCTCTCTCTCTTCAATCCCTCTCATAATTTTACACATCATGATCATGTCCCGTCTCGTTCGTCTGTCCTCCAATGTCATCAAGCTTCACGCTTGTAATCTCTCCTCATGGGAACAAGCATATTATCTGTTTTAGTGCTGGGGGTAATGACATTGGGAAGGGCAAGAGACAAGAGCTGCTGGATAAGTACAGGTCAGCCATAGAAGTAGTCAGAGCTAAGGGAGGGATCCCAGTCATATGTAGCATCTTGCCTAGAAAGGGAGTGGGCAATGAATGGATGTCTAGGGCAATTGGTATAAATTGCTGGCTAGACAGGTACTGCAAGGAACTTGCAATCCCATTCATTGATAACTGGGACAAATTCTATGGCAAACGTGATATGTATGCAAAGGTGGGTTAAATTTCTCTGGGTTGGAGTGGTTGCATTAACCAATTCGATTGAGGGGGTAATTGAGCCAGAATGTTACTGTTTTACTGTAGCAACAGTCACAATGTTATTGTTCCAGTGTAGCAACAGTCACAATGTTACTATTTCATTTTAGTAAGTCTCAGTGTTACTGATTCAATGTAGCAATAGTCATAATGTTACTGTGTCACTGTTGCAAGTCACAATGTTACTGTTCCAGTGTAGCAACAATTGCAATGTTGCAGTTCCAGTGGAGCAACAGTCAGAATGTTACTGTCTCAGTGTAGGAACAGTCAGTGTTACTCTTTCACAGTAGCAACAGTCACTGTTTCTGTTTCATTGTAGCAAATGTCACAATGTGTTACAAAAAACGCGATTCTAAAAGCTTAGAGATCTCCAGTGAATACTAGAAAGGACTGCCCTTCTAGCATCCAGCCTGTTACTGGGTTTTCGTAACAAGTAGTCAGTATCCTTGTCCAATTATCCATTAAAATTCAGTATTGTTTAATAGCGCTTTAGGTTTAAAAACTGGTGGGCTACAAACTAGAGAAATTAAAATTTTAATAAATTTATTAAGTCTATAAGTTGTCTAGAGGTATATTATCAAAGTAAATTAAATCACAGCAATCAAAATAAAATCAATCTCTCGAGTTCAATATGTGCTGAAAGCACATATCACATTTAATTCTTAAGTACCGTCAGGTACATAACATTTAATAAGATATTACAAATATGTACAAGTAAGTGAGTGTATGCGTGAAAGGGCCCTTTAAAAGTAGTTAGCTATGTCTCAAGACTCGAATAAGACTTAAACAAGTGACTGACAAAGTCTCAAATAAACTAACTTCTTGACCGACTGGCAACCCGAACGTCTGCTTGAACAACAAAGAATGCTAAGCCGGTAGCAATGCAATATCAAGCGACTGGGACACAATCGGGAACAAGGAGATAATATAACGACACTAAGTAGGGACCATCGCAGATCCTCCCAAAAGTTAAAAAACGCCCATAATACTGAATCTTTGTTCAGCATAGGTAAAACTGTGACTGTGACAATACACAGGAACCAGTACAAAATTGGTCAGAAGCTATAGCTAAAGGACCTGAGATACTCAGAGTGTCTAAGTGACACACAACCTCAGTACAACGTCGAAATCACTAAGTCTATACAATGTTCTGTGAAAAAAGGGTTCTACAGAACTAACAAGAATAATGAGAAGACAATCTGTCCAACCAGCAAGCGAGTCTCCAGCAGACTGACTATTTTCACGAGAGGTGAGGACACCCCCCCCTCGATCACGTGATAGCTACGTGACAACTGCAGCTCAGAAGCCGGCAGTATAACGAGCGACAAGCGATAATTACAGTCGTTTGACAATCAAGCCTAACTGAGCACATTTTATATACACCCCTAACAACATAAGCTAAATAACAATATAACAGTCAAATAATAATATAAAGTCATACATTTACGATTTAGCTATTATCGCAAATATAAGCAATATAAAATTAAATGAAAAGGTAATATACATTATATATACATAATAATCATTGTAACCCATTCAGGGGTTGCAACACCCCCCCCCAACACGACAGAGGGTCGCACTAGGAGTTGCATGAATGCCCTTTCACATTATTCGGGTTACTCATATCAATATTATCAATATCAATATTAACGAGTCTCTCTTGTGCCAAGCACCTCTACAATTTCACAGCGTCCGTCACTAGGATATGTCCCTAGACTAGGCAGTACACAGATCGTATCTCTTCATACTCGTGGTTATTGTAACATCAGTGTAGAGACAGGATAGTGCTGACAAGGAGGGCACGTTGAGGCTCGATCATAGTAAGGAGACTGCATTCCACTCTTAAGTAGGGTTGTGGAATGCGAGGCAGAATGAACATCTGAGTATGAAACAGCTTAAGGTGTGTAGTGAGGGGGGGGGTCGCGACAGGACAGTGTTGCGTCACGCAGTACATCACCCGCACCACACTACTCACCCCAACACTCAGCTTGTCTCCTCCTCACACAACTTTACTGTGAATATATAAATATAATAATTAGCCATGACATGAGTAATATATTAATATGGGCTGGAGGGTTAAGTTCTTTACTAAATTTTGACAGAGCAAGTAACAAAAGGTATTGGGCAAAAATTCCGTTAATTTAATGAATTGATAATTATTAAAGGACAGACAGAGCGTCAGCAATTAATTACAATGACCACTTATGTGTTTTATACAATAGAATAAGTTGTTTCTGAGGCCCACCTCAGATCCTACCCTTTTCCTTCATAGTTTAATGTAGTGAGTGGATTGTGGTCAGAAAAACGTTAATTTTAAATGGGAAGTGCCCAAATACACTCAAAATTGTTCCAAGGACACCACAAGAGCTGAGCCTCTTCCTCAATAGGCCCAAAATTTTTCTGGTGTCTTTTAAAGCTTAGATGAATGTAACATATGGGAAATGGAAAATGTCATGGATGTGACTTTGGAGCAGCACAGCGCCCACTGCATAACCACTCGCATCTGTATGTAAAAAAAAGGGAAGATTGAAATTAGGACCTTCAACACAGGAGCAGAGGATAGCAAGCGCTTCAACCTTTTGAACGAGTCTGAACAATCTCTAGTCCAGGTGAACTGAATTTGCTACTAGTAAGCTCATGAGAGGAGCTGCATCTGAGAAAAGTTTGGACGAACCTGCGATAATATCCCCATCCCCAGGAATCTCTGTACCCCTTTTCCTATCCTGTGGCACTGGAAATTCAGAAATTGCACGAACCTTAGCCTCAATAGGAGCAACCTCACCTTGGCCGATACAAAAGCCTAGATAGGTAATCTTGGCTTGACCAAAACTACATTTAGCTAAGTTAACAGTGAAGTTTTTAGTGCGCCAGTCTCTCAAACAATGTTTCTGGACGCGTCAAGTGCTGTTCCCACTCCCCACTGTACACCACTAAGTCGTCAAGGTAGGCTTCTACTCCTTCCAAGTTGGGGTCAACTCGTTCATTATACGTTGGAATGAAGAAGCCGCATTACATAGGCCGAAGGGGTGACGAGGTATTAAACATCCATCTTGAACAGTAAAAGCAGATATTTCTTGAGCACGTTCAGTAAGCGGGAATTGATAATAGCCTCGTAAGAGATTTAACGGCTGACAAACTGGGCTCCTGACACACGATCAATAAGGTCTCAATGCGAGGTAAGGATAACCATCAGGAAAGGTGACAGTGTTTACTTTCCTGTAATCAGTGCACATCCTGAAACTACCGTCAGGTTTAGGCACTTTTACTGCGCTCAATAAGTCCGTGAGATAACAGAAAATCAACCTCTTCTCTCAATGCTTTATGCTTTGTTGGACTCATTCTATATGGTGATTGCTTAATGGGGTGATGCTCCCTGTACATCAACGTCATGTACACCCAGAGTACAACGTTTAGGAACATCACCGAACAATTCAGGGAAATGAAAAATCATGTTTTTTAATATCCCCGGGCCCTTTATCACTCCCAAGGTTACTAAGAAAATCGTCTAGTGACTGTAGAGTCACAGAATTTTCTAAACGCCCCTCTATCCTCTAAGATGTCAGGTAGACTGACGTTTTCTTCCTCTGTCCTAGGAAGAATAGAAGTAGTAGGTAGAGGACTAGCGTAGTATGCCTTAAGCTGGTTAACATGGTACACATGATTAGATTTTTTTTTCCCAGGCGTACGTACCAAATAATTTACGTCGCAAGCTTTTTCACTACTTCCAGGGGCCCAAACATACCTGGCTTGTAGAGCATGACCTGGTACTAATTTCCGAGCCATCACCTTATCTCCTGCTTTAAAAGAACGAGAGACAGCCGCTTGTCATAATGCTGCTTAAATCTAGCTTGGGCTGAAACTAGGTTTTTCAAAGCTAGCTCTCTAGCGGCTGTCAAATGTTGCTGCATTAATGAAGGTGAAGTACTCAATGATGGATTTGATTTTCCTGTCCACACGTCTTTTAACACTGCGAGAGGACCACGCACTTGGTGTCCGAATATTAGTTCAAACGGACTAAACCCGAACTTTCTTGCTCACTTTCTCTCATAGCGAACAGAAGAAAAGTATACCCTCACCCCAGTCTCTAGAAAAATGCTCACAATAAGCTCTCATCATAGACTTCAGTGTCTGATGAAATCTCTCTAGAGCACCTTGGGGACTGTGGATGATAACTGGTTGAAAGTACAGACTTTATTCCTAGTGGGATAATGCTTCTCGAAAGATCTTAGAAGGAAGTTAGATCCCTGATCTGACTGTATCTCTCGTGGCAAACCAACCTGGGAGAAAAATTTCATCAACGCTCTCACAATAGCACGAGCATTAATTTTTCTCATAGGAATAGCTTCGGGATAGCGTGTTGCAGCGTCCATAAAGTAAATAATTTATTGGGTTTTCCTAGTTGGTTTCTAGGCAAAGGACCAACACAATCAAAAATTAGACGTGAGAATGGTTCACCAGCACGGTGATAGGAATGAGAGGCGCAGGTGAGGTGTGTGCGCTGGCTTGCCTGTCACTTGACACACATGGCAACGTCGCACATGCTCAGCAACTGTTTCCTTCATCTTTGGCCAAGTAAAATGTTTTGCCAGTTTAAACCCAGTGTCTTCTTGACACCCAAATGTCCTCCTATGGGACTATTTTGAGCAAAATCAATGGCTTGTTCACGAAATGTAACTGGTAACACAACTAGATTCTTTACTGTGGTAGAAACACTACAGCTGACAACTTACATGTATTTTTCTCCATCAGTACACCGTTACATAATAGTAAAAAATTATCGAGATCCTTGCTTTACTCTCAGTAACTGCTATATCTCTCAGTCTTTCCAGTGAATGATCAACAAACTGATCCTTGATTAAATCATCATGAGTAAGAAATTTAATGTCAGTTGTGTCTTGACTAGGGTTTAGACCGGGGGGAGTCCCGTGTTAATGACCCTGGGCGCAGAGCGTCACTAAACAACATATTCAACCCCAAATCATTGTCATCCACTAACTCAACAGGAGACAAGGATGGTTTTTGTATCTTTGACATAGCTCTAGTAATTGCGCTGAGAGGAAAAAAAATAGGTTTTCTCTCTACAAGCTTCAATGGCATAATTATCATCAGTGTTATTATCAATCACAAGTGTTCCTTACATATAAACCCGCAAAGAAGGATATCGTTCCCTATCAACAAGTCCACTGAACCTGATGGGAAATACACCACTGGATATACCCACTGAAATATAACCAGTATAATAGCTTTTTTCAATATAAACTTTGTGCAGAGGCACTTTTAAAAACAGCCCCTCCATAGGCTTTTAACAATACATCTATCTTGCAATAGGTATCGTCCCGTAATGGCAGTACATCTTCTCTTTAATAACGTGAGATAACTGCCAGTGTCTCTGAAAGAAATTATCTCAGTTAGATGTGATTTTGTCAAATCCTACTTTATCTCTCGAAAAGTAAGGACTCATCGCTGAACGAATCTTTTCGTCAGATACACTTTTTGACGCTAGTCATCTATCCTGAGTAACATTACTAAAACAGTAGGATCAGAGGCATTGCTAGGATTTTGGTGTTTTGTTGCTCGGAAGAGGATACGACTTGAGTGGGGCGCCAGCCCCACGACTGTTTTTTCGTATCTCTTTCTAACTTATAGCAATACTCCTAGTATTCCTTTTCTGTTACAATAGGTACATTTAACTTTCTTCTTTTCGATACCAGATTTCTGTCTAGCCACAGAGACAGATTCAGGATTGTGAGTTTTCCTGGGAAAGGTACGAGAAGTTACAGTAGCGGTACATCAGGCCGGCAATGAGCAGCTGATTTAGGTTGCCAACTTCTAGGACCCAATTTTAGTTACCTTGTTTTCTTTTGTTTTTAGTACGTACAAGTTTGTGAGAAATCTCGTAATTGTCTGCTAATTGCTGCAGTTTCCAGAATATCTGAGGTAGTATGATCGATCAGATATTCTTGTATGTCAGCAGACATACAGTTGTTAAACTCTTCGTGTAGTAACAACTGAACAAGGCTGTCGTAGTTGTTACACTTGGACAGCTCTACACCACCTCTCAAATGCAACTTTTTTCTCACGAGCAAACTCGACACAAGTTTGATCTTGTCGTCGTTGTAACGTTTCGAAAGCTCTTTGATAACTTACAGGTAACAAGTTATACGTCTCTAGAATAGTTTTTTTTGACAGCGTCATAACTAATGTACTTGGCAAATGGTAAGGCTGCAGTACAAGTTTGAGCTCTTCCTGTCAATGCTGTATGAAGCAATGTTGCCCAGTGCTTACGTGGCCAGTTCATAGCACGAGCCTGGTTTCTCAAACACATCAAAATATGGGGTCTAAGTCACTTTCCCAAAAAACTTAGGAACCATAGATGCAGCTTTCTGCACATTAAAGGGGTCCTGTGATCTATCAGTCTGTTTTCTTAACAGACGAACATTTTCTCTTTGGAAATCTTCTTCGTTCAATCTCCTCTGTGCCTCAATTTGTGCAGTCTGCAACATAATAGGCGTCAACCTCTCAAACTGTTCCTGAGAGATAGGACCAGTGGGTAAAAGGAGGAGTGGGAAATTAACATGGTCTGGACGGTCCTTAGGTCGGACACTTGGTCCAGCCGTCCCCTAGGGAGTCTAGATCTGGTCTAGGATAAGTAAATACAGGTGTACTACACTGAACCCAGTATTAGGCTGGTCATACTACCACTACACTCTGAAATATAGTGTCAGTGAAGGAAGGCGTGAGCGAGAACTGACTACACTAGGCTCAGACACGAGACTCACTTCTGCTCTAGTTGCTCTTTCTTCAACTTCAAATAGAGCCATAAATTCCTAATTGTGACACTAGACTTTCTGAATCTGAAAACATAACAGACATCTCTGTATGAGCAGGAAACAATATATCTTTAATTAATGCTCTGACAGTTTCAGCGGGGTAATTCCTGTTTTACGTCACACCGAGATATTTGGCTACTTGCCAACACGTCTGAAGTTTTTTAAAGTACTTAACTCAGACAAAGTGAGAGTATCAATTAACTGTTTCACTTAGCATACATCACAAAAATAATTGTACTACGAGAGAGTGATTAAAGGAAATATAATCCTAATAGAATTTTAGTGTTGGATGTCTTAGAGTTAGAACTCATAAACAGTATTTCCATCTCCTTGGATCAAGAGACTCAGTCAGGTACATGCATCCACCTGGTATGTTGTACAAGACTAAACTCAAAGTCTTCAGATTAGAAAAGTACTCAAAGTGTTTGACCATAGAGTTACTAGTATGTCAAACTGGACAATTTCTCCAACACCTTGGATCAAGAGCCTCCCGGACAGGCCCCCATTTGTTACAAAAAACGCGATTCTAAAAGCTTAGAGATCTCCAGTGAATACTAGAAAGGACTGCCCTTCTAGCATCCAGCCTGTTACTGGGTTTTCGTAACAAGTAGTCAGTATCCTTGTCCAATTATCCATTAAAATTCAGTATTGTTTAATAGCGCTTTAGGATTACAACTGGTAGGCTACTAACTAGAGAAATTAAAATTTAATAAATTTATTAAGTCTATAAGTTGTCTAGAGGTATATTATCAAAGTAAATTAAATCACAGCAATCAAAATAAAATCAATCCTCTCGAGTTCAATATTGTGCTGAAAGCACATATCACATTTATAATTCTTAAGTACCGTCAGGGACATTAACATTTAATAAATTATACAAATATGTACAAGTAAGTGAGTGTATGCGTGTAAGTGCTCTTAAGTAGTTAGCTATGTCTCAAGACTCGAATAAACTTAAACAAGTACTGACAAAGTCCTCAAATAAACTAACTTCTTGACCGACTGGCAACCCGAACAGTCTGCTTGAAAACAAAATGCTAAGCCTGGGAGCAATGCAATATCAAGCGACTGCGACACAATCAGGAACAGGATAATATAACGACACTAAGTAGGGACCATCTGCAGATCCTCCACAAAAGTTACAAAACTCCCATAATACTGAATCTTGTTCAGCATAGGTAAAACTGTGACTGTGACAATACACAGGAACCATACAAAATTAGGTCAAAGCTATAGCAAGGACCTGAGAATACTCAGAGTGTCTAAGTACACACAACCTCCCGTACAACGTCGAAAATCACTAAGTCAAAACAATGTTCGTGAACAAAGTTTTTACAGAACTAACAAGAATAATGAACAGACAATCTGTCCAACCAGCAAGCGAGTCTCCAGCAGACTGACTACTTCACGAGAGGTGAGGACACCCCCCTCGATCACGTGATAGCTACGTGGACAACGCAGCTCAGAAGCCGGCAGTATAACGAGCGACAAGCGATAATTACAGTCGGGTTTGACAAACAAGCCTAACTGAGCACATTTTATATACATCCTAACAACATAAGCTAAATAACAATATAACAGTCAAATAATAATATAAAGTCATACATTTACGATTTAGCTATTATCGCAAATATAAGCAATATAAAATTAAATGAAAAGGTAATATACATTATATATACATAATAATCATTGTAACCCATTCAGGGGTTGCAACACAATGTTACTGTTCCAGTGCAGGAACAGTCTCAATGTTACTGTTCCAGTGTAGGAACAGTCCCCAATGTTACTGCTCCCGTGTAGGAACAGTCACAATGTTACTGTTCCAGTGTAGCAACTGTCACAATGTTACTGTTCCAGTGTAGGAACAGTCTCAATGTTACTGTTCCAGTGTAGGAACAGTCACAATGTTACTGTTCCAGTGTAGAAACAGTCACAATGTTACTGTTCCAGTGTAGCTACAGTCTCAATGTTACTGTTCCAGTGTAGGAACAGTCTCAATGTTACTGTTCCAGTGTAGAACAGTCATAAGGTTACTGTTCCAGTGTAGGAACAGTCACAATGTTACTGTTCCAGTGTAGCAACTGTCACATTGTTACTGTTCCAGTGTAGGAACAGTCACAATGTTACTGTTCCAGTGTAGCAACAGTCACAATGTTACTGTTCCAGTGTAGCAACTGTCACAATGTTACTGTTCCAGTGTAGCAACAGTCACAATGTTACTGTTCCATTGTAGCAACAGTCACAATGTTACTGTTCCAGTGTAGCAACAGTCACAATGTTACTGTTCCAGTGTAGCAACAGACACAATGTTACTGTTCCACTGTAGCAACAGTCACAATGTTACTGTTCCAGTGTAGCAACAGTCACAATGTTACTGTTCCAGTGTAGCAACAGTCACAATGTTACTGTTCCAGTGTAGCAACAGTCACATGTTACTGTTCCACTGTAGCAACAGTCACATGTTACTGTTCCAGTGTAGCAACAGTCACAATGTTACTGTTCCAGTGTAGCAACAGTCACAATGTTACTGTTCCAGTGTAGCAACATCACAATGTTACTGTTCCAGTGTAGCAACAGTCACAATGTTACTGTTCCAGTGTAGCAACAGTCACAATGTTACTGTTCCAGTGTAGCAACAGTCACAATGTTACTGTTCCAGTGTAGCAACAGTCACAATGTTACTGCTCCAGTGTAGCAACAGTCACAATGTTACTGTTCCAGTGTAACAACAGTCACAATGTTACTGTTCCAGTGTAGCAACAGTCACAATGTTACTGTTCCAGTGTAGCAACAGTCACAATGTTACTGTTCCAGTGTAGCAACAGTCACAATGTTACTGTTCCAGTGTAGCAACAGTCACAATGTTACTGTTCCAGTGTAGCAACAGTCACAATGTTACTGTTCCAGTGTAGCAACAGTCACAATGTTACTGTTCCAGTGTAGCAACAGTCACAATGTTACTGTTCCAGTGTAGCAACAGTCACAATGTTACTGTTCCAGTGTAACAACAGTCACAATGTTACTGTTCCAGTGTAGCAACAGTCACAATGTTACTGTTCCAGTGTAGCAACAGTCACAATGTTACTGTTCCAGTGTAGCAACAGTCACAATGTTACTGTTCCAGTGTAGCAACAGTCACAATGTTACTGTTCCAGTGTAGCAACAGTCACAATGTTACTGTTCCAGTGTAGAACAGTCACAATGTTACTGTTCCAGTGTAGCAACAGTCACAATGTTACTGTTCCAGTGTAACAACAGTCACAATGTTACTGTTCCAGTGTAGCAACAGTCACAATGTTACTGTTCCAGTGTAGCAAAGTCACAATGTTACTGTTCCAGTGTAGCAACAGTCACAATGTTACTCTCCAGTGTAGCAACAGTCACAATGTTACTGTTCTAGTGTAGCAACAGTCACAATGTTACTGTTCCAGTGTAGCAACAGTCACAATGTTACTGTTCCAGTGTAGCAACAGTCACAATGTTTCTGTTCCAGTGTAGCAACAGTCACAATGTTACTGTTCCAGTGTAGCAACAGTCACAATGTTACTGTTCCAGTGTAGCACTCACTTTATGTTCCATGTACACAGTACAAGTTACTGTTCCAGTGTAGCAACAGTCACAATGTTACTGTTCCAGTGTAGCAACAGTCACAATGTTACTGTTCCAGTGTAGCAACAGTCACAATGTTACTGTTCCAGTGTAGCAACAGTCACAATGTTACTGTTCCAGTGTAACAACAGTCACAATGTTACTGTTCCAGTGTAACAACAGTCACAATGTTACTGTTCCAGTGTAGCAACAGTCACAATGTTACTGTTCCAGTGTAGCAACAGACACAATGTTACTGTTCCAGTGTAGCAACAGTCACAATGTTACTGTTCCAGTGTAGCAACAGTCACAATGTTACTGTTCCAGTGTAGCAACAGTCACAATGTTACTGTTCCAGTGTAGCAACAGTCACAATGTTACTGTGTCGGTCTTTTGTGCTGTTCTTTCTTAATTATAATTAATTTTATAACATTTTTGTCTCTAGTCAGTCATCTAATTTCATATACCAAAATAACTGGTAAGCATATTCAAGGTGGAGACTCGCAAGAGCATTGTGCAGATCAGTCGGGCTGTGGTTTCCCACGTTGGACTACGTGCTGCCAGCAGTAACAGCCTCGTTGATCAGGCCTGATCCACCAAGCTGCGGGGGCGTTGATCCCCAGAATGCCCTCCAGGTAATGTAACTGGCAAACAATAAAGATAAGTTGAGGAGCAACACACAATGAAACACTAGATATATTTATTTTCAGTATTATTCTTGTGTGCGCTATTAATTAATATTTTTCTGTTGCTTAATGGTGAAAACTAGACGGTAGGAAGTGAGCTTCCTGTTGATGACTCAGACACTTGTGTAAAGTGTGACTGGAGGGACTCACCTACCAGATTGAGACAATGATCATCTCATAACTGCTTCTTCCGTCTTCAGTGTTATATTTGACTGTATTCTGCCGAAGAAGCCTGCCGTGCAGGTGATACCTTTCGCCAAATAAGATAACCAAGTGTTTCGAATGAGGAGTCTTAATTCATCATTTGTTGATAATGGATACCATAAATTACATGATAATGCATCTTGTTAGTTGCTGCTCGTAGCAAGTATGCTTAGTATATTTTAGGTATTTTGATAAGTATATTACAGCTACTTTCCAGACCTAGTTTAAGGTATTTCCGTTCAATTATAACTGTACGTGCGTTTACATATAACTTATACTCATAATTTTTGTACGTGAATGGTATACAACACGGACAAGATGAAAATTATACACACGCATGTAACATCTGGGTATCTTTAATGTAGATGTTTCGCCATCCAGTGGCTTTATCAATACAAATTCTAGGACATAATTTGAAGACAGTAGAACTATATACAAAAGATGAGGTAATCAGTCCCTCATGGTTGGAGTTGGTGTGAAGAGCACCGCAGTTGTGAAGACTCTGGAATCTGTACTCTACTGGTCTTCTGAATTATTGTGATGTACTGGTCCTCAGTGTTAATGTACTGTAATGTACTGTCTTCTGTGTATGTTCTGTACTGGTCTTCTGTGTTGTTGTTCAGTATGGTTTTCTGTTTCACTGTACTGTACTGGTCTTCCGTGTTATTGTAATGTACTGGTCGTCCGTGTTATTGTAATGTACTGGTCTTCCGTGTTATTGTAATGTACTGGTCTTCCGTGTTACTGTACTGTACTGGTCTTCGGTGTTACTGTAATGTACTGGTCTGTGTTATTGAACAGAGAAACATAGGGTCACAATTTGAAGTTGAAGACTCAGACGAGTCACAGGAATATTAGGAAGTACTTCTTCAGTCACAGAGTCGTCAGGAAGTGAAATAGCCTAGCAAGTGATGTAGTGGAGGCAGGAACCATACATAGCATTAAGACGAGACATGACAATACTCAGGAAGCAGAGAGAGGACCTAGTAGCGATCAGTGAAGAGGCGGGGCCAGGAGCTGAGTCTCGACCCCTGCAACCACAGTTAGGTGAGTACAGTTAGGTGAGAATTGTACTGGTCTTCTGTGTTATTGTACTGTATTGGCCTTCTATGTTATTGTACTGTACAGGTTTTCTGTGTTACTGTGCAGTACTGGTCTTCTGTGTCATTGCACTGTACTGGTTATTTGTGTTATTGTAATGTACAGGTCTTCTGTGTTATTGTACTGTGCTAGCATTCTATGTTATTGTATTCTACTGGTCTTCTGCGTTGTGGTGCTGTACTGGTCCTCTGTGTTAATTTACTGTACCAGTTTCTGTGTATTGTTCTGTATTGGTCTTCTGTGGTGTTGTTCTGTACTGGTCTTCTGTATTACTGTACTGTACTAGTCTTCTGTCTTATCGTAATGTACTGGTCTTCTGAGTATTGTATTCTACTGGTTTTCTGAGTTTTTGTGTTGTACTGGTCCTCTGTGTTAATGTACTGTACTGGTCTTCTGCGTTGTTGCTGTGTACTGGTCTTCTGTGTTACAGTACTGTACTGGTCTTCTGTGCTATTGTTCTGTACTGGTCGTCTGTGTTATTGTACTATACTGGTCGTCTGTGTTATTGTACTATACTGGTCGTCTGTGTTATTGTACTATACTGGTCGTCTGTGCTATTGTTCTGTACTGATCGTCTGTGGTGCTGTACTGGTCCTCTGTGTTAATTTACTGTACCAGTTTCTGTGTATTGTTCTGTATTGGTCTTCTGTGGTGTTGTTCTGTACTGGTCTTCTGTATTACTGTACTGTACTAGTCTTCTGTCTTATCGTAATGTACTGGTCTTCTGAGTATTGTATTCTACTGGTTTTCTGGGTTTTTGTGTTGTACTGGTCCTCTGTGTTAATGTACTGTACTGGTTTTCTGCGTTGTTGATGTGTACTGGTCTTCTGTGTTACAGTACTGTACTGGTCTTCTGTGCTATTGTTCTGTACTGGTCGTCTGTGTTATTGTACTATACTGATCGTCTGTGTTATTGTACTATACTGGTCGTCTGTGTTATTGTACTATACTGGTCGTCTGTGCTATTGTTCTGTACTGATCGTCTGTGTTATTGTACTATACTGATCGTCTGTGTTATTGTACTATACTGGTCGTCTGTGTTACTGTACTGTACTGGTCGTCTGTGTTACTGTACTGTACTGGTCGTCTGTGTTACTGTACTGTACTGGTCGTCTGTGTTATTGTACTATACTGATCGTCTGTGTTATTGTACTATACTGATCGTCTGTGTTATTGTACTATACTGGTCGTCTGTGTTACTGTACTGTACTGGTCTTCTGTGCTATTGTTCTGTACTGGTCGTCTGTGTTATTGTACTATACTGGTCGTCTGTGTTATTGTACTGTACTGGTCTTCTGTGCTATTGTTCTGTACTGGTCGTCTGTGTTATTGGACTATACTGGTCGTCTGTGTTATTGTACTGTACTGGTCGTCTGTGTTATTGTACTGTACTGGTCATCTGTGTTATTGTACTGTACTGGTTATTGCGACCCCTGAATGGGTCACAATGTATATAATGTATATTACGTGTTCATATAATTTTATATTGCTTATATTTGCAATATTAGCTAAATCGTAAATATATTGCTTTATTTTATTATTTGACTTAGTTATATTATTAGGTAGGATGTAACATTTATATATTATTCAGTGCTCATAGTTCGAGTGTTAAGTAGCTGACAGCATTGTATAACTACTGTAGTTTTCACTTCGCTTGTTTCACTGCCGGCTTCTGAGTTGCTGGGCAGCAGCAGTTCACGGAGAGTCACGTGATCAGGGGGGAATGATCACACCTCACCAGGAGTGAGAGTCTGCCTGGCCTCAGCTAAGGATTGTCTGTTTGACATGCTTCTAACAAGAGGTCCCTCTACTGCTCTCCTTTGTGGGCCCTTGTTGGAAGATTGTCTCTGTCGCTTTCTTGTTGTTGGTTCTGTGTAACACTGTTCAGAGAACATAGCCTAGACTTAGTGATTTTCGACGTTGTACTGAGGTTGTGTGTCGCATAGACACTCTGAGAAACTCAGGTCCTGAGCTGTAGCTTCTGACCTAATTTGTACTGGTATCTGTGTACTGTCACAGTCGGGGATTTTCTAATGCTGAACTTAGATTCAGTAGTATGGGAGTTTTGTGACTCTTTTTGGAGGATCTGCAGATGGTCCCTACTTAGTGTCATTATATTATCTCCTTGTTCCTGATTCTGTGTCGCTGCTGCTTGTTATATTGTTGTTCGGCTTATCAGTCGTTTTATTGTTCAAGCAAGCTGTTCTGATTGCCAGGTTGGTCAAGAAGTTAGTTTATGTGAGGACTTTTAGTCAGTCACTGGTTAAGTCTAGTCGAGTCTAGAGACATAGCGAACTACATAGAGCACTTACACACATACACACAAACTTGTATATATTTGTATTATGTTATTATTACAACCCTCAGGAGTCCAAATGGCTTGTTATCCAGGGTGTAAAGGAAGCAAAATAAACACAGCAGAAAAACTTTTGACTTGTATTATCCTTCACCAATTTAGAACAGAAGTATGTACACTAGGTATTAGTGTACTCCACGGTAAGCAAGGCAAATAGAAGCCATAGAGAGCAGCTCGTGCTTCAACAAGCTCTAAAATGGGAATGACAAGGGGAGACAGGAGAGTGGTACCCACATAACCTCTGCGATTGCCAAAACCATCTTCTAATTGGCTGGAACCTGGGTACTGATTGAACGACTGGGCCCCATCGCCAACCCTTAGTTCCCTGGTTCGCTGGTTGGCTGAGGGTGTGTACATGCGCCGAATAAAGGTTACGTACTCTTTGCATGCCACAGTTATTAAATGCTAACAATGTAACAGACGGTACTTTAAAAACAATAAAGATGTGATATGTGCCTTCAGCACAATACTACTGTACACGAGAGAAGTGTAGGAACTTGTATCCTAAATTATATTAAATTGATTAATATACTTTGATAATATACGCCAAGACAACTTTATTGTTATTAATAAACTTATTAAATTTTAATTTCTTTAGTCAGTAGCCTACCAGTTGTAATCCTGAAGCACTATTGAATCTTACTAAATTCTAATGGATAACTGGACCAAGATACTGACTACTTGCTACAAAAACCCAGTAACAGGCTGAATGCTAGAAAGGCAGTCCTTTCTAGTATTCACTGGAGGTCTCTATGCTTATTAGATATCGCGTTTTTTGTAGCACTGGTCTTCTGTGTTATTGTAATGTACTGGTCTTCTGTGTTATTGTACTGTACTGGTCTTCTGTGTTATTGTAATGTACTGGTCTTCTGTGTTATTGTACTGTACTGGACTTCTGTGTTATTGTACTGTACTGGTCTTCTGTGTTATTGTACTGTACTGGACTTCTGTGTTATTGTACTGTACTGGTCTTCTGTGTTATTGTACTGTACTGGTCTTCTGTGTTATTGTAATATGCTGGTCTTCTGTGTTATTGTAATATGCTGGTCTTCTGTGTTATTGTAATATGCTGGTCTTCTGTGTTATTGTAATATGCTGGTCTTCTGTGTTATTGTAATATGCTGGTCTTCTTCTATGTGTGTACTGGCCTCTGTGCTATTGCCTGTACAG
>NC_069410.1:70017050-70050081 GCF_026875155.1 Cherax quadricarinatus
GTCTTCTGTGTTATTGTTTTGCTGGTCTTTGTGTTATTGTAATATGGGTCTTCTGTGTTTTGTAAAATGCTGGTTTCTGTGTTTTTTAATATGCTGTTTCTGTGTTATTTTTAATTTTCGGTCTTTTGTGTTTTTGTAATATGCTGGTCTTCTTGTTATTGTAATATGCTGGTCTTTTTGTTATTTTAATATGGGTCTTCTTGTTATTGTAATATTGGCTTCGTGTTATTTTAATATGCGGGCTTTGTTTATTGTAATATTGGTTTTTCTGTGTTATTGTAATAGCTGGTCTTTTGTGTTTTTTGAATTGGGTCTTCTGTGTTATTGTAATATGCTGGTCTTTGTGTTATTGTAATATGCTGGTCTTTGTGTTATTGTAATATGCTGGTCTTCTGTGTTATTGTAATATGTTGGTCTTCTGTGTTATTGTAATATGCTGGTCTTTGTGTTATTGTAATATGCTGGTCTTCTGTGTTATTGTAATATGCTGGTCTTCTGTGTTATTGTAATATGCTGGTCTTCTGTGTTATTGTAATATGTTGGTCTTCTGTGTTATTGTAATATGCTGGTCTCTGTGTTATTGTAATATGCTGGTCTTCTGTGTTATTGTAATATGCTGGTCTTCTGTGTTATTGTAATATGCTGGTCTTCTGTGTTATTGTAATATGTTGGTCTTCTGTGTTATTGTAATATGCGGTCTTCTGTGTTTTTGTAATATGTTGGTCTTCTGTGTTATTTTTAATATGCTGGGCTTTGTGTTTTGTTAATATGCTGGTCTTTTGTGTTATTGTAATATTGTGGTCTTCTGTGTTTATTGTAATATGCTGGTCTTCTGTGTTATTTTATATGTTGGTCTTCTGTGTTATTGTAATATGTGGTCTTTGTGTTATTGTAACATGCTGGTCTTCTGTGTTATTGTTAATATGCTGGTCTTCTGTGTTATTGTAATATGTTATCTTCTGTGTTATTGTAATATGTTGGTCTTCTGTGTTATTGTAATATGCTGGTCTTCTGTGTTTTTTTGTAATATGCTGGTCTTCTGTGTTATTGTAATATGCTGGTCTTCTGTGTTATTGTAATATGCTGGTCTTTGTGTTATTGTAATATGCTGGTCTTCTGTGTTATTGTAATATGTTGGTCTTCTGTGTTATTGTAATATGCTGGTCTTTGTGTTATTGTAATATGCTGGTCTTCTGTGTTATTGTAATATGCTGGTCTTTGTGTTATTGTAATATGCTGGTCTTCTGTGTTATTGTAATATGCTGGGTCTTCTGTTGTTATTGTAATATGCTGGTCTTCTGTGTATAGTAATTTGCTGGTCTTCTGTGTTAAGAAATATGCTGGTCTTTGTGTTATTGTAATATGATGGATCTTCTGTGTTATTTAATATGCTGGTCTCTTCTGTGTTATTGTAATATGCTGGTCTTCTGTGTTTATTGTAATTGGCTGGTTTTGTGTTATTGTAATATGTTGGTCTTCTGTGTTATTGTAATATGCTGGTCTTTGTAGTTATTGTAATATGCTGTGTCTTCTGTGTCTATTGTAATATGTTGGTCTTCTGTGTATTGTAATATGTTGGTCTTTGTGTTATTGTAATTTATGTTGGTCTTTCTGTGCCCTTGTTATTGTAATATGCTGGTCTTTTGTGTTATTGTAATATGCTATTCTTCTGTGTTATTGTAAATATGCTGGTCTTCTGTGTTATTGTCTTTGCTGGTCTTTGTGTTATTGTAATATGTTGGTCTTCTGTGTTTTGTAATATGCTGGTCTTCTGTGGTATTGTAATATGCTCGGTTTCTGTGTTATGTAATTGCTGGTCTTCTGTGTTATTGTAATATGCTGGTTCTTCTGGTTATTGCTTTAATATGCTGGTCTTTGTGTTATTGTAATATGTGGTCTTCTTGTTATTGTAATATGTTGGTCTTCTGTGTTATTGTAATATGCTGTCTTTGTGTTATTGTAATATGTGTCGTCTTCTGTGTTATTGTAATATGCTGGTCTTCTGTGTTATTGTAATATGCTGGTCTTCTGTGTTATTGTAATATGCTGGTCTTCTGTGTTATTGTAATATGCTGGTCTTTGTGTTTATTTGTAATATGCTGGTCTTCTGTGTTATTGTAATTTGCTGGTCTTCTGTGTTATTGTAATAGCTGGTCTTCTGTGTTATTGTAATATTGCTGGTCTTCTGTGTTAATTGAATATGTGTCTTCTGTGTTATTGTAATATGCTGGTCTTTGTGTTATTGTAATATGCTGGTTTCTGTGTTATTGTAATATGCTGGTCCTTCTGTGTTATTGTAATGCTGGTCTTCTGTCTTTCCTGTGCTGTACTGGCCATCTGAGCTATTGCACTGTACATGTCTTTTGTGTTCTTGTTACTGTACTGGCATTATATGTGATTGTACTCTACTAGGTTTTCTGTGTTTGGTGCTGTACTGGTCCTCTGTGTTATGTACTGTACCGGTGTTCTATGCATTTTTCTGTAATGGTCTCCGCTGTTATTGTTCTTGTACTAGTCTTCTGTGTTATTGTAATGATTCTGTTCTCCTGCTTATTCTACTCTACTGGTTTTCTGCGTTATTCTTTGAACTCGCCTTCTGTGGTTATTCTTCTCTACTGGTTTCTGTTCACTGTACTGCACTGGTGGTTCTGTGTTATTTTCAATGTACTGGCTTCCGTGTTTAATGTACTCTACTGGTAGTCTGTGTTATTGTACCGTATGGTCCTCGGTGTTATTGTACCTTTACTGGTCTTCTGTGTTTGTACTGGTACTGGTCTTCAGAAATTTGAACTGTACTGGCTGTTGTGTCTTTTGACTGTACTGGTCCTTGTGTTACTGTACTTGCAATGTACTGTATTGTGGGGCACTGTACAGTAATGGTCTTCTGTGCTAGTGTACTGTGCTGGTCTTCTATGTTACTGTACCGAACTGGTCTTCTCTGTTAATGTACTGTACTTGTATTCTGTGTATTGTTCGTTACTGGTCTTCTGTGTTGTTCTGCACTGGTCTTCTGTGTTGTTGTACTGTACTGGTATTCTGTGCATTATACAGTATTGGGCTTGCTTGGTATTGTACAGTACCGGTCTTCGGCGTTACTGTACTGTATGGTCTTCTGTATTATTGTACTGTACTTGTATTCTCTGTTATTGTACTGTACTGGTCTTTTGTATTATTGTATTTTACTGGTGTTCTGTGTCACTGTACAGTACTCGTCTTCCGTGTTACTGTACTGTACTGGTCTTGTGTGTTACTGTACTGTACTGATCTGTGTTATTGTACTCAACTAATCTTCTGTGTTATTGTTCTGTACTGGTCTTCTTTGTTATAGTTCTGTACTGGTTTTCTGTGTTATTATACTGTACTTGTCATCTGTGTTATTGTACTGTACTGGTCTTCTGTGTTAAGGTGCTGTACTGGTCCTCTGTATTATTTTACTGTACCTGTCTTCTGTGTATTGTTCTGTATTGGTCTTCTGCGTTGTTGTTATGTACTGGTCTTCTGTGTATTGTACTCTACTGGTCTTCTGAGTTTTTGTGCTGTACTGGTTTTCTGTGTCACTGTACTGCACTGGTTTCTGTGTTATTATGTTTCTGGTCTTCCGTGTTATTGTACTCTACTTGTCTCTGCATATTGTACTGGGCCTCTGTGTTATTGTACGCTATGGTCTTGTGTGTTGTTTTATATTAGTCTTTTGTGCAATTGTACTATACTCTTCTTCTGTGATTTGAAATGTACTGGTCTTCTGTGTTATTGTACTGTACTGGTCTTCTATGTTATTGAACCGTAGTGGTCCTCTGTGCAACTGTACTGAACTGTTCCTGTGTGCAACTGTACTGTACTGGTATTCTGTGTTATTGTACTGTACTTGTCTTCTGTGTTATTGTACTATTCTGGTCTTCTTGCGTTATTATTCTATTCTGGCATTCTGTTTTATAGTACTGTACTGGTTTTTGTGTTATTGTTCTGTACTGGTCTTCTGTGCTATTGTACTGCATGATTTTCTGCGTTATTGTACTGTACTGGTCTTCTTCCTTATTGTTTTCTACGGTATTTTTTTAATTGTAAAGTATTGTCTTAGTGGAACTGTACTGTACCTGTCGCCATTTGTTCTGTTACTGTACTATCTGTGTTATTGTGGCTTGTTACTAGTCTTCTGTGTTATTGTTCTGTTACTGGTCACCTGTGTTATTGTATTCGTATTGGCCTTCTATGTTATTGTACTCTACTGGTCTTCTGTGTTAATGAACTGTTATTGCCCGTCTCTCTTATAGTACTTCTCTGGTCTTCCGTGTTACTGTACTGTACTGGGGTTCTTTTTTTTTTCCCGTGCTTTTGTACTGTACAGGTCTTCTGTGTTTACTGTACTGTGCTTCACTGGTATTTGTGTTTATATTTGCTGGTTTCTGTGTTTATTAAGCTTTTACTGATCTGTGTTAGTGTCCTGTGCTGGTCGTATACTTTTTATTGGTATTCTGTGTATTGTTCGTACGGGTCTTCTGTGTTATTTTATGTACTGGTCTTCTGGTTATTTTACTGTACTGGTCTTCTGTGATTTGAGCTCTCTTTTGGTTTTACTTTTGTGGTTTTGTACTGTAGGGTCTTCTGTGTTATTGTACTGTTTCCCCCTTGCTGGTCTTTCTGAGTTTCTGTGCCGTACTGGTCCTCTGTGTTACTGTACAGTACTGCGCTGGTATTGTGTGCATTGTACTGTTATAGTCTTTCTATGTTATGGTTACTGTGTTGGCTGTACTGTGCTGGTGCCTGTGTTACTGTACCGTACTAGTCCTCTGTGTTAACGTACATGCGCTGATTCTGTGTAATTGTTCTGTACTTGTCTTATGTGTTAGTGAACTGATACTGGTCTTTTGTGTTATTGTAATGTACTTGGCACCCGGTTTTCAGCGTTTATTGTCCTGTATTAGTCTTCTTGTGTTATTGTTACTATACTGGGTCTTACTGTTGTTTTGTACTGTACTGGTCTTGTATGTCGTTATTGTACGGTACTGGTCTTCTGTGTTATGGTACTGTACTGGTCTTTTGTGGTATTGTAATGTACTGGTCCTCTGTTCTTATTGTACTGCTACCCGGTCTTCTGTCTTATTGTTCTGCACTGGTCTTCTGTGTTACTGTACTATTCTCGTCTTTTTGTGTTATTGTCTGTACTGGTCTTCTCTGTAAGTGTTCTGTATTCGTCTTCTGTGTTATGTACTAGTCCATGTTTACTGTACAGTGCTATCTCTGTGTTATTGTATACTGTTAACCGAGTGTTCTTTGTTACTGTACCGTTCTGGTTCAACTGTGTTACTGTACTGTACTCGTATTTTGTGTTATTTGTACTCCTTTTGTGTTTCCTATTACTGCACTGGTCTTCTCTGTTACTGTACTGTACTGGTCTTCTGTATTGCATGTGATGGTCCTTGTTTATTTTACTGTATGGGTCTTTCTGTGTTATGGTACTGTACTGGTCTTCTGTGTTATTTTACTGTACTGGTCTTCTGTGTTTATTGTACTGTACTGTGTCTTCTGTGTTGTGTACTTTACTGGTCTTCTGTGTTACTGTTACTGTTACTGTTCTTCTGTGTTATTGCACTGTACTGGTCTTGTGTGTTTTTGTACTGATCTCCACTTGTCTGCTGTGATATGATGCTGTACTGGTCTGTGTGTTAATGTACTATACTGTTCATCTGTGTATTAGTCTTTACTGGTCTTCGTGTTATTGTCACTTCTGGTTTTCCGTGTTTTTTTACTGCACTGACTTTTTTGTGTTATTGTTCTGTGCTGGTCTTTTGTGTTTCTTTCGTACTGTTCCTCTGTGTTACTGTATGTTCTGTACTGTTATTGTGTGTATGGCACCTGTACTGGTCTGTGTGTTATTGTACTGTGTTGATCTTCTGTGTTAGTGTACTGCGTTCCAATTGTTTTATGTGTTACTGTAAAGTACTGTTCCTGTGTTTTATATGTACTGTACTGGAATTCTGTTGTATTGTTCTGTACTGGTCTTCTGTGTTTGTTGTTCTGCACTGACTCGATTGTGTTACTGCACTGTACTGGTTTTTGTTTTGTAATGTACTGGTATCCGTTGTTTATTGTTTGTACTGGACTTTTGTGTTACTGTGCTGTACTGGTCTTTTGTGTTTGGACTGATACTGGTTTTCTCTGTTTTTGTACTGTGCTGGTCCTTCTGTGTTACTGTACCTTACTGGTCTCTTCGTTACTGTACTGTACTGACATTGGTTCTGTGTGTATTTTACTGTACTGGTCTTCTGTGATATTTAGTACTTTACTGATCTTCTGTGTTATGTGTACTGTGCTGTTTTCTGCGTACTGTACGTAATTGGTGTTACTGTTCTGGTATTCTGTGTATTGCTATGTACTGGTCTTCTGTGTTATTGTACTGCACTGGTCTTCGTGGGTTATTGTACTGTAACTGGTCTTCTTGTGTTATTGTACTGTTCTGAGTTTCTGTGTTATTGTACTGTACTTGTCTTCTGTGTTATTGTGCTGTACTGGTCTTGTGTGTTATTGTGTACTGTACTGGTCTTCTGGGTTATTGTACTGTACTGGTCTTCTGTGATATTGTATGTACTGGTCTTCTGTTGTTATTGTTACTGTACTGCGTTTCTGTGTTATTGTACTGTACTGGTCTTCTTTGTTATTGTACTGTATGGTCTTGTGTGTTATTGTACTGCACTGGTCTTCTGTGTTATTTGTACTGTTTGGTCTTGTTGTGTTATTGTACTGTTTTATATTACATATATTTTTTTGTGTAATTATTGGATTGGTTTGTTTGTTATTAAGCTTTTTTATGTGTTATTGTACTTATTTATTATGTCACTACAATGTTTTATGTGTTATTTTACTTATTTAGTTGTCACTACATGTTTTATGTGTTATGTATTATTTTATTTGTCCTCTATAATGTTTTATGTGTTATTGACATTACTATTGGTCCACTACACTTTTTATGTCGCAATTTACCTTATTTGTGATGTTTCTCTATTGATTTGTGTCGTGCTATACTTTTTTATTGTTATGATTACTGTTTTTATGAGTTACTTTCTTGTTTGTGTGTTAATAGACGGTTTTATAGGTCGCTGTTAACCATCTGATTGAGTTCATCATAGCCAAACCATTCCACGGTCGGGGATTTGAGACTCTCTGACCGCGGGTTCAATCCCGCCGTGGTTGGTTTTGTTTGCAATCGTGAGTCTCGTTTTATTCATTTTTATACGTCACAATAACGAATCGCTACCTAAAGTGCTTTTACAATAAGTATTGCCAAAAACTATTTCAACAGGGAAACTACCGGAGGTATTCTACTAAAAAGGGATTCTGGTAACAGTCCTTCCAGTAGTAATCTCATTAATAGCGTCCAGTCTTTAATTAAACTTGATTCCTTCCAACAGTCTAAGGAAAAGAATCTTTGTCAATATGTTTTTTATCAGGTATTTAACAGACAAGGTTACATACAGTATTATTAACTCTGGGTGTATCAGACAGACTTTTTACACAACACATCACAACGATGGTGGTGAAAAAACACATAACAACAGAGAGGAACTTTCACCTGTGAAAACAAACTCCTTCATTCATAGTTCCCTTCTACCAGTTTTGTCCTTTTTCATTACTTTCCAGCTATATGCATATATCTCTGCAACAAGTGCACCATCAACATTCAGTGTGTTATTATATCTCTGCAACTAGTTGCACCACAAATCAGGTGTCAAATCATCTCTGCATACATAGTGCACCACAACATTCAGTGTGTAATATATGTTAACACTGATACATCACAGTTACATAACTAACAGTATGGGAGACATTAACACACTGTAGTACCTGGCCTGGTTTGTGGCAGAGCCACCACAAAATTCTTATTATCAGTAGTTCGAATCAATCCAGGTGACAGTTTTTATTTTCATCACCGAGTTTTTTTTTTATCCATCTGTTGTGGTGAATGTTTTTAAGTTATTATGAAGAGCTGGAGAGAAGAGAGTATGAGGGAAATGAGAGAATTATTTATAATTATTTCTAATTTAAAACTAAATGTTTATTATGATTATTTATAAGAATATCTCTGTTTTAACTCCAAGCTCTGAAGGTTAATCACTTCTTCATATATTTATATCCATTTTCCTCAAAATATTTTCATCAAAATTTTGTAACCCTCTATTCCGTTTCTTAAGAAATTTAAATAATGATCAACCCCCCCTAGAATTTTCTTAATTTTCTTACACTATTCACATAGAAGTCATACCATGTAAACAGTGGACGTGGGTGAGTGTAGATATGCTTATGAGAAACGTGTACACATGTATGTATATGTGTGTACGTAGTATGCGTTTGTAGTTGATGTTTATGTGTAGATGAAAGTGAAAGTAACTCAGAAGAAAACTTATATGAACTACATAAGTAAATTCACAATAAGAAGAGCACAGTTCCGTGGTACAGATGTCAGACTGGTGTCTCTGCCTGTCTGCCTGGCTGACTCTGCTTGGTCAGCTAGCTGACTCTTGCTGTCAGCCTGGCTGACTCTGCTGTCAGCTAGCTGACTCTGCTGTCTGCATAGATGACTCTGCGTCAGGCTAGCTGACTATGCTGTCTGCCTGGCTTGAGACTCTGCTGTACAGCCTAGCTGACTTGTGTCAGCCTGGCTGAATCTGAGGTCAGCTGGCTGACTCTGCTGTCAGCCTAGCTGACTTGCTGTCCTCGCCTGGCTGACTATGCTGTCAGACATGCTGACTCATCTGCTGTCATTTTAGACCTGCTGACTTGGCTGTCTGTAGCTGACTTGCTGTCAGCCTGGCTGACTCTGCTGGTCAACAGTTAGTCAGCCAGAGAATAAAAGAAATGGTCAATAAGAAGATAAAACTGGTAAATTTTAGAATGTATTAGATTGAAGTCTGTGAGGGCAGTTGTAATAAAGTCCTGGAATACTTAATGATTTTGTTCATAATGTTTATAAAAGAATGGGAAAACTTTAAAGATTGTAATAAATTATAAGGAATAAGACTGTTGACCATAAAGTGTGGTGTCAAGAAATATGATGGATGAAAATGATGTGAAAAAACAAATATTCGTCAAAAGAAGAGGGGTGAATTCTGAAAGGGAAATTAATTTATGCATCATGAGTTAAACAAATGAATTACCCAAGTGAAAAACACTTATATTAAAAGGGAAGCAACACATTAGGTGGATTTATAGGTTTGATAAAAAATATACTGAGTTAAAAAATGTATTTAATCTTAGCAAATGTTTAGAGAGCTATAGTGTTGTAATTAAGTTATATATGCAAGAAATACCGGTTTATAGATTTACACAAAAACTTGTAGTGTTAGATAAATGTTTTGTGTGATGTCAACCTGTGGTCTTAAGACGTGTGATGTCACTGTGGTCTTAAAGACGTTGTGATGTCCACCTGTGGTTTAAAGACGTGTGATGTTACTGTGGTCTTAAAGGACGTTGTGATGTCACCTGTGGTCTTATAAGATCGTGAGATGTTCATCGTACTTTGCTAGAAGACTGTTTATACAGAGTTAAGCCATCATGTAGACCAGGTGTCACTCTAAACACATGATTTATTAACACTTTATGTAAACTCTGTATATACTACACAACACATATATATGTGTGCGCGCATGTATGTATATATCCGACTTCAATTCTTTTACGAAACACCAGAAATAGCTTTATTATAAATTTTGTTATTAGTTTTTCATAGAGGAAATTGAGAGATTTGAATTTGATTACTTTTTCATACATAATAACATGTACACATGGACATTCGTGATAAAACACAAGAAATGGTTCATATGACACCAATATACAATAACACGTAGGATATTACATTCATTTATACAATATAACATAGTTACACACGACACCGTCCTCCCCTAGTGTCTCAAACGTGTTCATCGTTATATATTACATACTTTCACAAAGTATGTCGCTCACAAACACATTTAAACTGCTAATAAGTTATAATACTTGTTATCAGTATAAAATTTTCCATTTAGGTGTAAAAATAAGAGGATATTCCAAACATTGTAATTAATTAGCCCCGAGGTGGCCCGTGCTGATGTACGAGCTTTCGTATCGTCCAGCTGGTCTACGGTTTCCAGGCTGTCTTGGTGGATGTAATTAATGGACGCAGTTTTACTGTGTGTCCCCTCCAGTTATTTCCAACTACCTGGACAGTCACTACGTAGACAAGCTAGACAATCAAGGAACATGTTTCCATTCAGCAAGGTCACTGAGGGTGGGCAACCGCTGAATCTGGGGAGTGTCGGGATGGGAGTCCACTCAGTTACACAACGGGGATGACTGGTGTCTCACTGATACGGGGTAGGCAACCGCCCGACCTATTGGTATAAGTGGGGGTAGTGGGAAACATCAGGGAGCGTACGGATGGATTTCCTGGATATATGTGCTTGGGGAAGGTGGTAGTTGTGGCTGTCCTTAGGTAAGTGGGGTTGGGGAGATATCGGGTGCGATCGGTTGGTTTCTGGTTTAATAAACCTGGGAAATGGCATGTTTTCATGATGTTGTGGTGGTCCATGGGGTTGTGGTGATGGGAAGAACATCCGGCAGTGATAGTCGGATCAGATTCTGGATACTGAACCTGGGTATAAAGCAAAGAATACCGCTTGTCTTTGGGGAAGTGGAGAAGGGATTTACACTGAGGTGACACCAAGTGGGACACCTGGAGACACTGATCCGGGGGAAGGCAGCACTGACCCTAACTCGCTGACCTTAGGTAAGTGGGGAAGGGAAGACATCCGGGAGCGAGCGGCTTGGATTCCCTGGTTACCATAAACTTGGGGAAGGGTGTTGTTGTAGGCTAAACCTTGGGTAAGTGGGGGAAGGGGAGACATCTGGGAGCGAGCGGATGGATCCTGGATACGTGAAACCTCGGAAAGCAAGATTACCAGCAGTTGAGCTGTCCTTGGGAAAGTGGGGAAAGGGAAGACATTCCGGCGGTAGACGGATCGATTCGGATACTTGAACCTGGGTAAGCATGATACCGCTGACTTTGGGGGAATGAGAAGGGATTTCCACCTGAGGTGACACCAAGTGGACTCCTGGAGATCGATTGGGGGAAGGCACTGACTAACTCGTGTCCTTAGGTAAGTGCGGGAGGGAAGACTATCTGGGAGCGAGCGGTTATGGATTCCTGGATACATAAACTTGGCGGAAAGGTGTTGTTTAGGCTAACCTTGGGTATAAGTGGGGAAGGGAGACATCCGGGGAGCGAACGGTTGGATTCCTGGATACATGAACTTGGGGGGAGGAAAGCATGATACATGCAGTTGATGCTGACCTTAGGGATGTGGGGAAGGGAAGACATCTGGCGGTTAGGACGGATGGTTTCCTGGATTCTTGAACCTGCGGGTAGGCATGGAATACAGGTTGGTGAGACTGGACTTGGGCGAAATGTAGAGAAAGGGGAAACATCCGGCGGCGGACGATAATTCCTGGGATACATAACCCTAGGAAGGCTGAGGCTGGATGGCAGAGGAGAGAGGCGAGGTGCTCTGACCTTGGGAAGTGAGGAAGGGGAGACATCGGGGGCCACGGATGGATTCCTGGACAAATGAACCTGGGGAAGGCGAGGGGGGGGCGGACTTAAAGACGAACACTGGCCTCACGTGGCAAGGTTGGTTAACTCTGAGATAACTCTGAGGATGACAGTGGTGCAAAATTATTAATGTTTTTATAACAGATTTACTAATTTGGATTCATAAAGACGTCTTACAGGGTTGGTATTATTTCACTCCAGCCTCTCTCATAGTGCCACGGTAGTGTTTCTTATTTTGTTCACATTCACGGCAGTTAACATAATAAAAATAATATTATAATAAAAATATTTTTCTTATTTTGAATGACACAACAGAGATATTGCAACAAACTTGAACTGGTAGTAATATTGTTTGATGAGTCGTTGAGCGATGTGAAGATGACAGGGTCCTGGGTACACAGTCTGGTTACTCTAACATAACGTAGGTTATTCTGGAAAAGACCGGGCCGGGACAATAACGTGTGTTGCTGGAGTGAGACCCAACAGTTAGGTGTCTTCAATCCAAAAACGTTTCGGCCACTACACAGTAGGTTTCTTCAGTTTAATATAGAGGCAGCAGCAGAGGCATGAACTTTAAGGAATGATGTAATTATAATCTTGCGTGATCCCAGAATGGTATCCCGTGATCCCAGAAAGGTATCCCGTACTGCATAATCTTTTTGTTCATCTCTGGTTGCTTACATTTTTTCTTTGCTACTGTCTGCATTTCTGTACTGCACTCTAACGTTCTTTGGTTTTAATTTTCTTTACTGGTCGTCTCTGTTACTGTTCTCTTTCTTCTGTGTTACTGTAATGGTCTTCTCTGTTACTGTTACTGGTCTTCTCTGTTACTGAACTATATTTGTTCTTCTGTGTGTCTGTATGGTCTTCTGTGTACCAGTGGCAGGGGAACGCTTCCTATTGAAACAAAGGAAAGGAAAATAACAAATGGATAACTGATAGTTAATAATTTATTTTTCTAAGGATTTTATTTAAAAATAAATAAAATAAATTAGTGGCCGCTGTGGTCCAGTTGGATGTTGGGACATGAGAATCTTTTGCCCAGGATTGGTCTATTGTTGATGTTCTTAGAAGAAATGGTGTTGGGTTAATCTGGGTGGCGATGTTTCGTTCCCATGTTCTGAAAAATCCTGTCACTACTTGGATTGTATCACCAATATTCAGATTTTAGAGGTGAGGAGTGAGTCGTAAGTCACCACTACGGTCCTGTAGACAGGGATCTTGACTCAATTATACTAGCGTCTACCATGGTGACCAGGTCCAGCAGACAGAGCTGATAATAAAAAGAAAAATCAATGGTTATATAAGTGTTTAATTAGTATGACAATGAAGAAAGACAATGGTGGTATTCTACTTCAATGTCTTGACTTGTAACCATGGTAAAATTATTATCAATGAACAGAATACTTCCTGAGTAGATCACCGTACTGATATGAGAAGAGTGGAGGTGAAGTTTTTCATTCAACTTCAACCCTCAAACACAGGTAAGGTTACTATTACCAGGAATAGAAATTAAGCAACTCAGAGTAGTGACTGAAGTTTAGCTCTGCCACTAGATGGGATGTGTGGGCGGTAACACGCTAGTGGTGTCCTGGGGTGTCTGAACATACCTTCCTCCCACTTTTTTAAGTTTTTTTTCCTCATAAATATCCCCTTTCCAAACTTCATAGTAGGAGGCTGTTGTTAGTTTACACGAGGAAATGTTAACTATTTACATCCTCGGTCAAGCCAATCTGATGAAGTGGTTTTTCTGAGGTTACATCAGTGGCTTGTGATCTGTTTCATGCACAATGGGTTTTCCATATATGTAGTAGTTGAACCCACTTACCCCAATACCAATGTTTAACATTCCTTCTCACACGTGGAGTATCTTTTCTTCCCTCGGCAGATGGCTTCTTACTGGTGGTTGATTATAGGGACGTGAATCTCATCATAATTAATGAAGTGGGGAATCAGCCCCGAGTCCTGAATGGAAGGCATCCGTTCGGAGACAAAAGACTTATTAATAATGGTATTTTAGAACAGGAGGATTGAAAGTTTTCTTTCTTTGTTCGAAGCATTCTTACAGCACTCTTTCAGAACAAAACAAGAGGTTCCTTTGCCATACCTTTTAAATAGTCTGTGAGAAATGAAGTTAGACCTTTTATATTATGTACACAAACTTCTCTTTTGATATTTTCGACCCAAGGAAACTTTAGCAATTTTGTTTGTAGTTGGAAGGTGCTTTCTAGAACTGCTTTTCGTCTTGTTAGGAAGAGGTGATAAATTTACTGTCAGAATAATAAAACCCGAGGTATTGTACTTTGAAATAGCCACGAAAACACTTTCTGTGGTTTGATTGTAAGGTCATGAGCTCTTATCTTTTTAAACAAGTGACAGTGTAGTAAGATGATCCTCCCAGACATGAATGATGATGTAATTAATTTTCGAAATACACTGAAACATTATTGAGGTCAGAAAGGACTGTTCTAATAAGCCGGTATATACGTGGCACAAGCGATGTCCAAGCCGTAAGGCACTGTGGCGATATTGCTTAGTCTTTATGAGTAGGTGAAAGCCGTTTGTGTCTGCGGTGTTAGACACTTGATGGTACGGCTTGTTGAGATGTCTAAATTCAGAGAGAGAAAATTTAGTCTGGATTCATACAAGTCATGATCGATTACTGGCATGGTTTCAACGTCCATTTAGTGATAACATTTATTAACGAAAAATCTTGAGCAGTCGGTATGAACTGTCTGGTTTCTTAACCATGACAAATGCTGAACGAAAGCTGATTTAGAGGGTTCAGTGATATTTAACATTTAAGAGTTTGTCACTTCGGATCAATGTTTTCCGTAAGTGAACAGACCAGGATAGATTTTTCCGTCTTATGTTCATGGAGCTGACAATTCAATTTGTGTACAACGGTGAGTGGTAAGTCCTGGGATCTCTGTGAATATGTCAGATAAGGTATTGCTAGGCATTTACTTGAGGACTTTTGTTTACTATATAGTTCATCTCTTGAAAAATTGGTTTTTATTTGTTGTTTGAGTTATTAGTTGGAGAATCAACAGTTAAGATATCTAGTAGTTCCTTCGATTCTGTGCGAGAACTAGGGATCTATAATCAAACTTTACTTTCACGAGAATCAAGACTGTAGACAAAAATCTTAATCGAAGGGTTACCAAAGAAGAAAACTTCTCTACTCGGTGGAAAAGAGTTCCAAAATATTGACATGTTACATTCGTTCTTCATCCCTTGGACATCAAAGTGATTATTACTCATTACAGAACTTTTTATTTTATTCGGTCCGCTCCAGAAAATTACAGGTCAATTTTGTTGGATTTATCTGGTAAAAGAACTAAAAACTTCATCGCCAATATTAATTTCGCTGAATCTTTTGGTCAATATGGTGATGTATGTTTCCATGGAAATATTCAAGTTCTTGACAAATAAATCAGCGGTTTCTTCTATCTTTTCTCTCAGATCTAAAAGACTGATAAGTGCTGTGAACTTCAGGTTTAATTTCTTTCGGACCACAGTTCATTCAAGATAAATAGAGGGTTCACGAGCTTTGTCTCCCATAATAAAGCAATTCGAAAGGGGAATATAAGTGAATCACTTGGAATCTCAGGCATTACAAAAGAGCAACATGGTAGATAACTTTACCAGTAAGTTGGCTTAAGGAAACAATGTTTCTTTAATAATTGACTTTAGGATAGCATGTTCGTCATTCCACACTTTTCTCGTTACATTTTTGGATGCGTAACGGAGGTCTAAACACCCACAAGTTGATAAATTGATCCACTTAATCAGAAGTATATTGTGTTCCGTGGATCAGAAGGAATTTGCCCCTGGGTTTACCTACCCTTGAATAAATAGTTTTTCTGCAAACTTATACTGACGTACCGCTTCTGGGAAAGCTAGACGCAATGCCGTCATAGTCAAGATGTTTTTATGACCTCCTGATGAACCGAAAGTGATACGACCAACTCTATCCACTGCAACCTAGCAAATGGGATGGAGTAAATCGGCATTATTACCATAGTAACTCTAATAGTTCTTCCAATTTGTGAGGAAAGCTAACTTAATTTAATTTAATTTAATATTTTTTGTAAACCCCCCCCGTGAAGAATCTAAGTTAGGGAAAAGCTCTTACTAGAGAGAACAATAAAGTACCATCCAGTATCTTTAGAATTAGCGAAACTTTCATTCATTAAGAGTACCTCACTAAAAGCTGCGTTAATATTAGCTTCTGTGAAATCATTCACGATATTCTCACGCTTCATCATGGAAATTCTTGACGTTTATGGTCCAAATTTCATTACAGATGAAGGATATATGTGAAGTCTCGTGGGAATTCTTAGGCACAATGGTTTAGGGCCCCTCTGTTTGCTGAGGACAACAGATTTATATCTGTAAAAGTAAAAGGACCTCAAGTGCAAACTATGTGACAGTTATTGTGGCAACGTTTCGCTCTCCAGGAGCTTTCATAAAGCCATTATGGCTTGTAATTAAGCTCTGGAGAGCGAAAACGTTGCCACATTAAATGTCACATAGTTGACACTTGTGTTCCTTTTACTTTACATATTGTCGGTAATTCTACCAACTTTATTACAGATTTATATCTGCTACGGTCCTTGGGGTAGTTATTATGCTCACACACACACATATATGTCTGGCACTTGTGCCATTTCGGAAGATGTGTGAACATTTTGTTCTTTATAATTTTGTAAATGAAAGGTTACAGACGAAAGGACTTGATCCCTTTCCACCCAAGGTGTGGGTGGTAGTAACACCATACCCATGGTGTGGGTGGTAGTAACACCATACCCAAGGTGTGGATGGTACTAACACCAGTACCCATGGGTGGGTACGGTACTAAACCATACCCATGGTGTGGGTGGTTACTAACACCATTACCCATGGTGTGGTGGTGTAACTACATACCCGAGGTGTGGGTGTTGAAACACCATACCCATGGTTGTGGGTGGTAGTAAACACCATACCATGGTGTGGATGGTACGAACACCCATACCATGGTGTGGGTGGTAGTATCACTCTTACACATGGTAGTGGGTGGTAGGTAAAACCATACACAAGGTGCGTGGGTGGTACTAACACCATACCATGGTGTGGATGGTAGTAATACTCCTTTCCCCTAGGTGTGGGTGGTAGTAACACCATACAATGGTCTGTGGGTGGTAGTAACCACCATACCTGATGTGGGGTGGTAGTAACACCATACCCATGGTGGGGTGGTAGTAACACCATACCCAAGGTGTGGGTGGTAGTAACTCCATACCATGGTGTGGGTGGTAGTAACACCATACCCATGACTGTGGGTGGTAGTAACGACCATACCCATGGGTGGTGGGTGGTAGTAATTACATTCACCATGGTGTGGGGTGTTGGTAGTAACACAATACCATGGTGTGCGGTGGGGTAGTAACAACCCTTACCCTTGGTGTGGGTGGTAGTAACACCATACCATGGTGTGGGCGGTAGGGTAGTAACACCATACCCAATGGTGTGGGTGGTAGTAACTCCATACACATGGTGTGGGTGGTAGTAGTAACACCATACCCATGGTTGGGGTGGTAGTTACACCATACCCATGGTGTGGGTGGTCAGTAACACCTTAACCCATGGTGTGGGTCGGTAGTAACACAATTCCATGGTATGGGTGGTTAGTAACCCATACCCAAAGGTGTGGGTTGTTAGTAAAACCATACCAAGGACTGTTTGGGTGGTAAGTAACACCATACCCATGGTGTGGGTGGTAGTAACACCCTTACCATGGTGTGGGTGGTTTGTACACCTTAACCATTGGGCTTGTGGGTGGTAGTAACACCATACCATGTGTGGGTGTAGAAACACCATTACCATGGTGTGGGTGGTAGTAACACCATACCAAGGTGTGGGTGGCATAACACCATACCCATGGTGTGGGTGGAACTAACACCTTACCATGTGTGGGTGGTTAGTAACACATACCAAAGGTGTGGTTGGTTGCAACACCATACCCAAGGTGTGGGTGGGTGTAACACCTACCCAAGGTGTGGGTGGTAGTAACACCATCACCCATGGTGTGGGTGGTAGTAAACACATACCATGGTGTTGGGTGGTAGTAACACCATACCCATGGTGTGGGTGGTAGTAACACCATACCCATGGTGTGGGTGGTAGTAACACCATACCCATGGTGTGGGTGGTTGTAACACCATACCCATGGTGTGGGTGGCAAAACACCATACCCTTTGTGTGGGGTGGTACTATAACCATACCCATGGTTTGGTGGGTCGGTAGAGTAACACCATTACCCAGGTGTAGGGTGGTAGTAACACCATACCCATGGTGTGGGTGGTAGAACACCATACCAACGGTTACATGTGGGTCGGTAGTAACCTCCATACCCATGGTTGTGGGGTGGTAGTAAACACATACCCTAGGAGACGTGGGTGGTAAGTAACTCAATAACCCATGGTGTGGGTTGTACTTTCACCATACCATGGTGTGGGTGGTAGTAAACACTTCCTAAGGTGTGGGTGGGTAGTAACAACATACCTTGGGGGTGGGTGGGTAGAGTAACACCATACCCATGGTTGTGGGTGGTTAGTTACACCATACCCAAGCTCTGTGGGTGGTACTAAACACATACCAGGTTGTGGGTGGTATCTATCACATACCAAAGGTTGTGGGTGTAGTAACACCTTACCCAAGTGGGGGTGGTTTTAGTAACACCACTTACCCAAGGTTGTGGGTGGTTGTAGCTCCATACCCTTGGGTGGGTGGTAGTAACAACCACTATCCCCTTCGGTCGGTGGGTGGTAGTAACCCTACCCAAGGTGTGGGTGGTAGTAATACACCATATCCAAGGTATGTGGGTGGTAGTAACCCTACACATGGTGTGGGTGGTGGTAGTCCATACCCAAGGTGTGGGTGGTTTAGTAACACATACCCAAGGTGTGGGTGGTTAATTAAATCCATACAAGGTGTGGGTGGTTAGTAACACCATACCCCAAGGTGTTTGGGGGGTGGGTTCTAGTAACCACCATACCCAAGGTGTGGGTCGGTAGTAACACCATACCCAAGGTGTGGGTGGGGTGTAACACCATACCAAGGTGTGGGTGGTTGTAAGAAACCACCATACCCATGGTGTGGGTGTAGTAAAACACCATACCCTTGGTGTGGTGGTAGTAAACTTAAACCATGGTGTGGAGGTGGTAGTAACTCCATACCATGGTGTGGGTGGTACTAACAATACTCTTGCTGTGGATGGTAATAACATCTCTCCCATTGGTTGTGGATTATATCAACATACCCAATTGTGTGGGAAGTAACACCATACCCATGTTGAGGGTGGTAGTAACATTGCATTTCATGGTGTGGTTGGTTTGTAACTCCGTTTCACCAATGGTTCGTGGTTGGTTGTAGCACGTGCCATGGTGTCGTTGTAGTTAACATATACCCAGGGTGTGTTTGGTTGTTACACCATACCCATTGTCTGGGTGGTTAGTAACAACCATACCCCATTGTCTGGGTGGTAGTAACCCCATACCCATGGTGTGGGGGGTAGGAGTAACACCATCCATGGTGTGGGTTTTGTCATATCCATAAAAAAAAAAAATAAAACGAAATAAAAATACTGACAGGAATTAACGAGGTGGACAGAGACTGGAATGATCCAGGAGATGGGACACAGCAACATGGGGACCACAGTTGGAATGTTGATGACACCAGATGAATCACAATGGTTGTTAGAAGCATTTCTTCCAGTCCAGAGTAGTAAGGAAAGTGGGATAGTTTGGGAAGTGAATGTAGTGGAAGGCAGGATCCCCATCACAGCTTTTAAGCAGAGGTTGATATAAGTTTCTTGGTTCAGTTAGTGTGACCCAGTAGCGACCAGTGAAAGGCGGGCAGGAGCTATGAATCGACCCCTGCAACCACAAAGGTGAGTACACCACACACTCAACACGACCCAATGGTAACTAACCACACATCACACAAACACACTCACACCCACACACACAAAATGATAATGCTTTATTTACGTAAGCAAAGTCAAGGTATTTGAACATTTCCGAGTGAGACATTCTGTATTCATTAATTTTAATCATTCAGTCCATGAAGAGCAAGGTTTGACAATCGTCTATCTGGCAAAGATTACATTTCGTTTGGTCTAATCTGGTGGTGGTGATTTAACCCTCACAAAGATACCTGTAACCCAAGCCGGAGCGGGAAAGTAGTGAGATACAAAGAGTCTGCTTACTTTAGTTGGATGCACATAGGACCATTGATATGTACTGGTCTTCTGTGTTATTGTACTCTATTGGTTTCTGAGTTTTTGTGCTGTTATGGTTTTCTGTGTCACTGTTCTGCACTGGTTTCTGTGTTATTTGTTCTGGTTCTTCCGTGTTATTGTACCTCTAATTGTCTTCTGCGATATTGTACTGGGTCCTCTTGTGTTATTGTACGTATGGTCTTGTGTGTTGTTTAATATATTAGTCTTTGTGCAAATTGTACTATACTCTTCTTCTGTGATTGAAATGTACTGGTCCTTCTGTGTTATTGTAAAGTACTGGTCTTCTATGTTATTGAAACCGTTGTGGTCTCTGTGCAACTGTACTGAACTGTTCCTGTGTGCAACTGTACTGTACTGGTATTCTGTGTTATAGTACTGTACTTTGTCTTCTGTGTTATTGTACTATTCCTGGTCTTCTTGCGTTATTATTCTATTCTGCATTCTGTTTTATAGTACTGTACTGGTTTTTGTGTTATTGTTCTGTACTGGTCTTCTGTGCTATTGTAATGCATGATTTTCTGCGTTATTGTACTGTACTGGTCTTCTTCCTTATTGTTTTCTACGGTATTTTTTTAATTGTAAAGTATTGTCTTAGTGGAACTGTACTGTACCTGTCGCCATTTGTTCTGTTACTGTACTATCTGTGTTATTGTGGCTTGTTACTAGTCTTCTGTGTTATTGTTCTGTTACTGGTCACCTGTGTTATTGTATTCGTATTGGCCTTCTATGTTATTGTACTCTACTGGTCTTCTGTGTTAATGAACTGTTATTGCCCGTCTCTCTTATAGTACTTCTCTGGTCTTCCGTGTTACTGTACTGTACTGGGGTTCTTTTTTTTTTCCCGTGCTTTTGTACTGTACAGGTCTTCTGTGTTTACTGTACTGTGCTTCACTGGTATTTGTGTTTATATTTGCTGGTTTCTGTGTTTATTAAGCTTTTACTGATCTGTGTTAGTGTCCTGTGCTGGTCGTATACTTTTTATTGGTATTCTGTGTATTGTTCGTACGGGTCTTCTGTGTTATTTTATGTACTGGTCTTCTGGTTATTTTACTGTACTGGTCTTCTGTGATTTGAGCTCTCTTTTGGTTTTACTTTTGTGGTTTTGTACTGTAGGGTCTTCTGTGTTATTGTACTGTTTCCCCCTTGCTGGTCTTTCTGAGTTTCTGTGCCGTACTGGTCCTCTGTGTTACTGTACAGTACTGCGCTGGTATTGTGTGCATTGTACTGTTATAGTCTTTCTATGTTATGGTTACTGTGTTGGCTGTACTGTGCTGGTGCCTGTGTTACTGTACCGTACTAGTCCTCTGTGTTAACGTACATGCGCTGATTCTGTGTAATTGTTCTGTACTTGTCTTATGTGTTAGTGAACTGATACTGGTCTTTTGTGTTATTGTAATGTACTTGGCACCCGGTTTTCAGCGTTTATTGTCCTGTATTAGTCTTCTTGTGTTATTGTTACTATACTGGGTCTTACTGTTGTTTTGTACTGTACTGGTCTTGTATGTCGTTATTGTACGGTACTGGTCTTCTGTGGGCCTGTTGGTTTGCGGGTTCGCCTGTTGGGGGTCGCACGTTGGTCTGAGGTTTCGCCTGTTGGGTGTCATGATGTCAGCCTGAGTGGCAAGACTGTGTCAGCTGTTTTGTCTGCTGTGTCCGCACTGTTGTGTCATGACTTTACGGCCCCTCTTGTTAGCGGTTTTTTTGGGTATGTTTGGCTGACTGTCAGACTGCTATGTCATGTTGTGTCAGTGCTGTGTGTCTGATGTGTCAACACTGTGTGTTTTGATTTGTCAGCACTGTGCCGATGCTAAATTGTTTTGTAAAAATATTTTCATTTAAAACTTAATGTTTCATTACAGTTTTAGTATGTTGTCTTTAGAAAACTAGACAAAGAACACATAAATCTACAACACTTGTTTTCATGAAACACTGACAAAGATCACACCAAAAATAATAATTCCTCGGGTTATACATAGAAACACTGAAAAAGACCACCATAAATAATAATCACTCTGTTTTAATAAAAAAACACTAGAAAAGATCACACCTTTAAATCATCTCCTTGTTTATTAGAAACCCCATAAATGCTTCGTTATTAAAAAAAACAAACACACACAACACACACACACACACACCACACACTTATATATATTTATATATTTTATTTATATTTTTTAATATATATATATAAAATTTATATTATATTATTATATATATATATTTTTTAATAATATATATTAGTTTTGGGTTTTTAAACCTTGGAAATAAATACGACAAGTTGGGTTTAGAAAGAAACGTAAGCAAAATTTATAACATATTTATTAGAAAACGTTTCGGTCCTGGGCCTTGATCACTTCTAACTACAGAGGTAAAAAGACTTTATATTTTTAGGCGGGGAGTGAGATGTGACCCCAGTGACCTGGGGAATGTTATAAGAACATGAGAAGGAGGAACACTTTAAAAGGGCCTACTGGCCCATGCGAGGCAGGTTTTTATCAAAAAAAACCTCTGCCTATAAAAGGGGGAGGGTAGACGATAAAATCATGTGACTCCTTTTGCTTTGGGTTGGGTCTGCTTAAGTATATGTATCCCAAGTTTTTGAATTTGTAGTTTCCGTGTTACGTTTTAGTGTCGGTGCGGGTTTGTGGGTTTTAGGCACCCTCGGGTCTGAGGTCTGGTTGGTTGGAGAAGGTTTTGGCCCCGTTTCAGTTCCAAATGCCCCCGGGGTCTTGTGGAGGGGCACAGGCGTACCTTTCATCGTCTCTGTTTGGGGCTTTCGTTTCTCATTTAGGCGGACTGCAAGTCTCTGCCTGTCTCGCCCACATTTTTTTTGGGACGAACCCCCCGGGGGCTGTGTAGCGCCTGCTGTGAAGTTGAGGTTTTTGGGGGCATTTTGTAGTGAGGTCTTTGATAGAGGTGTTTTTTTATGGGGGGGAAAACGTTGTGTTACTTAAAACAATGCCCGGCGAGTATTGTTGGGGGAAAATCGCCACATGGGGTACTATGAAGTTTTTGGGGGCTGTTCCTTTTTGGGGGGTTGTTGGGATGCTTGCCTTTAGTCGCAATTCCCGGGTGAAGAAAATTTGGGAAATGAAGACGTGTAAAGGTTTGGGTTTGGGAAGTGCATTCTTTTCTAGAAAAAAGGGTGGAGATGCAAAGAGCTCTCAAGAAAAAAGCCAATGGGACTCTTTTTTAGTGCGGGTGTCTTGGTGTGAATAAAAGTGTATAAAATGTCTTGTTGGTAGGTTTTCTATACCTTTGAAGGAAGTTTTTCACGTCGGGGGATTTTCACAGTAGAACGAATAAAGGAAATTTGCCCTTATTTTCGAGTTCAAAAATTAAACTTTAGTGGTTCAACTGCATTGATATTTAAAATCTTTTCTTTATCTTTAAAAATGTGTTGTAGAAAATGTCCCAGCAAACTTTAACAAGTCAAAGTATGATACAGAATTTTGATGACAAAATTTGTACCGATTTTTGCTGTTAGAAATTACAAAAAATTTTTTCCTAACATCTTAATTAAACTTGTTTAAAAAAAGACACTGCAAAAATTGGTAATGAAAACTACTATCTAAATGAAAAATAAATTGTTTATTTACTTTTATACTATATATTTTAAGCCCCTGAAAGCCGACTACAGCTTATCCAGCGAAGTTTTTTTTTTTACATATAAATGGAAAATTATAGAAGATTGATGTATGAAACAGAGTTGTTTATAGTCAGGGTCGATACTTCACCTGTAGTTCACATCACACCTTCACCTGTAATGAACCTTGCATATTCACCTGTAATTTGTCCTTACATCTTCACCTGTAATTCGTCTTGTGTATGCCCCTGTAGTTCACCTACACCTTCATCTGTAATTCGCCTTTACACCTTCACCTGTAAATCGTAAAAGAAGCAAAAGGCACAATACCGTCACTGGAACAATTTACAAAAAACCCCACATAGGAGAAGCTTATGACAACGTTTCGGTTCGGGAAGGAAGGTTGCTGTTATCCTTGATGTGGGAAGGAAGGTTGCTGTTACCCTTGATGTGAGAAGGAAGGTTGCTGTTACCCTTCATGTAGGAAGAAAGGTGTTACCCTTGATGTAGGAAGGAAGGTTGTTGTTAACCTTTATGTGGGAAGGAAGGTTGCTGTTAACCTTGATGTGGGATGGAAGGTTGCTGTTAACCTTGATTTGGGAAGAAAGGGTTTCTGTTAACCTTGATGTGGGGAAAGGAAGGTTGCTGTTACATTAGATGTGGGAATGAAGGTTGCTGTTACCTTGATGTGGGAAGGAAGGTTGCTGTTACCCTTGATGTGGGAAGGAAGGTTGCTGTTATCCTTGATGTGGGAAGGAAGGTTGCTGTTACCTTGATGTGGGAAGGAAGGTTGCTGTTACCCTTGATGTGGGAAGGAAGGTTGCTGTTACCCTTGATGTGAGAAGGAAGGTTGCTGTTACCCTTGATGTAGGAAGAAAGGTGTTACCCTTGATGTGGGAAGGAAGGTTGTTGTTAACCTTTTGTTTGGGGAAAGGGAAAGGGTTTCTGTTAACCTTGATGTGGGATGGAAGGTTGCTGTTAACCTTGATGTGGGAAGGAAGGTTGCTGTTAACCTTGATGTGGGAAGGAAGGTTGCTGTTACATTAGATGTGGGAATGAAGGTTGCTGTTACCCTTGATGTGGGAAGGAAGGTTGCTGTTTTCCCTTGATGTGGGAAGGAAGATTGCTGTTACCTTTATGTGGGAAGGAAGGTTGCTGTTACCCTTCATGTGGGAAGGAAGGCTGCTGTTTTCCCCTTTATTTGGGAAGGAAGGCTGCTGTTATCCTTGATGTGGGAAGGAGGTTGTTTTTACCTTGATGTGGGAGGAAGGTTGCTGTTATCCTTGATTTTGGGAAGGAAGGTTGCTGTTATCCTTTATGTTGGAAGGAAGGGTTGTTTTTACCCTTGATGTGGGAAGGAAGGTTGTTGTTACCCTGATGTGGGATAGGAGGTTGTTGTTACCCTTGATGTGGGAGGAAGGTTGCTGTTACATTAGATGTGGGAATGAAGGGGTTTCTGTTACCCTTTATGTGGGAAGGAAGGTTGTTGTTACCTTGATTTGGGAAGGGAGGCTGCTGGGTTTCCCTTGATGTGGGAAGGAAGGTTGCTGTTACCCTTTATGTGGGAAGGAAGGTTGCTGTTACCCTTTATGTGGGAAGGAAGGTTGCTGTTACCCTTTATGTGGGAAGGAAGGTTGCTGTTACCTTGATTGTGGAAAGGAAGATTTTCTGTTACCCTTGATGTGGAAAGGAAGGTTGCTGTTACCCTTGATGTGGGAAGGAAGGTGTTACCCTTGATGTGGGAAGGAAGGTTGCTGTTAACCTTGATGTGGGAAGGAAGGTTGTTGTTACCCTTCATGTGGGAAGGAAGGTTGTTGTTACCCTTCATGTGGGATGGAAGGTTGCTGTTACCCTTTATGTGGGAAGGAAGGTTGCTGTTACCCTTCATGTGAGAAGGAAGGTTGCTGTTATCCTTGATGTGGGAAGGAAGGTTGCTGTTACCTTGATTGGGAAGGAGGTTGTTGTTACCCTTCATGTGAGAAGGAAGGTTGCTGTTACCCTTGATGTGGGAAGGAAGGTTGCTGTTACCCTTCATGTGAGAAGGAAGGCTGCTGTTATCCTTGATGTGGGAAGGAAGGTTGCTGTTACCCTTCATGTGGGAAGGAAGGTTGTTGTTACCCTTGAACTGGGAAGGAATGTTGTTGTTACCCTTGATGTGGGAAGGAAGGGTTTCTGTTATCCTTGATGTGGGAAGGAAGGTTGTTTGTTACCCTTGATGTGGGGAAAAGGGAAAGGGTTTTTGTTTACCCTTGATGTGGGGAAGGAAGGTTGTTGTTACCCCTTTATGTGGGAAGGAAGGTTGTTGTTACCCTTCATGTGGGAAGGAAGGTTTCTGTTATCCTTGATGTGGGAAGGGAGGTTGCTGTTACCCTTCATTTTGGGGAAGGGAGGTTGCTCTTTCATATGATGTGGGAAGGGAGGTTCCTGTACCTTGATGTGGGAAGGGAGGTTGCTCTACATAGATGTGGGAGGGGGTCCTGTACCCTTGATGTGGGAAGGGAGGTTGGGTCTTCTTTATAGGGGTGTGGGAAGGGGAGGTTTCCCGTTACCTTTGGGTAGAAGTTTAGGGAGAGAATGATTCCACATGTCCCCTACGTCAACACCTGAAATGACACAATGACAACACGTCATGGTCTACCAATTGTATTTGACCTGGTAAATACATTCACCTCTACAAAACTTAATTAGGAAGGCAAAATCAACGTTTGTATTAGATTAAGTAAAGTAAACGCTTTAAATATCTTTACCCAAAAGGGAAAAGAGGTACTAGGAAAAATATTTTAAAAACGTCTCTGTCTCTTTTTTCTCCATCTTCACTTTGACTTCTTTTGTATTATGAGGGAAAAAATGGTAACCAAACACTCACCCCGCCTCAATTAAAACAAAAAAACTGAATGAAGAAAACGAATCCCTTTAAACTCGGGACTCGGGTCTTCTGACAAAGAAATTTCAGCGACCATGTAATAACTGGCTGAAGGTATTCTTAATGTCTGTTACATTGATCTTTTATTTACTAGTATGTAACCCTTTTGTTCCATGTTTACTGTATTGTTAATATAATGTTGTTGTATGATACTTGAGTGTTGCTGTTTGTGTTGGTATGTTACTGTATTGTGGGTTTTACGGGTACGTTTCGGGTGTGTTGCTGTATTGCTCTCGAGTTAATGTATTGTTTTTATGTATTACTGTAATAGTTTGTTATTTTACAGTATTGCCTTGTGTAAACCGCCGTTTTTTTAAGTTATTGTACTTGTGTATTACTGTATTGTTTCATTATATTCCTGTACTCTTCTTCTTGTTTACTGTGCTGTTCTTACGTGTTTGGAATATCGTTTGTTTGTTTTTTGTTACTGTCTTTGTGGTTTACGATGCTAGGTTAGGTTTGGTAAGGTTCGTCAGGAAACAGGACAAATGTTTCCTGACGCGGGTCTTAGTGAGATGATGACCCGCCTTTGGAGCTTTTGGTCATCTGACCGAGCCTTCCGCTGGCTTACCGGTCCACCCCTTTAAATAATTATGGTCACTTATAACCAGTCTGTCTATTACGATGCCTCTTTTTTATTTGTCACTGAACTGTTCTTATTGTCACTTTAATTTTCTTCAAGTTGTCATTCTTGTATGATGATGTAGTGTTATTTTGTTGTATTTTCCTATGACTCTTCGACGATAGTTTCTCTTATATTGTCATTCATGACTTCCAGAACAATTATGTCGACTCAAAATTCCCAAAACATTCACTTATCAATTCTCAGACTCCATATCCCACTCTCATCCACACTTATCTCCTCTATATGATATTAATACAAATAACACAATAACACACAAAAATAATCACTCTCCAGGAATAAAACTATCATAGTAGTCTCGATCTGACAAAAACATTTTATCAGCCTATCCTTCAACCTGACAAAGTCGAGTCAATGTTTGTTGGTATACTGCTGTTTTATGAATTTTATATGTTGCTCTGCTGTCTTTTCAAAACTTTCAACAAAAATATATTATTTTGCAACAATACGTTTCTTGCTATGTTTAACTTGTGGTAAATTATATTGGTCCATACATCACCTTCCCTTTTAAGTTTCTGTTCTTCATTACTTAAACTTTGTCTTTCGCATCACTTGTAAATCACAGTTCTGATATACACTTTTCCTAGTATACTCAACAGACAATACACAAACATCTACTGTTCATATTGCCTACATTTTTTTTTTTACAATTCTAGCACTGTGTCTGGCAGCTGTTGAAGTGTATTAGAAGCAAATTGTGACACAAAGCTAGACTTGTGAAGACCGATGTTTACTAACTAATAGATATAATTAAAACTCAGATACTTTTATTCTACATCAACAATGCTTCAGTAGTTTCAACAGTACGCAAACATTTGACTGTTATAAACAGAGACTCACTTCTGTTCACCCGTTAAGGGATCTTTTGAAACAGCAATTGTAATATGCACCTGAATAATGATATTTTTCACAAATATGTTTACAATGAGAACAATTTCCTTAATGGAAAGTTTATGATATGATCAATATATTTTAACCTGCGTTATTACTTAAGAGTGTTTAGTGTTAGCACTCAGTGTGAGGGCGAAGGTTGCTTCTGCAGTCTAAGATGTGAAGGAATTTGTCCAACACTGTAGACTATGTTAGTGTTATAAGACTTAGTCTTTGTATCACTGTATTGTGTGAAGTCTTTGATGAGACGATATATACTGACTGTGTAAACTCAGTGTAGTGTGCTAGTGAGTTGTACAGTAGATACTTGTGTCAGTCTTAAGGGTTTTGTGTGATGGGGCTCAATTAATATAATTAGTTTTGTGTCGAACTTTGAGAGTTTGATTAACTTACTAGTTGGTGTCTGTGTTGACATGAGTCTTCTCCAGATGGTGACTCGTCACTCTCTCCTGTGTTTGCACGCGTTATATACATATTGATGCATACATGTGTGTTTGTGTGTGTGTGTAGCGTAGAGGTTAAAAGTGTGAGGTGTGGGTGCGTGTGTACTTTGTGTTTACATACTAGTAAAACTGAAAAGAGAGGATTATAAATGCACTGTTGAATAAATGTATGTGTATGTATGATACAGAGGATTTTGTGTGTGTTGCTTTATTCGTGCGTCTGTATGTGTTGTGTGTGTGTAGATGTGTATGTGTAAATACAGAACTGAGTGTATAGAAGAGTGCTAGCTTGTGAACCTTTGTGTACCATGAATAATAAAGATCAATAACGAGGGCAAAAAGATAACTGAAAACAATTATTTACAGTTATCATGCAAGGAACACAAAGGTTCACACACCCACACATAAAAACGCACATAAAAACGTTCACAAATACACTTACAAAACTAAATAAATGAACAAGTTAATAATTGACATAGTTACAATATTAAATATAAATATATGTTCCAAATATTCACTAGTGGCCAGTTCTTGGTGGACGAACTGTGATTAGAGATCTCTCTTGTCTCAGGTAGTCGACGTTCGAGTCTGTCCAGGAGGATGTTATTACAGAGCGCAGATTATCTGCGTGTCCTCCTCTGTAATAACATCTACCTTCGTATACTGATATTAATACACTTGTGTAGTATTATCACATATGGACAGTGCTTCAAGGCTGGCTGACACTGCTGACCTCAGGGAAGTGGTGAAGGGTGAATACCTGGATCCACGGACCTGGGGTGGGACTTGCTGACCTCAGGGAAGTGGTTGAAGGGTGAATACCTGGAATCCACGGACCAGGGGTGGGACTTGCTGACCTCAGGGAAGTGGTGAAGGGTTAATACCTGGATCCACGGACCTGGGGTGGGACTTGCTGACCTCAGGGAAGTGGTGAAGGATTAATACCTGGATCCACGGACCTGGGGTGGGACTTGCTGACCTCAGGGAAGTGGTGAAGGGTTAATACCTGGATCCATGAACCTGGGGTGGGACTTGCTGACCTCAGGAAGTGGTGAAGGGTGAATACCATGGATCCACGGACCTGGGGTGGGGACTGGCTGACCTCAGGGAAGTGGTGAAGGGTTTAATACCTGGAACCACGGACCTGGGGTGGAACTTGCTGACCTCAGGGAAGTGGTGAAGGGTTAATACCTGGATCCACGGACCTGGGGTGGGACTTGCTGACCTCAGGGAAGTGGTGAAGGGTGAATACCTGGAATCACGGACCTGGGGTGGGACTTGCTGACCTCAGGGAAGTGGTGAAGGGTGAATACCTGGAACCACGGACCTGGGGTGGGACTGCTGACCTCAGGGAAGTGGTGAAGGGTGAATACCTGGAATCACGGACCTGGGGTGGGACTGCTGACCTCAGGGAAGTGGTAAAGGGTGAATACCTGGAACCAAGGACCTGGGTGGGACTGCTGACCTCAGGGAAGTGTGTAAAGGGTGAATACCTGGATCCACGGACCTGGGGTGGGACTTGCTGACCTCAGGGAAGTGGTGAAGGGTGAATACCTGGATCCACGGACCTGGGGTGGACTTGCTGACCACAGGGAAGTGGTGAAGGGTTAATACCTGGAACCACGGAACTAGGGTGGGACTTGCTGGACCTCAGGGAAGTGGTGAAGGGTTAATACCTGGATCCACGAACCTGGGGTGGGACTTGCTGACCTCAGGGAAGTGGTGAAGGGTTTAATACCTGGATCCATGGACCTGGGGTGGGACTTGCTGACCTCAGGGAAGTAGTGAAGGGTGAATACCTGGAATCACGGACCTGGGGTGGGACTTGCTGACCTCAGGGAAGTGTGAAGGGTGAATACCTGGAATCACGGACCCAGGGTGGGACTGCTGACCTCAGGGAAGTGGTGAAGGGTGAATACGTGGATCCACGGACCTGGGGTGGGACTTGCTGACCTCAGGAAAGTGGTGAAGGGTGAATACCTGGAACACGGACCTGGGGTGGGACTTGCTGACCTCAGGGAAGTGGTGAAAGGTGAATACCTGGAACCATGGATCTGGGGTGGGACTTGCTGACCTCAGGGAAGCGGTGAAGGGTGTATACCTGGAACCACGGACCTGGGGTGGGACTTGCTGACTCAGGGAAGTGGTGATGAAAGGTGTTATACCTGAAACCACGGACCTGGGGTGGGACTTGCTGACTTCAGGGAAGTGTGTGAAAGGTGTATACCTGGAACTATGGATCTGGGGTGGGACTGCTGATGTTTGGGTGGGGGAGGGTGGGACTGGGTGAGGCATCAAAATAATATCGAAAAGAATTTCCAGAACTTCAGGAGAGAAAGGAAGACATCCGGGGCCCACGGATGTCTTCCTGGACACATGAACCTGGGGGAAGACTCAGATGCAAGGGTTGAGAATACCGAGTGTAGGATAGGAAGTGGGGAAGGAGAATGTCTGAGGGGGACACAGATGGACTCTGGACCCATGAACCTGGGGAGGTAGGATTGCTGAGTGTAAGATAGGAAGTGGGGAAGGGAGAATATCTGAGGGGACACAGATGGACTCCTGGACACATGAACCTGGGGGAGGTAGGATTGCTGAGTGTAAGATAGGAAGAGGGGAAGGGAGAATATCTGAGGGGACACAGATGGACTCCTGGACACATGAACCTGGGGGAGGTAGGATTGCTGAGTGTAGGATTGGAAGTGGGAAAGGGAGAATATCTGAGGGGACACAGATGGACTCCTGGACACATGAACCTGGGGGAGGTAGGATTGCTGAGTGTAGGATAAGAAGTGGGAAAGGGAGAATATCCGAGGGGACACAGATGGACCCCTGGACCCATGAACCTGGGGGAGGTAGGATTGCTGAGTGTAGGATAGGAAGTGGGAAAGGGAGAATATCTGGGGGACACAGATGGACTCCTGGACCATGAACCTAGGGGAGGTAGGATTGCTGAGTGTAGGATAGGAAGTGGGAAAGGGAGAATATCTGAGGGGACACAGATGGTCCTGGACACATGAACCTGGGGAGGTAGGATTGCTGAGTGTAGGATAGGAAGTGGGAAAGGGAGAATATCTGAGGGGACACAGATGGACTCCTGGACCATGAACCTGGGGGAGTAGGATTGCTGAGTGTAGGATAGGAAGTGGGGAAAAAGAGAATATCTGAGGGGACACAGATGGACTCCTGGACCATGAACTGGGGGAGGTAGGATTGCTGAGTGTAGGATAGGAAGTGGGAAAGGGAGAAGAATATCTGAGGGGACACAGATGGACTCCTGGACCCATGAACCTAGGGGAGGTAGGATTGCTGAGTGTAGGATAGGAAGTGGGAAAGGGAGAATATCTGAGGGGACACAGATGGACTCCTGGACACATGAACCTGGGGGAGGTAGGATTGCTGAGTGTTAGGATGGGATGTGTGGTAGGGTCTAGTAACTCAGAGGTAATTCTGAGGCTACTTCTACTAATACTATTAGTTTCACCTGCTCCTGTTCACCTAGCAGTAAGTAGATACCTGGGTATTCTATATAGTGTGTGTTTCTATATAGCATGTCAATAATGTCAGCTAGGTCTCTAATAGGTGTATCATGTGCCTGTGTACCTGTAGAAATATGAGATTAATATTACATAATTAATAACTTATGTTCACAGAGTTTTATTTTCCATTTTGAGCAACACCATGCCTAGCTTTGTTCTCTATACAGTGTTTTTTGTTCAAACATAAGATGCATCAACCAATTTATTTATATTTAACGTTAAAGCGCTTAAAGTTTTTCCTTCAGGAAACTCCTCAGAGTAGGTGGTTGAGTGGACCGTAGAGATGAATCACTTGCCTCCAGTTGGCCGGGTCTTGTAACTCAGAACTAACTCTGAACCACAAACTCTTAAGTTATGCCACATTGTGGCCGTATATCTCATTGTAGTAACAACATATATCAAAACTACTGTGAGTTGATTGTGTATAAATAACTACACGCAAATAACATCAGCCTGAGTGACAATAAAAATATAAGTTAGAAGTATTCCAGGGAGACTTGACCTGGTGACCCAACACGCTATAGCTCCCGATGATACAACTTGGCCACCAAGCTTCCTACGTTCTTTTATACTGTTCTTTTTCCTTGGTAGGAAGGGTTTTGCTATATTTTGTTGTGTGTTAATAAGCTATTAACAAAACAGTATCGACACGATGGAATAGTAGACACACTAGTCACACACAGATTTACCTGAGCAGAGTACACGAGTATATGTAGGGAGTATAGGGAGGTGAAGGGTCAGGTGGGCAATGTTGAAGTTGATTGTTGAGAAAAAGTTGGATTTGAGGACATGCCCGGCATGGGCCAGTGTTGTTGCAGTTTAGGACAACGTTGAAGAACTTTCCTGGCAAGATGTTCAGCTATTTTCTAAAGGTTCGTTTTAAAGTCTACCGAAAAACCGACCAACCAACATGATCGCCACTTCTACTCTCACCCAACACCAAAATAAACGTGGCGTAATCATAAGCTTCTTCCTTCGTGACCTCCGATTCTGTAGCAGTGAATTCCTTGATAAGGAATATTTCTTCATGGAGCAAGCATTTTCTAAACTTCACTGTTCTCAACACTTCATTGAGGGCTGCAGACGGCGTAATAAATCTTCGCTTATACACAAAAAACCCCCAATAGAAAGGGAAAAACTTATG
>NC_069410.1:70050581-70076703 GCF_026875155.1 Cherax quadricarinatus
CACAGTTGGAAGCTGAAGACACAGATGAAAAAAAGGGATGTTGGGAAGTATTTCTTCAGCACAGAGTAGTTAGGAAGTGAACATTTGGGAAGCGATGTAGGGGAGGCGGGATCCATACATACTTTAAGCAAGGACGAAAAAGCCAGGGTTCGGGGAGAGTGACCTAGTACGCCCCTGAAGGGGCGGGGCCGGACTTGGACTCGACACCTGCAACCTCAACGGGTAGTACAACTGGCGAGTACACCCACCCACACACACACACACACACACGGGAGTGAACCTATAGCGACGGGCAAAGAGGGGGGCAAGAACGTAACTCGCCCCCACAACCACACACACATCACATTATAACACACACAAACTGCAATAAGACACAGTAAAAGCTCCTGTTAATGTGAAAAATCACGACAGCGCTTGAAATTCCTGATTTTACAGTGGTTGTTCTGCACCACAACCAAAAAAAAAATTTTGCATTACTAGAAACGTCCGGCAACCTATACTGGAACATCTAAAGCCGAACGTTTCCACCATTACCTTCGTCGTCACCTGGCCCTTTTATGTTAACGACATTCTCCTCATAACCCTAAACGCTTCAATTTAAAGCTCTCCATGACAAGCTCAACCGGTCGCACTCATACACAGTAAACATAAGCAACCCTAATACTGACCAAAACAAATTCATCACTTCATTTAATAATTTTTAACCAGGTTGGGAAAATTTGAACCCGACGAATAGGGCGTTCTTAAGTGAAAAAAGAAAGCTTCGGGGAAAGTTGACAAAAAATTGTTACAACAGTAAAACAACGGTAAAACAAAATTTTTAAAACAAAAAAAAAATACAGGGTAAACAAGCACAACACTAACAACCACCATAAACCCCCCTTAACCACCCGGCTCGCTGCTAGATTTTCCCGGAACGTCACCATGGGGAGGCTCGGAGCCCCCCCATTTTACACTGTAAAAAGCGATCCCCAAAAAATGTGTGAGCCGGGGGAAAGAGGGGAATTATTTCACTGCTTGCTAGGTTTACTAGCTTTTTTGTTTTTTTGCTGCAGTCTTTTAAAAAGGAAGGGGTTTTAGAGTATTATAACAAGGGGGGGTCAAGGCGAAACATGGGGTACTGGTATGCTGTGTGTTGTGGTGTATTTCTTTGCGGTGTATTGTGTAGTATTTTGTGGTGGGTGTTTTTATATGTTTTTTGGGGTGGTTCTGTGTTGTGTTGTGTCTTCGGTGTGTTTTATGGTGTGTTGTAGTGGTGTGTTGTGGTGGGGTGTTTTTTGTGTGTAGTGGTGTAAAATGTTTGTGGTGTTAGTGTCTTGGTGGTATGTGTTGGGGTGTAATGTGTTGTGGTGTATAATGTGATTGGTGTGTAGTGGTGGTGTGTAGTGGTTGTTGGTGTGTAATGTGTTGTGGGTGTAATTGTTTGTTTGGGGGTGTGAATTTGTTTGTGGTTGTAATGTTTTTTGGGGTGTAAAATGTATTTTGGTGTATAATGTGATGTGGTGTATAATGTATGGGGTGTATAATTGATTGGGTAAAATGTGAGTGGTGTAAAAATGGATTGGTGGTAGTGTGTTTGGTGTGTAGTGGGTTGTTGATGGGGTGTGAGTGTGTTGTGGTGTGTATGTTTTTGGGTTGTAGTTTTTTTGTGGTAGTATGTTTGTTATGTGGGAAATTTGTGTATTGTAGTGCATGGTGTGTTTTATTGTGGGGGTGGGGGCACCCCCAACTCCCAAAACAACCATGCATAATTTTTCCTCCACTGATCCAAATTCTTTTCCCATTAATAACATATTAAATTTTTCCAAAAAGCAACTTTAAAATAACCTCCAAGACAATGACCTTTTTCAACTATGACAAAAACCGCTGATGATCTAATTTTAATCTCCCCAGCTTGGCGCAGATTTTAAAACAAAGTTTTTTTTTTAACTAGGATTAGTAATTTTCCTGGTGTCGAAGGACATTATTATAGTTGGGGGAAAAATATTTTGAATGCAACAGAAACCTGTTTTAACGACTTAAATGGAAAAAATAACTAATCATTCGTTCCATCGGGAATTTTTGTGTCTTTCCCAACTGGAAACTTTTGGTCGTTCCAAACGGAATTTTTTGTGTCGTTCCATAGGGGAACTTCTGGTTTTCCTTAAGGAATTTTTTTGTCTAAAACTCTAGCAGACTTTCCATAGTGGAATTCCCCAACACTTTCTCCGAAAACCCTTTATCAGCAAAACTCCACCCAAATGCCCGGGTGGATTTTGCATCATAAACGTGAGATTATTCATTTGGAAACGGTTTCTCATGAAAAGAGTCCATAATTAATAATTGATTTACCGAAGAATATTTGTCAAAAAATATAAATTTTTTATACTCACAAATGTAAAAAAATTAGAATTAGCATGCAGAAAAAAACAGGCAGAGAAAAATACACAAAAAAGCTTTTTTTGGTAAAAAAGAAAATAAACTGCAGTTGAGGTAAAAGCCACCTGCAGCCCTGGCACCACACATAAGCGAAATGTTTTAAACCCCGCACTGCTTGTTCCTCTTCACTTTTTATTCTCATAATTTGTGCTTCCTGAGATTTAATTAAAAAAATCTAGGTTAAACGTTAAATAATGAATACATAATTCCTGGTATTCTTGCGATCGTTAGAAGCGGAACATATAAACTCAGTAGAAAACGGATGACTATCATGCAGAAGAAAGCACTGACATAATCTACGGATAAAACCCCCGCATTTCACACTCGGGGGAAAATTAGGCTCATTTTATAATCGTCACTTTCCGGCTTTTTTAAATTTTCCTCCGCTGTCCCCAAACCCTTTTTCTAATTTTTTTCCCTTCTGGTGGCATAATAAAGGTTCAGACAACTGAAGCTTCATCAAGTTCCACTCAACTGAATACAATTAGGAACTGAAAATTTTTTAAATTTTATAGAGGGTAATGCTTTTTATCTAATCTTTTTTAAAATTTCTTTTCTAACAACATTAACATTCGTCTTGGGTAGATGACACAATATTTAGCAAAAGTTTAGTGGGGCTACGTTTTGTTTTAAAGGAAAAACGTTTACCCGGACTCAATAATAGACTGTTTTTATTATTATATCTAACACCCGACTGGGGTCATTAGACTCAAAATGTAAATTCGTCTTCTTGTTATACAGGATTCACGAATTTTTAAAAACTTCAACAAAAATGGATCAATCATCAAATACTTTAACATATTTTTTACAAAATTTGAGAGAGAAAGTTGGGGAAAAACCTTAGAGCACAGAAGAAAAACTTTTTGAAATGCTAAAATTTCAACGCCTTGTTCACTGTGTGCTGATGTCGAGGGGGATCTAGCGCGTTATGACATAACCAAAAATTTGGGAAATTAAAATCACAAGCCCCAAAAACCCTTGATAACTACGATAAATCTAGGAAATAGAAGACTCATTTTTTCAGGTAATTGGAAACATAAAAAAAGAAAAGGTAAACTTAATTTTTACGTCCAGTAGGAATTTAAATTCATACATCACAGTACATAACAGTAGGGGGGACATTAAAACACAGTCGTACGGCCAGGTTGTGGCGCGTAGGGCCCGTTGTGGGTCGTACGGCCCCGGTTGTGGGGTCGTACTGGGCCCGGTTGGCGTCGACTGGCCAGGTTTTTCGCCCCTTCGGCCAGGTTTGGGAGCCACCACCAAAAAAAAACTTATTACAAGAATCGAATCATCCAAGATGAAGTTTTATGTTCAAACCGAAAGTTTTTGTTTTTTCATCTTTGGGGGGAATGTTTTTTTCATTAATGAAAATTTATCCAACTGATAATTATAATAACATCTTCTTGCTTTAAAAACAAGTATCCATATTTACATCCTTTCCCCAAAAATTCATTCAATTTTCTTAAAAATTGAAATAAAATTAAGAATTTTCTTAAGTCTCTTCACTATTACATTTATTGTTTAAAATTTTTTACAATGGTGGGGAGAGTATTGGTACATGGTGTTTTTTAGTGATTTATGTTGGAGCATGGTTTTTATGAAAGTTTATTTGGGACATGGGGTTTTGTAGGGATGTTTATGTTGGGGCAGGTTTTGTAGTGATGTTTATGTTGGGGAGATGGTGTTTGTAGTGATGTTTTTTTTTGTTGGTACATGGTGTTTGAGTGATGTTTAAAGTTGGTACATGGTGTTTGAGTGGTTTATGTTTGGTAGCAGGTGTTGTAGTGTGTTTTTTTTTAGATCAAAGTGAAAAGTAAACTTCAGAAGAAAATTGTATGAACTACTATATAATTCTCAATAAAAGAAGGCACAGTTCTGTGTGGTACAGCTGTCAGCCTGACTGACTATGCTGTCTGCCTGACTGACTCTGCTTGACAGCTGGCTGACTCTGCTGTCAGCTGGTGACTCTGCTGTCAGCAGAGTATTAATACCATTCGTTATTAAGATTGAAGTGTGTGAACAGTTGTAATAAAGTATTGGATTAGCTCATGATTTTGTTCATAAAGTTTATAAAAGAGGAATAAGGGGAAAATTTTAAAGAATGTAATATATTATAATGGAATAATACTGTTGACAGACCAGGTAATGTATATGTCTAGAATTATGCGCATCACAACATACATAGACGTATCTTACACAAGCTCGCACTACCAACCATCCACTAACTAAATCATTGCATTACCAAACATCCAATACCAAACATCCACTACAACATCCATGTGAATGTTGGTATATGTATGTTCTTATTTCCAGATCAAGGGTTAGTAAGTACTTCTCTCTGCATCTCTCTCTCTCTCTCTCTCTCTCTCTCTCTCTCTCTCTCTTCTCTCTCTCTCTATCCAAACCCAATTCTTTCTCGCTTATCTAAATACTCTAAATCTGTCATGCCACTACCTGTCCTGGAAATTTATTGTATAGTTTCACTGGCGCACCTCAGCTGAAAGTCTTTAACAACAACTCAGGCTTCAAACTCCTTCTTGACAGACCATTCTATGAAATCGTTACACCTCAACCGAGACCAGTCATAACTTATCAATGAAGCTTCACTATTATTTGGACTCTGAGCACCGCGCCTAATGCCAGTGAGTCGAAAACACGTAGACTGTTCTCCTCATGACTGCCTATGACACAGTCAAAGATGTACTTACAAAGAATTATCTAAGACAAAGTCTCTGTTGACGATATTTACAGAACCTGAGAACCATCTCAATATCCGCTGATTCAAATCTTCTGACGACTCTACACTCTTTAATTCAGGAATCCTTGCAAGACCAACAGATTCCTCCAAACACTCTCTTCACTTCAATACTTTCACCCCATCACACAATGTCTGAAATGCTACAAATGCTGGCCACGACTAAATTCATTGCACTTTCCACACAAATCTGCTCCAGATGTTCAGAATGGCCACTCTGGAACACTTTGCAATCCTCCCCTTAAATGTTCTAACTGCGGCAGGGTCACACATGCAGTTGCAAATTTCCTGCCTTTCTATGAAAAGACATTCTCTCCACCTCAGAGTCATCCAACTCCATTCTTCCCCTACCCCTTCACTGCACTCCCGCTTCCCCAACCCCTTCCATGCACCTCCATTCCCCTAACCATACCTTACTCTCCTCCACCTAATGCCTGGGTACTCCACGCATGGTCTACCTCTCCTACTCTACTCACTATCAAACACCAGAGACTACAAGCACTTCTCCTTCTACATCTACACCCCACACTTGGACTTCAAAATAAACGCAACTCGCCACTGCTGTCCACTCTGCGATGGTAATCTCTCAAGCCTACAATCGACTAATCAATGTCCTTAAACCTAATTCTTGTCTGCAAACGCATTTTCCATCATCTCTTTATTATCCCTCTTCCTGCTTCTCTTCTAAGCCCTACAACCTTACCTCCTCCGCCTCTCTTCCGCATTCCCCCCATTCCTTACCACCTGCAGCTCTCCTCCCTACCTCTGCACTTACTTCGACCCCTTCCACCGGACAACCCTACTTGCTGTGCTGCAATCACCCCTCTCCCACCTTCTTACCCACTTCCTCATCCCAACCCAAAGCTTCCAGCTGCCTCATCCTTACCATAGCTACTCTTCCTTATCCCCTACCAACAGCTTCCATTCCTCTGCATCTACCTTGCCATCCTCCACACAACCAAAAATTCAGATCCAGGTCCAACTCCACCTCTCCAGTCAAAATGCCACTCAAACCTAAATCTGCCCCAACTTCTGTACAGACTGACAAAAGAACATAAAAAACAGATCCCTCTCTTCCTCCCCTCCAGAAAGGGTCCATAAACACTTCAAACACACATCACCGATGGCCACCACTATTCCGGCTTTTATCCAAACGCTCCTCCCCCAACATTAATTTGTATTTACGAAAAACCATTAAACTCATGTTTAAGTGATTCAGTCTAACGTACTTTACAGTTAGGACACCTATGCGCGAGAGCTCTTGAAAGCAGAGAGGCCAGATATTGTTTTGCTAAAACAGTACTGCTCAAAGCACCTAAAACGTATGCGCAATTATGGATGGCTGGGAGTTCTCTCTTTGGCTGGCTGGGAAGGTTCCTCTATTCTGGTGGCTGGGAGGTTCTCTCTTCTCTGGCTGGATGGAGGTCTTCGCTCTTCTGAGCGCTGTCTGGGAGGTTCCTCCTTTCTGGCTGGCTGGGCGAGGTTCTCTCTTTGGCTGGCTGGGATGGTTCGTCTTTGGCTGGCTGGGAGGTTCCTCTCTTTGGCTGGCTGGGAGGTTTATCTTTCGTCTGGCTGGGAGGTTCTTCTTTCTGGCCTGACGGGAGTTCTCCTTTCTGGCTGGCTGGGAGGTTCCTCTCGTCTGGCTGGTGGGAGGTTGTCCTCTCTTCTGGATGGCTGGGAGGTTCCTCTCTTCTGGCTGGCTGGAGGTTCCTCTCTTCTGGCTGGCTGCGGAGCATGGTTCCTCTCTTGTTCTGGTGCTGGGAGGGTTCCTCTCTTCTGGCTGGCTGGGAGTTCTCTCTTCTGGTGGATGGGAGGTTTCCTCTTCTTCTGGCTGACTGGGAGGTTCCTCCTTTCTGGCTGGCTGGGGGTTTCCTCTCTTTGGATGGCCGGAAGGTTCTCTCTTTCTGGCTGTGCTGGGAGGTTAATCTCTTGTCCGGCCTGGCTTCGAGGTTACTCTCTTTGCTGGATGGGGAGGTTCCTCTCTTCTGCTGGCTGGGATGTTCGTCGTCTTTGGCTGGCTGGGAGTTTCCTCATCTTCTGGCTGGTCTGCGGATGTTACTCTCTTCTGGCTGGCTGGTAGGTTTCCTCTCTTCTGCTGGACACGTTTACAGGGAATAACACATGTTCACATGTAATTAAATGTGATATTACAACACTTTGTGTTGTAAGATATATGGGCTGTGCTTTATGGAGTTGCTTCACAAAAACACACTCAACACTTATTACACCGGTTTTAATATGTTAGTCACTCACATACATCACTCAGCACCTCTTTAACACTGCTATAATGTGTTCTTCACTATTATACATCATCAGAATACCTCTGTTCACACCATGTATTTAGTTTCTTACTGAATTCCTGTGACAATTTATTTGTTTATTATATCTTAACAAACAAAATAAGGTACATTTAAATCGTTTATTTGCATCTTCTAGATTCTTATATCATCGTGATGCAACTTTCGCCAACTATCATAAATTTATGTTAATTACACTAGAAATACAGAGATAACACTGTTATGACTGTATCACTATAAAATGCGCATACACGAATGTTATACATGGTTACTCAAAAAAGATACAAAGACGACGATATTATAATGAAACATCCATAAAAATTAATGTTAATCTATTAATCTACGACATATAAATAGAAAGATAAAATTAAAGTAAGTGGCCTCACCATGGTGGTGTAACGACGGGAATATCTCTTCTGGCTGAGACTACGGTACGAGGTCTACCGGGCAGTGGATGTATTTACACAGCACAAGATTTCTGTTGTGTCCCTCCTGGTAAGTACATCTGTCTGTATATAAGGATATTAAAACATTTTTCTAATATCATATATGGGTATTGCTTCCATGTGAGGCTACATTTGAAGAGTTAAGTTCCTATTGAGGAAATGCTGTGGTTTGGGGTTCACCAGCTCCTCAACGTCCCCCTCAATGTACTATAACAGTTCCTGTTTTATCTTTGATACGAAAGCTGTTTTTTAGGCCGGATGTGTGTGAGTGTAAATATATTATTGCACATGTTATAAAGTGGTGAGTTGGGTTGTGGGAGTGTTGAACACATTAATACACATTTAAAGAGTGGTGAGTGTGTGGAGAGTTGGCTGAGTTCATAATTACACATCGTCACATCGTGGTGAGCTGTGTTTGAGCTTGCCAGGAGTTCATACATTACACATCATCCAACAGGTGGCTGAGCCTCCGGCGTTTGAGAGTCGCAGGAGTTCATACTATTACACATGCATCAAAGAGTGGTGAGTGATGTTTGAGACTTGCAGGGATACATTATTACATGGGTTAAAGAATTACTGGTGAGTGTGGGAGTGTAGACTACATTAGTACGTTTTGCCACCGAGTGCAGTGACTGAACCAAGTTCACAAGAGTGCAGTGACCTGACCAAGTCACTGGACAAAGATCAACATACAACGGAGACGTTGTTCATGAAAAGACTCTCCGTAAATAATGTATTCCCTCACCTTTTTAATGACACAGAAGATCAACCTACTTTTTATAAATTTAATACTTTACATGACAGGAAAAGCCCGACTATGTCGACTGAAATATAGAAGAAACATCTGCTAACACTGGAGTATCTTTAATAAGGAAAAAAAACGTTTCGTAAAGCACGTGGCTTCATCAGTCCATACGAAGGAGGAATGCGTGCAAATAAACAGTTAGTTAGTTTGATAGATGTAATCTGTTCTCGATCAACTTGAAAAAAATACTGGATATGTGCGAGAAGTTGTTTATATACACCTTGGGTTTAAGGCCCCCAGGGAGGATGCAGCCGTCGTAGGTAGGTATCACATGATTACCTCAAATACTCCTATCTTTCGGCCATTCTCCTTTGTATGGATGTGAAGCCCTGTGTGGCGAAACGTTTCTTATTATAGATACCCAAGTGTTGCACAATGGTTTAATTTATCAACTTGTAGTTTATTGAACCATTCATCTACTTGATTGGGGGGGAAGCCGTCAAGGGCGTACGAAATATGATGTGAATGAAACCCGTCAAGGGTGACGAAAGTTGACAGGGAAACCACGTCCCGTCCTAAGCGATGATATATGACAGAGAAACGGGCTATGCCGTCGAAAGTATGACAGTGAAACCGTCACGTGAGACGAAATTTGTCAGGGAAACCCGTCAACGGACACAAATATGACAGGGAAACTTCGTCCAGGGTACGAAATTAAGAGGGAAACCCGTGATGTTGGGCGACGCTAATATGAGAGGGAAAAAACCATCAGAAGGCGACTGAGTTGACACTGAAATCCGTTTCAAGCGCGAAGAAATATGTCACGGGAAACCTGTACAGGCGACGAAATATATCCAGAGACGGAATATTATATGGAAATCATTCCAGAGCATGTAATTTGAAAGGAAGCCACCGTGAGACAAATGTTAAAGGGAAACCTTTCCAGGGGCGAAGATATAAGACAGGGAACCCATCCAAGGGTAACGACATATGCAGGCCCAAACCCGACTTGGGCGAGAAAATATAACCAGGAAAAATTCAACCCAGGCGAGAATTTTGTAGGGAAAACCATCCACGGTAATGGAATATAGGCAGGGGACACTCACCCCGGGCGACGATATATGGCGAGGAAACCCGTATAGGGTGATGAACATTAAGCCGCAATCCGTCCAAAAGGTAAGAAATATAACATGGTAAACCCAGTCCAGGGCGAGCGGAAATATGAGAGAGAACCGTCTTCCAGGGCGACGAAAATATGGAGAGAAACCCGGTCCAGGGCGACGAAATTATGAGAGAGAAACCGCCAAGGGCGACGAATTATGAGAGGAAAACCTGGCCAGGGCGACGAATATGAGAGAACTCCTGTCCAGGCGAAGAAAGAAAGTATGGACAGGGATATAGGTACACGGCGGCGAAATATGGACAGGAAAACGTCTATGGCGACACGTAATATGATAGAAAACCCGTCAAGGAGATCAAATATTAAACAGAGAAACTAATCCATGGCCATGGCAAGATATGACAGTGAAATAGTTCAATGGCGTTGGACAGGGAAGCCATCCATTGGCGGACTGAATATGACAGTTTGAACCCATCCATGGCGACGATAATTTCCACAGGGAACACTGTCAGTGTGATGAAATATGACAGGCAAACCTGTCAAGCCGATGAATTATGGCACGAAAATCCGTCCAGGACGACGAAATATTTAAGGTTCGTAAAGGGAGACGGAATAAGACAAAATTATAGACAAGGAAACAGTCGAGGAGATGAAATATCAAAGGTAAACCCGTCCAGGGACTATGAAAAATTGACAGGGATACCCGTCCAGGGCGACGATATTTGACATGTAAACCAGTCCAGGACCGACGGAAATGTAGACAGGGAAACCCGTCCAGAGTGACTAATATGACTGGGGAACCCGAACTGGGAGGACGAAAGTATGTCAGAAAATTCATCAGGGCGACGAAAAAAAAAAAAAAAATAATCGAGAGGGTGAAAACGTCAAGAGAGAAAAAAATGACAGAAATCCGTCAATTGCTTAAAAATATGACAGTGAAACCCGTCCAGGGCAACGTAATATTACAGAGGAAACCCATTCAAGGCTGTTTTACGAAATATCACTATGAAACCCATCGAGGGAGATGAAATATCACAGGTAAACCCGTTATGACGATGAAAAATGACAGGGATAACAGTCCAGGGTGATGGAATGTGAAGCTGGAAAATACGTCCTTAAACGAAGATAATATGACAAAACCCGGTCTTGGGCAACGAAAATTGCGTGTGAAACCTGTCAGGGCGGCGAAATATGACAGGAAAATTGTCCCAGGGCGATGAATATGAGAGGGATAACCGTCAGGGCGACGAAATAAGACAGGAAAACCAATCCATGGCGATAAATTATGACAGCGAAAGCAGTCAAGGGCGATGGAAATAGACAGGGAAAGCATCCAGGGCGAGCTGAACTATGACAGAGATACCCGGTCAATGGCCGACGGTATTTGACAGGGAACCTGTTATGTGTAGTAATATTACAGGGAGAAACTCGTTCAGGGTCAACGAAAAATGACAGGGAACCCGCCAGGGTGACGAAAGATATTTTGGAAACCCGTACAGGACGGACGATATATGACAGGGAAACTAATACTAGGTGATGAAGAAATTATGACGGAAAGCAGTCAAGGCCGATAGAAATAGATAAGGAAGCCGTCCAGGAGCGACTGAATTTGACAGAGAAAACCCGTCCAGGTGACGAAATATGACAGGGAAAGACGTCCTGGGTGAAGAAATTATGGCAGGGAAAACCCGGCTATGGCGACGAAGGGAACGACAGGGAAACTAGTACAGGGCGACAGCGTATGACAGGATAAACCCTTCCAAGGGCGACGAAATATGACAGAGAAACTTCATCCAGTGTTGACGAAAGTATGAGAGAGAGAAGAAAGTGGTTTCTGGGCGAAGAGATCAACAGGGAAAAACCGCCTAGTAGCGCGACGAAGACGGGGAACTCCATTCCAGGGACGACAAATATGACAAGAAACCTTGTCCAGGGCGACGATTATTATCATGGATACCCGTACAGGGGCGACGAAATTAGACAGGGAATAATCGTCCAGCAACGAATATATTTAAGATCATCCGTCATGGCAACGAAAATACATCAGGAACAAATTACAATGGGAAACGATTTATGGACAGAGAAACCCGTCCAGGGCGGCGATATTATGTCAGGGAAACGTCCAGGGCGACGAAGTTATATATGGAAACCCGTACAGGTCGACGAAATTGAAGAGGGAAACCGTCCATGGCAACGATATATGACAACGAAACCAGTCAAGGGAGATAGAATAAGACTGGGGTAAGCCGTCCAGGGCGGACTGATGTGAAGGGAAAGCCGTCCAAGGCGACTGAATGTGACAGAGAAAGCCGTCCTGGGCGAGAAAATATCGACAGGAAACTTGGCTATAGGGACGAAGAATGACAGGGAAACCGTTCATGTCGATGGAAATATGACTGGAAATACGTTCCAGGGCGCTGGATATGACGGGAAAACATATCATTGTGACCGACATATTGGCGAGGAAACCCGTCCAGGGCTCGAGTTACAGGTCGGGACAGGGAAACCCCTCCATGTTCGACAGAATATGAGAGGGAAACCCGTTCTCTAGGGCGATCAGAACTATGAGAGGGAAACCCGATTCTTTAGCGGCGATCAGAATATGTTCGATGGGAATACGCCTAGATCTATACAATATGACAGGGCGTTGGACGATGAGAGGAAACCCAGACTTGGGAATAGACAAAAATATAGGAGTAACCTATGTAACACTGTGGAAAGGTTTACAAATAATAAAGCCCAAATTCGATACCTCACAGTTTTAAAATTAATTGAAAAGTTTTAAACAAAATAAAAGGAAAAACCTGAAAATTGGGAAAATCCAAGAAATTCCCGGGAAAATTTAAAACGCCATTGGGTTTATATTTTCAGTTTTTTAAATTTAACTTTAAATTCAAAAATCATTCCCATAAGTAATATAGAAAAATTCAAAAACAAATGGCACAGCCGCCCAAAAAATTCAAAATTAAAAGATTATAAGGGGGTACAGGGCATTAAAGTTTTAAAATTTATAAGAAATAAAAAACCTAAAAGTTTAAAAAGAAAATTTTTAAAAACCCATATAAGAAATTTCAAGGATAAAAAACCCCTGGGTCCAGTAAATTTAAATTTTCTTAAATTTTCTTATCAAAAAAAAAAATTTATTTTTTTAAACATTTTTATTTGAGACAAAAAACCATCTTTTAGGAAATAGGTTACATTTGGGAAAATACAATATAATAAAAACTTTTACCGTGGGCCAAAAACAAAAATTTGAGCGATTAATTCATTCATGTATTCACAGATCCAAATTCCAATTTTAGTATTAAATTTTATTACAACGACAAAATTTCTCTGCAGGTAAAGCGAAGTAATTAAAGTATTTCCCTGATTAAATACCCATTAAATACTGAAGTTGTTCATAAAAGGTAAATTGAAATTTATTTAATGTTATTTAAATGAAATAAAAAGGTGAAAATGTTTTACATAAAATGATCAAGTCTGTTGCTACATATTGTTGCTATACATTGTTGCTACACATTGTTGCTATACATTGTTGCTATACATTGTTGCTATACATTGTTGCTATACATTGTTGCTATACATTGTTGCTATACATTGTTGCTATACATTGTTGCTATACATTGTTGCTATACATTGTTGCTATACATTGTTGCTATACATTGTTGCTATACATTGTTGCTATACAAGTTGTTGCTAACATGTTTGCATACATTGTTGCTACACATTGTTCCTACAACATTGTTCCTACACAAATATACATGGTTAAAGCCAGCAACAAACAATCATAATTGCTACCATTTTCATACAGTTCTAGACTGTCTTCATAGTGCACAGTGCAAATGTTTGCATACATTGTTTCTAACATGAACCACATAAAGGATCACATTGTAGCAACGAAATAATGGAATCCATGTTGTATAACAACCTATACAGATGTTGACAGTAGTGAAACAGTTGCCAAATAAGGTGTGGATATGGCCTTTTACATTGTGCAGATGTTCTATACATTGTTTGCACATTGCTAACTGTCTTAATATTGCCTACATAATGTTGTAGTGAAGTTTATACATGTAAATTGTTTGTCGAGTTAACTGTGCAATACACTATTTGATATGGTAGTTACAATGTCCTATCACATGTTGCAATACAGGAACATTGTTTAAAATTGTTCTATACTTGTGCTATAATCGTTCCAATGTCACATTGTTGCACAACATTGTTGCTAACATGTTGCATCTTGTTCATACATTGTTGCAACTGTTCTAACATGTTGAACCTATAATGTTCTAACTTGTGATACATTTCTATCCATTTCTAACATTGTTGCTAACAATTGTCGCTAACATTATATACTTGTTCAACATTGTTGCAACATGTTATCTGGTGCCAACATTGTGCTAAAATGTTGTACATGGTTCTTACAATTTCACTAATATAACATAATGACAAGTCAACATTGTTCTAATACATTGTTGGGAATACTTGTGCAACACAACCAAATTTGTTAAGCAAATTGTGCATCATGTTGCATAATGTCTTATTTTCTAAAAGGGAGTGTTAATTTGAAACAGGTGCTCTTTATGGCAAAATTGTTAACAATGTGCTAAAAATTGTTATATACAATGCGGAACATGTTCTAAAATTGTGCATACATTGTTGCTAAAATTTTTGTAGAATCGTAGCTAAATGCCATAATTGAAATTGTGAAAACCAATTTCTTTCCTTTGCTAACATATCAACATCTGTATATTGTTCTAAACAATGTGGCATTGACAATGATATTGTGCTACCTTCATCATTGATCATATTTTGCTACATGCGCTAAATGTTGCATACAATGATTAATATTGATGCACAAATTTGTATACAAGTCTATACTTGTTGAACAAATGTTACTTACATGTGCTATAAATTTGCATCATGATTGCTACTTGGCCACATTGTCTCATACATTGTTGCATCATGTGCATAAGGCTACAGTGCCTTTCATCTTGAAATGCTGCAACATTGTTGCTCCTAGTTACTAACATTGTCATACATTTCCCTCACATGTGGCAAATGTCCACAATTGTCTACATTGTCTATACACTTCATACATTTCATAAAATTTTGAAAGGGTCCTAAACAAATCACCCCATCTAGAAACTCAGTTACACAACCCAGGGCAACATGGTTTAAACAGCGCTCTGTCTGTCTCACTACTGATCACTACGACAAGGTCCTAAATGACTAAGACAAAAAGAATGCAGATTAATATATACAGACTTGCAAAGCCTTCGACAATGTGCTCATGGTAATAGCGCACATAATATCGTGCTAAAGGAATAACAGAAAAGTCGGTTTATGGATCTATAATTTCCTCCTAACAGAACCAGAGAGTAGTCTCAACGAGAAAGTCCGTAGGCAGCTACGTGAAAAGCTCTGTTCCACAAGGCACAGTACTAGCTCCCATCTTGTTCTTAAACCTCATATCCGACATAGACAAGGATGTCAGCCACAGCACCGTGTCTTCCTTTGCAAATGACCCGAATCTGCATGACAGTGTCTTCCATTGCAGACACTGCAAGCTCCAGGCAAAAAAATTTTCTTTCAGTGGCTGCAGAAAACAATATGAATGTTCAAGATAAAATTTAATTCTCAGATATGGTAAACATGAGGAAATAAATCTTCATCAAGTAACAAAAAATTCTGCCAAAAATAGGCGAAACATCGTCAAAGACCTGGGAGTGTTAGTCGGGATCCACCTAAGGACCTAACATTGTTAATGCATCTGCTAGAAAAATGACAGATGGATAATGAGAACCTTCAAAACTAGGGAGGCCAAGCCCATGTGACACTCTTCAGGTCACTTGTACTTTCAGGCTGGAATATTGCTGCACTCTAACAGCACCTTTCAAGGCAGTGAAATTGGCCGATCTAGAAAATGTACAAGAACTTTCACGGCGGCATAACGGAGATAAAACACCTCAATTACTGGGAGCGCTTTGAGTTTCTAAACCTGTATCCCTGGAACGCAGGAGGGAGAGATACATGATTATATACACCTGGAAATCCTAGAGGGACTAGTACCGAACTTGCACATGAAAATCACTCACACGAAAGCAAAAGACTTGGCAGACGATGCACCATCCCCCCAATGAAAAGCAGGGTGTCACTAGCACGTTAAGAGACCATACAATAAGTGTCAGGGCCCGAGACTGTTCAACTGCCTCCCAGCACACATAGGGGTTACCAACAGACCCCTGGCAGTCTTCAAGCTGGCACTGGACAAGCACCTAAAGTCAGTTCCTGATCAGCCGGGCTTGGCTCGTAACGTTGGTTTGCGTGCAGCCAGCAGCAACAGCCTGGTGATCAGGCGCTGAATCACCAGGAGGCCTGGTCTAGACGGGCCGCGTGGCGTTGACCCCCGAAACTCTCTCCAGGTAAACCATTGTTCTCTGTTCTACAACTGTTCCTACACACTGTTTCTACACACTGTTCTACACATTGTTCAACTTTACAACATTGTTCTAAAACATTGTTCTAGCAAACACTGTTCCTACACATTGTTCCTACTTTACATTGTTCCTACACATTGTTGCTACACACTGTTCTACCATTTGTTCTACACATTGTTCTACACAATGTTCCTACACATTGTTCCTAACATTGTCTGCAACTGTTGCTACACATTGTTCTACACATTGTTGCTATACATTGTTGCTATACATTGTTGCTACACATTGTTGCTATACATTGTTGCTATACATTGTTGCTATACATTGTTGCTATACATTGTTGCTATACATTGTTGCTACACATTGTTGCTATACATTGTTGCTATACATTGTTGCTATACATTGTTGCTACATATTGTTGCTATACATTGTTGCTATACATTGTTGCTATACATTGTTGCTATACATTGTTGCTATACATTGTTCCTACACATTGTTGCTATACATTGTTGCTATACATTGTTGCTAAACATTGTTTGATTTTTTGGTTTTTTGCAATCACATTGTTGCTATACATTGTTGCTATACATTGTTGCTATACATTGTTGCTATACATTGTTGTTATACATTGTTGCTACATATTGTTGCTATACATTGTTGCTATACATTGTTGCTATCACATTGTTGCTATACATTGTTGCTATACATTGTTGCTATACATTGTTGCTATACATTGTTGCTACATATTGTTGCTATACATTGTTGCTATACATTGTTGCTATACATTGTTGCTATACATTGTTGCTATACATTGTTGCTATACATTGTTGCTATACATTGTTGCTATACATGTTGCTAACATATTGTTTGCTATACATTTGCTACACAATTGTATGCTGATACAAATGTAGCTATACATTGTTGCTATTACATTGTTTTTGCTATACAATTGTTGCTATAAATTGTTTGCTATAGGCAATGTTGCTAACTTGTTGCAATACATGATCTACATATTGTTTAGCTATACATTGTTGCTACACATTGAGTTGCTGATACATAGTAGCTATACAATGTTTGCTATACACTGTGCTATACATTGTATTGCTATACATTGTTCCTACACATTGTTTGCAATACACTGTGTGCTAAAACACCATTGCATACATTGTTGCTATACATTGTTGGCTATACATTTTTGCTATACATTGATTGCTATACATTTTCCTACACATTGGTCCTACCATTGTTCCTACACATGTTCCTACACACTGTTATCCTACACACGTTCCACACACACTGTTCCTACACATTGTCCTACACACTGTTCCTACACATTTTCCAACACACGTTTCCTACAACATTGTTCCTACAACATTTGTTCCTAACACACGTTCCTACACAATGTTTTCCTACACACTGGTTTCCTACACATTGTTCCTACACATTGTTCCTACACATTGTTCCTACACACTGTTCCTACACATTGTTCCTACACATTGTTCCTACACACTGTTCCTACACATTGTTCCTACACATTGTTCCTATACATTGTTCTTACACATTGTTCCTACACATTGTTCCTACACATTGTTCCTACACATTGTTCCTACACATTTGAAGCCAATCAGATGAAGAGTTCTCGAGTTATGAAATAATGAAAATCGAAAAGTTTGAGAAATAACAAAAACTAGCAACTTTTTGAAGGTACTCCTTCAGGGATACATAATTACTAGAAAGAACTTAATAAAATTATTTGTTAAAAGTAGAGAGGATAATAATTAAAAAAGGAAAGAGCAGTGTCTTCAGTGAAGGTGGAAAATGATCTATGGTTGAGCCTGGAAAGTGAACTACAGGTGAAAGTGAACTGCAGGTGAAAGTGAACTGCAGGTGAAAGTGAACTACAGGTGAAAGTGAACTACAGGTGAAAGTGAACTACAGGTGAAAGTGAACTGCAGGTGAAAGTGAACAACAGGTGAAAGTGAGACAAAAGTGAAAGAGTAACTACAGAGAAAGTGTAAGATGAAGTAAAAGTGAAAGTGTGTTAAACTGGAGGTGAAAGTTGGTAATGAACTACAGGTGACGGAGTAATTTACCAATAATGATACAAAAGTAAAACACCAGGTAAAATTAGGTAAACACAATGCAACGTAATCAACTGAATAAGACAACAATAATACTACAAATAATAAATACAAATTATGGCAAAAAAGGCGCTATTTTGTGGAATATCATATCAGAATTAATTTCTTGATTCAAGTGGTCAGCTGACATTCCACAACACTAGTTATATAAATACTAATATATGTTGTTATTCATTTAAAAATTCTTCCATTTTACTCTACAATATCCCATGGAAAAATACATATACAAAAATAATTCAAAAACTTTCTACTTGAAGGTATCGGAAATTTCTTGAAACAAAAAATGGAAGACGGGAAATTAATGTGGAGTTCTACCTGGCGATCTTAAAACCAGCGGTAAATATGTCCTTGTCACCAGTAACTTAGTGTGGAGTTTCTACCTCCCCTGGGGGGAATTCCCCTTGAACACCAGCGGGTAAATCAGTCCCTTGTCACCAGTAAAATAGTGTGGAGTTCTACCTCGTGATCTTAACACCAGCGGTAAATATGTCCTAGTAAACATTTGATACTTCACATTGTTATTCAACTATTACATCTGTCCTGGCATCTTCACATATATATACATATTTACTAATTTTTTTCTCAGTTTTCCTGCTTCTCATTGAACAATGTATCATCGTCTTTGTTCCGATTTTTTTCACCTTTATATAAAATTGTGTGTGTACTCACCTATATGTACTCGCCATCAGATATTCCCCTTTCCGCACTTCCCCAAGGTTTCCTCGACTTTCCCAGGTTCATGTGTCCAGGAATCCATCCGTGGGCCCCCGGATGTCTTCCCTTCCCATGAAGTTCCGGAAATTCTTCTTGATATTTTGATGCCTCACCCAGTCCCACCCACCAGACATCAACAGTCCCACCCTCAGATCAGTGGTTCCAGGTATACAACCCTTCACCACTTCCCTGAGGTCAGCAATCCCACCCCAGGTCCATGGTTCCAGGTATACACCCTTCACCACTTCCCTGAGGTCAACAAGTCCCACCTCAGGTCAGTGGTTCCAGGTATACAACCCTTCACCACTTCCATGAGGTCAGCAATCCCACCCCAGGTCCATGGTTCCAGGTATACACCCTTCACCACTTCCCTGAGGTCAGCCGTCCCACCCCGGGTCAGTGGTTCCAGGTATACAACCCTTCACCACTTCCCTGAGGTCAGCAAGTCCCACCTCAGGTCCGTGGCTCCAGGTATTCACCCTTCACCACTTCCCTGAGGTCAGCAAGTCCCACCCCAGGTCAGTGGTTCCAGGTATACAACCCTTCACCACTTCCCTGAGGTCAAGCCCCCCCAGTCCCACCTTCCCAGGGTCAATGGTTTCCCAGGTATACAACCCTTCACCACTTCCCTGAGGTCAGCAGTCCCAACCCCGGGTCCGTGGTTCAGGTATTCCCCCTTCACCACTTCCCTGAGGTCAGAAAGTCCCACCCCAGGTCCGGGGTTTTCAGGTATACACCCTTCCCATTTTCCCTGAGGTCAGCAAGTCCCACCAAGGTCCGTGGTTCCAGGTATTCACCCTCCACACTTCCCTGAGGTCAGCAGTCCCACCCCAGGCCCGTGGTTCCAGGTATACAATTTTTTCCCATTTTCCCTGAGGTCAGAAAGTCCCACCCCAGGTCGTGGTTCCAGGTATTCACCTTCACACTTCCCTGAGGTCACCCAGTCCCACCCCAGGCCCGGGGTTTTCCAGGTATTACCTTCACCACTTCCTGAGGTCAGCAGTCCCACCCGGGCCCGTGGTTCCGGTTTTTACCCTTCACCACTTCCCTGAGGTCAGCAGTCCCCCCCGGTCCGTGGTTCCGGGTATTAACCCTTTTCACCATTTCCTGAGGTCAGCAGTCCCACCCCAGGTCCGGGGTTCCGTATTCACCTTCACCATTCCCTGAGGTCAGCAAGTCCCACCCCAGGTCCGTGGATCCAGGTATTCACCTTCCCCCAATTCCCGAGGTCAGCAAGTCCCACCCCAGGTCCGTGGTTCCGGTATTCACCCTTCACCACTTCCCTGAGGTCAGCAAGTCCCACCCCAGGTCCGTGGATCCAGGTATTCACCCTTCACCACTTCCCTGAGGTCAGCAGTTTCAGCCAGCCTTGAAGTACTGTCCATATATGATTTTAAACTACAAAAGTGTATTAATAAGTATACAGAGGAGATTTTTATTACAAGGAGGACACCCCAAAGATAATCTGCGCTCTGTAATAACATCCTCCTGGACAGACCCGAACGTCGACTACCTGAGACAAGAGAGATCTCTATCACAGTTCGTCCACCAAGAACTGGCCACTAGTGAAAATTTGGAACATACATTTATATTTAATGTTGTAACTATGTCAATTATTAACTTGTTCATTTATTTAGTTGTGTAAGTGTATTTGTGAACGTTTTTATGTGCGAATATTAGTGTGGGTGTGTGAACCTTTGTGTTCCTTGCATGATAATTGTAATTAATTGTCTTCAGTTATCTTTTTGCCCTCGTTATTGATCTTTATTTTCACAGTACGCTAAGGTTCACAAGCTCGCACTCTTCTATACACTCAGTTCTGTATTTACACATACACATCTACACATACACAATACATACAGACGCACGAATAAAGAAACACACACAAAATCCTCTGTATCAAATACACTACATTTATTCAACAGTGCATTTATAATCCTCTCTTTCATTTTTAAACTAGTATGTAAACCACAAATACCACGCGCCCACACCTTACACTTTTAACCTCTACGCTACACACACACACACACACACCACACAACAACACAAAACACCACACCAACACACCAAACACACAGTACACATCAATATGAAAAATAACGTGTGCAAACACTGACACTCCTTCAGGAGAGAGTGACGGGTCACCATCTGGAGAAGACTCATGTCAACACAGACACCAACTGTAAGTTAATCAAACTCTCAAAGTTCGACACAAAACTAATTATATTAATTGAGCTCCATCACACAAAACTCTTAAGACTGACACAAGTATCTGGGTGTACAACTCACTAGCACACTACACTGAGTTTACACAGTCAGTATATATCGTCTCATCAAAGACTTCACACAATACAGTGATACAAACAAAGACTAAGTCTTATAACACTAACATAGTCTACAGTGTTGGACAAATTCCTTCACATCTTAGACTGCAGAAGCAACCTTCGCCCTCACACTGAGTGCTAACACTAAACACTCTTAAGTAATAACGCTGGTTAAAATATATTGATCATATCAAACTTTCCATTAAGGAAATTGTTCTCAATGTAAGTATATTTGTGAAAAAAAATCATTAATCAGGTGCATATTACAATTGCCGTTTCAAAAGATCCCTTAACGAGTGAACAGAAGTGTGAGTCTGTTTATAACCGTCAAATGTTTGCGTACTGTTGAAATTACTGAAGCAATGTTGATGTAGAATAATAGTATCTAAGTTTTAATTATATCTATTAGTTAGTAAACTTCAGTCTTCACAAGTCTAGCTTTGTGTTACACTTTGCTTCTAATACACTTCAACAGCTGCCAGACACAGTGTTAGGATTGTAAAAAAAAAGTGTAGGCAATATGAACAGTAGATGTTTGTGTATTGTCTGTTGAGTATACTAGGAAAAGTGTATATCAGAACTGTGATTTACAAGTGATGCGAAAGACAAAGTTTAAGTAATGAAGAACGAGACTAAAAAGGGAAGGTGATGTATGGATCAACATAATTTACCACAAGTTAAACATAGCAAGAAACACATTGTTGCAAAATAATATATTTTTGTTGAAAGTTTTGAAAAGACAGCACAGCAACACATAAGTTCATAAAACAGCAGTATACCAGACAAACATTGACTCGAATTTGCCAGGTTGAAGAATAGGCTGATAAAAGGTTTTTTGTCAGATCGAGATTACTGTGATAATTTTATTCCTGGAGAGATACTATTTGTGTGTTATGTATTATGTTATTTGTAGTAATATCATATAGAGGAGATAAGTGTGGATGAGAGCGGGATAAGGAGTCTGAGAATTGTTAAGTGAATGTTTCGGGAATTTTTAGTCGACATAATTGTTTGGAAGACATGAAATGACAATAAGGAGAAACTATCGTCGAAGATGTCATAGGAAAATACAACATAAAATAACACTACATCATCATACAAGAATGGGAACTTGGAAGAAAATTAAAGTGACAAGTAAGAACAGTTCAGTGACAAATAAAAAAAGAGCACCGTAAACCGCAAAGACAGTAACAAAAAAAAATAACGATATTCAAACACGTAAGAACAGCACAGTAACATAGAAGAAGAGTACAGGAGCATAATGAAACAATATAGTAATACACAAGTACAATAACTTTAAAAAAACGCGGTTACACAAGGCAATACTGTAAAATGACAAACTGTTACTGTAATACATAAAAACAATACATTAACTCCGGAAGCAATACAGCAACACACGAGAACTGTACCGTAAAACACAATACAGTAACATACAACACAACAGCAACACTCAAGTATCGTACATGAATATTTAATAACAATACAGTATTTACTGGAACAGTAAATAAAAGATGAGTGTACGAGACATTAAGATCTACCAGCCAAGTTATTAGATGGTCGCTAAATTCCTTTTGTCAGGAGGTCGAGTCTCTGAGTTTGAAGATTCTATTTTCTTCACCCAGAGTTTTATTGTTTTGAGTGTGTGATTGTTTGGTTACCAATCTTTTCTCATAATATAGAAGATGTCAGAAGTGAAGATGAGAAAAAAGTGACAGAGACATACTTAATATTTTTCCTAGCACCTCTTTACCTTCGGAAAGATAATTTGTAAGCGTCTACTTTGCTTTATCTTATACAAGTGTTGATTTTTGCCTTCCATAATTAATTGTAGAGGTGAACGTATTTCTCAGGTCGAAATAGCATTTGTGGTAGAGCATGAAGTTGTCATTGTGTCAGGTCAGGTGTTGTCTTCGTGACATGTGGAATCATTCTCTCCCTCACTTCTATCAAATAACATCAGTACCGGAGGATGTAAAGCGGCCGATCACTAAAGCAGAATAAAATCTATAATTCACATTCACTGAACAATGTGTCAAGGTAAACCTGAAGGAAGGCTTCACTAGGATTGCATGAATTATATTTAGGTATCTCGTAAGGGGGATCTTTAAGAAGTTGCCGGATTTTTTCTTTGTTTTTTCTTCGTCTAATTGTTATAAATTATTTATCTCTTAACTCAAGAACGTCTCATACAATCGACTTCAAACTTTCAATGTTTTTGTACGATACGAGAACCATATTCATGGAACAATTGGCATGTTAACATGTCCTATGACGAAAATTATTGAAATCATTAACAGCATCCTGGAATGATTGAAATATCTTTCAAAGCACTGATTAGCTAAGCTTCAAACCTTCACAAAAGCTGCCACATAATTCGATGACGTTGGACACTGACATGTAAGTGTGTCGTTGCGGATTTGACCATTTATGTAGAAGTAGTGTGGAATTTTATTCTCCTAAAGCAACACACACACACACACACACACACACACACACACACACACACACACACACACACACACACACACACACAGTATTAATCATCCAGGGTTTATCCTGAGTACTTCAGTATTTATAAGTAAGATACTCGTCTAACTGTCAGGTATCTTTATTACGAAACATTTCTCCTACACAAGATCATTGATGCTGCCTCCTCTGTATTACAATGAAGAAGTCTACTACCACTGTCTTCTTGCACATCTACTGGCATGTGAAGTAGATATATTTCGGAATAAAGATACGTTGCAGTTGTATGTGTGTCTTACTTATCTACTTGTCAGTACTGTATACCATTATAATATTCATTCTTAAGTATTATCCAGGGGTTTCATTGTATACTACGACAATGTTTATCTTCCGTCCAGCTGATCAAGAGTTACTACGACAATGTTTATCTTCCGTGCAGCTGATCAAGAGTTACTACGACAATGTTTATCTTCCGTCCAGCTGATCAAGAGTTTCTTCAACGTTCTGTCTCTTTTAGTCAATTTTTTTGTGAGTTCTTTCTACAAAATTTTATTTGTGGTCGCCTCTAACCTGTCTCCTTTTCTTTTGTTTTTTAAATAATTTGTTTCAGTTCATCAAAAATTTGAATTTCACTAGTTCCTGAAGTGTCTGGCATTTCTGTCTTTCCAACCCTGCCACTGTTTTCCACCTGTTAATTATTGCATATTTTTCTTCTCTTCGCTTCTCCTGATATAATTTAAGATTTTAGAAGTTCCCAATAGTGTAATTTCAATAGTGTAAGTCCAGTAGTGCAAGTACGATGGTGTAAGTCCAGTAGTGTAAGTACGATGGTGTAAGTCCAGTAGTGTAAGTACGATGGTGTAAGTCCAATAATGTTGTGGAATACAATGAACTGATACTGATATCAAAATTTCTCTGTCTGAATAATAATAATAAAAAATAATAATAATAATAATAATAATAATAATAATAATAATAATAATAATAATATTAGTAGTAGTAGTAGTAAATAGTAGTAGTAAAAAAAAAAATAATAGTAGCAATAGTAGTATTATGGATAATGAAAAATTGCTGTCTATTTTTTCTTTTCCTGGTTTTGACAGAAAACTTTTACATTTCATTACATTGCCAACACTTATAAAGTGACTTATGAAGTAAAAGTTATTATCTAAAACTTAGAACTCTGTGGTGCAGTTGCCAGCACGGCTGCCTCTAAATACCCAGACTCGGGTTCAACTCCTGGCGGAGTCTTTTTTCATCATCATCATCATCATCATCATCATCATCATCATCATCGTCATTACATTTGAGTAAGGTACATCATATTCATCTTCTAGTGACTTAATTTTGCAATTTAGTGTTAAACATTTAATGACATCTAGGAAGATTATCTTAATTTTTATGTAATTTTAATTATTTTATTGGAATGTGTTAATTAAACAGGTAAGGGTCACAGATCACCTGGAAAATAACAGATATTTAATCCTTCACCAACATGATGGTAGTTCCATTAAAGGAAAATTTATACAACAATAAATTGTCTGGTAATATACATCTGTACTTTATTGGTGTTTTATGTCTGTTTCTTGTTAGAACTTAGTCTGAGGAAGAGTGTTACTACTATATTCTAACTGTTGATTAAAATTAGTATTTGTTCAACTTCGCTAACTCAGTCTCTGGTAAAGTTGTGTTGTTTGTAACTACATTGTGTTGCGTAGACTGTCTCTGATAGAGGTTTCCTACATACACATGCCTTGTGAATATTGCGTGTTCTAGTGAGTTGTACTCATGGTACTTTGCTAGTGAGTTTTTACTCATGGGATTGTGCTAGTGAGTTGCATCATGGGACTTTGTGTTTGAGTTTTTAAATCAGGAATGTCCCATGAGTTGACAATGGGACTTGTGTATTTACGTAATAAAAGGTACTTGTGAGTGAGTTGTACTAAAGGTATTGTGCTAGTGATTGTACATCTGGTTGTCCTGTGAGTTGTTCAAATGGTAATTTGCTAGTGGGGTTTTACACCATGGTACTTGTGTAGTGATTGTACCCATGGTTTTTTCTATGATTGTACACCCTGGTATTGTGTAGTGAGTTGTCAAATGGTACTTGTGCTAATGGTGTACACCATGGGACTTGTGCTAGTGAGTTGAACATCAGGTACGGCTAGTTTGAACATCATGGTACTTTTCGTGAGTTGTACAAACCCTGGTACTTGTGCTAGTGAGTTGTACAATGGATTGTCTAGTGAGTTG
>NC_069410.1:70077203-70209407 GCF_026875155.1 Cherax quadricarinatus
GCAATTGATATCAAAAATTAACATTAAAAGGATAATACGAAATAAATGCTTCTAGAGAGTTTTAAAATTAACAGGCAGGATGGGGGTCGGGGTCGCCTAGGAGACTCTGTAGGCCAGGGATAAAGATGGTATTTGTTAGGGTAGAATACCTGGATCTTTTAGCAAGCATACATGGTATGTTGATGAAAGCAAATGGATTGGGGACTTGGAACGTCATTGTTTGAGTATGTAGAATCCGAGAAATCAATTAGAGAGGTGCGGGAAATATCGGCAGACCAATTGATCATGAAAGATGGAACGAAATAGAATGGCTTCTAGAGATAACTCTGAGGAGGGGTCGTCCTAGGTTGTAGCGGGATAGGGTTTATGTGAGTGGAGTGCGGACTTCTGCAAGACATGTATGTAGAGAAGCAATTGGAGAAATGTTTTTGGCTTCTGCTTGAGTTGAGCAATACTTCTATGAAGGGTTCAGGAACCGGCCAGAGGACTTGAGGTCCTGGAGATGCTTAAAGGGGTTAGGAGCCAACACTGCCTGAAGCCAGCTGGTTGAGTTGGGCACCCTGCCTTGTAGGTGTGGTGTCACCCTGCAGCATTGGTGGGTACCCTGCCTTGTGGGTCACCCTGCCTTGTGGTCCCCTGCCTTGGATGGTCACCCTGCCTTGAGTGGGTCACCCTGCCTTGATGGGTCACCCTGCCTTGTGGGTCACCCTGCCTTGGTGGGTCACCCTGCCTTGGTGGGTCACCCTGCCTTGGTGGGCACCCTGCCTTGGTGGGTCACCCTGCCTTGGTGGGTCACCCTGCCTTGGTGGGTCACCCTGCCTTGGTGGGTCACCCTGCCTTGGTGGGTCACCCTGCCTTGGTGGGTCACCCTGCCTTGGTGGGTCACCCTTCCTTGGTGGGTCACCCTGCCTTGGTGGGTCACCCTGCCTTGGTGGGTCACCCTGCCTTGGTGGGTCACCCTGCCTTGGTGGGTCACCCTGCCTTGGTGGGAAACGGACGATGTGTTAATAAAAAAAAAAAAAATAATAATAATTATAATAATAATCTCAATTACTACAAGTACATGATACAATTATTACAGACCAGCTGACATTGTTGACGGGATCCATCCATCTGAACAAGTGATAACAATAACTACTAACTAATAGGTGAACAAGTGATAATTATTTACTACTAGGTGGACAAGTGATAACAATAACTACTTAACACTAGGTAAACAAGTGATAACAATAACTACTTAACAATAGGTAAACAAGTGATAACAATAACTACTTAACAATAGGTGAACAAGTGATAACAATAACTACTCACTACTAGGTGAACATGTGATAATAACTACTCACTACTAGGTGAACAAGTGATAATAACTACTAACTACTAGGCGAACAAGTGATAATAACTGCTCACTACTAGGTGAACAGCAGCAACAAGTGTCAGGAAACTTGCCGGGATTGATCCAGGTGAAACACTGAGCATATTATTACCACTGTCAGCCTCAGAGTTATCTCTGAGTTACCAGATCTTGCTACGTGGAGGCCAGTAGTTCGTATATAAGGTCCACTTACTGTGTTTTTGATGGTTTCCCCAGGTTCTTGTGTCCCCTCAGATATTCTCCCTTTCTAACTTCCTAACCTACACTCAGTAATCTTGCATCTAAGTCTTCCCCAGGTTCATGGTCCAGGAGTCCATCTTGTCCCCCTCATTTTCTCCCTTCCCATTTCCCAAATCCTACACTTCCTATCCAAACCCTATCGTACACTTCCATCTACACTAAAATTTTTCCCCGGGTTTCAGTGTCAAGGATCCATCTGTGTAACCTCGGGAATCTCCCTTCCTCACTTCCCACCTAAAACTTCATCTACACTTCCCATCCTACACAAAATCTTCCCCAGGTTCATTTTGTCAAGGAGTCCATCTGTGTCCCCAGATTTACCCTTCTCACTTACCATCCTAAACTCCTATCGTACACTTCCATCCTACACAAAGTTCTTCCCCATTCGGTGTCAGGAGTCCATCTGTGTTCCCCTAGATATTCTCCCTTCCTCACTTCCATCCTAAATTTCCCTATCTTACACTTCCCATCCTACACTAAGTCTTCCCCAGGTTCGTGTTGTCCAGAATCCATTCTGTGTCCCCTCAGATATTCCCCCTTCCTCACTTCCCATCCTAAATTTCCCTACGTACCTTCCCACCTACACTAAGTCTTCCCCGATTCATGGTCCAGGAGTCCATCTGTGGTCCCCTCAGACCCCATTCTTTCCCTTACCTTTCACTTCCAAATCCTACACTTCCTTATCCAATTTCTACCCTAACCTTCCTTATCCTATGTTCAATCCTATATTATCCTACCCTCCGGGTCCAACCCCAACTTTCATCAAGCCTTCCCCGGGAAATTTTCCCATCCGTGGCCCCGGATGCTTTCCTTTGTCTGGTAGGCCGAACCTATTCCACCCCTCCCCTCCGGTAGGTCAAAGTCCCACCCCAGATCCGTGGTTCCAGGTATTAACACCATCCCATTCCCTGAGGTCAGCAAGTCCCACCCCAGGTCCGGGTCCAGGTATTCGCCCTTCACATTTCCCCTGAGGTCACAAAGTCCCACCCAGGTCCGTGGACCCAGGTATTCCCCCTTCACAATTTCCCGAGGCAGGAAGTCCACCCGGGTTTCCGTGGATCCAGGAAATTCACCCTTCACCACTCCCTGAGTCAGCAATCCACCCCAGGTCCGTGGTCCAGGTATTCACCCTTCACCACTTCCCTGAGGTCAGCAATCCACCCCCAGGTCCGGGCCCAAAGGTTTATCACCCTTCACCATTCTGGGGTCGCAAGCCCACCCCAGGTCCGTGGTCCAGGTTATCACCTTAACACTTCCCTGAGGTCAGCAAGTTCCCCCCAGACCGTTTTCCCAGGTATTAACCCTTCACCACTTCCCTGAGTCAGCAAGTCCACCCGGGCCGTGGATCCAGGTATTCAACCCTTCACCACTTCCTGAGGTCAGCAGCCCCACCCCAGGTCCGTGGTTCCCCGGTATACACCCTTACCACTTCCCGGGAGGTCAGCAAGCCCACCCCAGGTCCGTGGTTCCAGTTATACCCCCTTTCACCACTTCCCGAGGTCAGCAAGTCCCCCCCCAGGTCCGTGGATCCAGGTATTCCCCCTTCACCATTTTCCCTGAGGTCAGCAAGCCACCCCAGGTCCGGTGTATCCAGGTATACACCCTTCACCACTTCCCTGAGGTCATGCAATCCCACCCCAGGTCGTGTGATCCAGGTATTCACCCTTCACCATTTCCCCTGAGGTCAGCAAGTCCCACCCCAGGTCGTGGATCCAGGTATTCACCCTTCACCATTTTCCCTGAGGTCAGAAAGTCCCCCCCCAGGTCCGTGGTTCCAGGTATTCACCCTTCACCACTTCCCTGAGGTCACAACCCCCACCCCGGGTCCGTGGTTCCAGGTTTTTCACCCTTCCCCCTTTTCCCCCTGAGGTCAGCAAGTCCCACCCAGGTCCGTGGATCCAGGTTATTCACCCTTCACCCTTCCCTGGGGTCAGCAAGCCCCACCCAGGTCCGTGACCCAGTAATCACCCTTCACCACTTCCCTGAGGTCAGCAAGTCCCACCCCAGGTCCGGGGGTCCAGGTTTTCACCCTTCACCACTTCCCGAGGCAGCAAGTCCCACCCCAGGTCCGTGATCCAGGTTTCCCACCCTTCACCACTTCCCTGAGGTCAGCAATCCCCACCCCAGGTCCGTGGATCCAGGTATTCACCCTTCACCACTTCCCTGAGGTCACCCTTTATCAGCCAGCCTTGAAGCCACTGTCCATTTTATATATTTACTGCACAAGTGTATTAATATCAGTATACGAAGTAGTGTATTTCAGAGGAGGAAAAGCAGATAACTGCGCTCTGAAATTAAATCCTCCGGGACAGACTCGAACGTCGATTTCCCTGAGACAGAGAGATCTCTATCCCCATTCGTCCACCAAGAAGCCCACAAGTGAAATCTGGAACATATATTTATATTATTATTTTCCTTAGTCAGTATTAAACTGTTCAATTAATTAGTTGTGTAAGTTATTTGGAACGTTTTTATGTGCGTAGATTAGTGTGGGTGTGTGAACGTTTGTGTTCCCTGCACGTAACTGTAATTAATTATCAGTTTATCTTTTTTTCTTGTTACTGATCTCTTTATTTTCATGAAAACACAAGGTTCACAAGTGAGCCCCCTCTTTTAGCACTAATTCGGTTTCCCATACCCCATCCTACATCATATCAGACAAACAGACGCCCATAAAACAACACACCACACAACCTCTGTAATTCAAAGGTACATACATTTATTAAAACATCCATTTACTATAATCCATTCTTTAGATTTTTAGTACGTAAACACAAATGCACACCACCCACACCTCACACTTTACTCGACCTACACACACACATGTAGACAGAAATATGTAAATCCCGTCTACAAACAACCGAGACTCCCTTAAGGAGACATTTGAGGGTCACAAACAAAATCCAGGAGACATTTAACGGGTCACCACACACCTTCAGGAGACAGTGAGGATAACCCTAGAACAGGCGGGTACACCTCAGGGACAGTAACGGGTCACCACACACCTTCGATACAGTGACGGGTCACTACACACCTTCAGGTTACAGTGAGGGTCCCACACCCTTCAGGAGACAGTAACGGTTTCCTACACACCTTCAGGAAACAGTGACGGGTCCACCACACACCTTCAGGAGAACAGTGATGGTTTCACCACACACCTTCGGGAACAGTAGGGGTCACTACACCCCTTTCAGGAGACAGTACTCGGGTCACTACACACCTTCAGGATACAGTGACGGTCACCACACACCTTCAGGAACAGTGAGGGGTTTCACCACACCCTTCAGGAGACAGTGATGGGTCACCACACCACCTTCAGGAGACAGGATGGGTCCACCACACACCTTCAGGATACAGTGACGGGCACCACACCCCTTTCAGGAGACAGTGACGGGTCACCACACACCTTCAGGAGACAGTAACGGGTCACTACACACCTTCAGGATACAGTGACGGGTCACCACACACCTTCAGGAGACAGTGATGGGTCACCACACACCTTCAGGAGACAGTAACGGGTCACCATCTGGAAAAGACTTGGGGTCAGGACATAGTTCCTGGTGATATTATCAACATTATTATCAAACTTGTGTATTTCCCTGTGACTAGTTAATGATCCTGGTCCCACTGAATAGTCTTCAATGTGCGGGTTATTTATGTATGTATGTATACATGTATGCATGTTTTATTTTTAAATGTATACATGTATTAATGAATATTTGAGCATCTGTAAACGTATGAATATGCATATCACCACCAAGAACAACATTAATGTTCACTATGATGAATGAACACTGATAGTGTTGTACATGAACAACACTGACATGAATAACACCGACATGAACAACACTGACATGAATAACACCGACATGAACAACACTAACATGAATAACACCGACATGAACAACACTGACATGAATAACACCGACATGAACAACACTGACATGAATAACACCGACATGAACAACACTGACATGAATAACACCGACATGAACAACACTGAAAATGAATAACACCGACATAACAACACTGACATGATAACACCGACATGAAAACACGACATGAATAACACCGACCCTGAAAACACCGACAAAAAACAACACTGACATGAATAACACCGACATGAACAACACTGACATGAATAACACCGACATGAATAACACTGACATGAATAACACCGACATGAATAACACCGACATGAATAACACCGACATGAATAACACCGACATGAATAACACCGACATGAATAACACCGACATGAATAACACCGACATGAATAACACCGACATGAACAACACTGACATGAACAACACCGACATGAACAACACTGACATAAAACCAATAACAAAAACACTGGGCATGAACAACACTGACATGAAACACGACATGAACAACACTGACATAAACCGACAAAAACAACACTGACATGAACAACACTGACATGAACAACACTGACATGAACAACACTGACATAAACAGCAGTAACAAACAACACTGACATGAACAACACTGACATGAACAACACTGACATGAACAACACTGACATGAACAACACTGACATGAACAACACTGACATAAAAAACACAGACATGAACAACACTGACATGAAAAACACCGACATGAACAACACCGACATAAACAACACTGACATGAACAACACTGACATGAAAACCGACATGAAAAACACTGACAATAACAAAACAGACATGAAAAAACACAGACATGAAAACACCGACATGAACAACACTGACATAAACAACACAGACATGAACAACACTGACATGAAAACAAAACCGACATGACAAAACTGGGCATAAAACAAAACCGACATGAACAACACCGGCATGAACAACACGACATGAAACAACACGACATGAACAACACGACATTAAACACGACATGAACAACACTGACATGAACAACACTGACATAACAACACCGACATGAAAAACACTGACATGAAAAACACTGACATGAACAACACTGACTGAAAAACACTGATAAAGAAAAAACACGACATGAAAAACACTGACATGAACAAAACTGACAAAAATTTAAAAACAAAACCGACATGAACAACACTGAATAACAACACAGACAGAACAACACTGACATGAACAACACTGACATGAACAACACTGACATGAACAACACCGACATGAACAACACTGACATGAACAACACTGACATGAACAACACTGACATGAACAACACCGACATGAACAACACTGAATGGGAAAAACACCGACATGAACAACACTGACATGAAAAACACTGACATGAAAAACACTGACATGAAAAACACCGACATGAACAACACTGACATGAACAACACTGACATGAAAAACACCGACATGAACAACACCGACATGAACAACACTGACATAAACAACACAGACATGAACAACACCGACATGAAAAACACGACATGAACAACACGGACATGAACAACACTGACATAAACACACAGACATGAACAACACTGCATAAAAACACCGACATGAACAACCCCTGACTAAACAACACCGACATGAACAACACTGACATAAACAACACCGACATGAACAACACTGACATGAAAAACATCGACATAACATACCGACATGAACAACACTGACATGAAAAACACGACATGAACACATACCGACATAACAACCTGACCCTGAAAAACACACGAAAAATGTAACAACACTGACATGAACAACACGACATGAACAACACTGACAAAACAACATGAATGACAACACTGAAAAGAAAACACCGACATAACAACACCGACCGAACAAAACAGAACAACACTGACATAAACAACACCGACATGAACAACACTGACATGAACAACACTGACATGAACAACACTGACATGAAAACATGACATGAACAACACTGACATAAAACACTGACATGAAAACACCGACATGAACAAACGACGAAACATGACAAAAAAACCGAAATAAACAACACTGACATGAAAAACACTGACAATGAAAAACCTGACATGAAAAACACCGACATGAAAACAACGAAAAACCCTGAACAACACCGACATGAACAACACTGAACAAAAAAACAAAACCGACATGAAAAAACACCGACATGAACAACCCGACATGAACAACACTTGACATGAACAACACCCGACATGAAAAACACCGACATGAACAACACTGACATGAACAACACGACATGAACAACACCGACATGAACAAAAAAACCGACATGAACAACCTGACCATGAAAAACACCGACATGAACAACACCGACATGAAAAAACCCCCTGACATGAAAAACACCGACATGAACAACACTGACAAAGAACAACACTGACATGAACAACACTGACATAAACAACACCGACATAACAACCCTGACATGAACAACCCCCTGACAGGAAAAACACCGACATGAACAACACTGACATGAACAACACTGACAGGAAAACACTGGGCATGAAAACACTGACATGAAACAACACTGACATGAAAAAACACTGACATGAAAAACACCGACATGAACAACAAAATGACATGAAAAAACACCCACATAACAACACCTGACATAAAAAACACGACATGAAAAAACACTGACAGAACAACACCGACATGAAAAAAACCGACATGAACAACACTGACATGAACAACACTGACATGAACAACCCGACATAAAAAACTGACATGAAAAACACGACAATGAAAAACACCGACATGAACAACACTGACATGAACAACACCGACATGAACAACACTGACATAAAAAAACACGACATGAACCAACACCTGACAGGAACAACCTGACATGAAAAAACACCGACATGAACAACACCGACCTAAAAAACACGACATAACAAAAAACGACATGAACAACACTGACAGGGAAAAACACCGACATTTAACAACCCCGACATGAAACAACACTGACATGACAACACGACAGGGAAAAACACCGACATGAACAACACGACATGAACAACACTGACATAAAAACAAAAGACATGAACAACACCGACATAACAACACTGACATGAACAACACCGACATGAACAACACCGACATGAACACATGACATGAACAAAAACCGACAAACAACACGACATAACAACACAGACATGAAACAACCCCCGACATGAAAAACCCCCGACATGAACAACACTGACATAAACAACACCGACATGAAAAACACTGACATAAAAACACGACATGAACAACACCGACATAAACAACACCGACATGAACCAACACTGACATAACAACACGACATGAACAACACTGACATAACAACACCGACATGAACAACACGGAAAAAACAACCCGGAATGAAAAAACAGACAGGGCAAACGATGACAACGAAATAACATGAAGAAAACCCCGCAGTAAAACCAACCCTGGACCCGCTTAACACCTGACATGGGAAACGGAAAACAAATGACTGAACAAATGTTGAAGCAACACTGACCAAACAGCCCCTTAACCACCCATTACAACACCATTACCAAAACCCACATGACCCAGACAGTCCACATACACCCCTACTTGAAAAACCCGACATGCCACTTACCAAAACACACTTGAACCCAGCTACAACCCATGACCACCACTACTTTAAATACACCACTAACACCACTGACCCCGAACACCACACACATAACAACCAGTACATGATCCACTACACCAACACTTGACCCGACAAGCAACCACTACACAACACTTTACATAGACATCCAACTTAAAAACCCCCACACCACTGACCTATACATAACCTACCACCAACCCCTGACATGAACCACTTACACAACCCCTTGACATAAACACCAAAATTAACCCAAAACTTGACATAAATACATACATAAAACACCGACTTGAAAAAATACATCAAAACCACTAACAACACTGAAAATAGTACAGTCCATCACCACACACTGACATAGACAGTTCCACTGACACAACATATGATTTGTACAGTAGTTACCATCACACTTCCTGGAACAGCATTACACCAACCTTACCTAGTTCAGCCCGATACCGACCAAACATTTTTGAACCTAGTACAGTTTTTACCACACCTTACCTAGAAGTCCACTTACCACCCAACACTTGACCTGGTACAGTCCACTTACCACCCAACACTTGACCAGTAAAGTCCACTTACCACCAACACTTACCCCTGTACAGGTCCACCTATACCACAAACACTTGACTAAAACATGTCCACTTTCCCCCATCACAACCTAGACAGTCCAAATTACAAACCCACTTGAAACCAGTACATCCCCCTTACCACCCAAAACTTGCCGTACAGTCCACTTACCACCCATTGACATGTACAGTCCACTTACCACCAACACTTTGCCCAGTACAGTTCCAAATTACCACCCATATTGACCTAGTACGTCACTTACCACCAACACCTTCACATAGTACAGTCCACTTACCACCACCCAAATTTACCGTCATCACTTACCACCAACACTTGACCAGTACCGTCCCACTTACCACCACCACTTGACCTGTACAGTCCACTTACAAACCCCACTTGACATAGTACAGTCCCCTTACCAAAAAACACTGACCCAAAACAGTCCCCTTACCAGCACCACTTGACCTGTACAGTCCACTTACCACCAACACTTGACCCCAATACAGTCCAATTACCACCACACTTGACTATAAAAGTCCACTTACCACCAACACTGACCATAACAGTCCACTTACCATCAACCCCTTGACCTAGTAAAAGCCCACTTACACCACCACATTACATACCGGGACAGTCCACCTTACCCCAAAATTGGCCTGTACAGTCCCACTTACCACCACCCCTTGACAATACAGTCCACTTACCACCAACACTGACCGACAAATCCACTTAAACCCCCCACACTGACCTGTACAGTCCACTTACCACCACCACTTGACTAATACAGTCCACTTAACACACCCCTGACCCAGTACAGCCCACTTAAACCCCCAACCCCATACCTAAACGTCCCACTTACACCACCACTGACCTAGTACAGTCCACTACCACCAACACTTGACCTAGTACAGTCCACTTACACACACTTGACCTAGTACAGTCCACTACCACCAACACTTTGACTTTACAGTTTACTTACCACCACCACTTGCCTGGATACAGTTCACTTAAACCCCAACCACTGATCTAGACAGGTCACTTACCCCCACCCCTTGACCTAGTAACGTTACTTTCCACACCAATTGACCTGTACAGTTCACTTACCACCACCACTTGACCCCAGTACAGTCCACTTAACCCCCACCACTTGACCCAGTACAGTCCACTTACCACCACCACTTGACCTAGTACAGCCACTTACCACCACCACTTGACCAGTACAGTCCACTTACCACCACCTTGGCCCAGTACAGTCCACTTACCACCAACACTTGACCTAGTACAGTCCACTTACCACCACCACTTGACCTAGTACAGTCCACTAACACCACCACTTGACCCAGTACAGTCCACTTACCACCACCACTTGACCTAGTACAGTCCACTTACCACCACCACTTGACCTAGTACAGTCCACTTACCACCACCATTGACCTGTACAGTCCACTTACACCACCACTTGACCCCAGTACAGTCACTTACCCCCACCACTTGACCTAGTACAGTCACTACCCCCAACCACTTGACCCAGTACAGTCCACTTACCAACCACCACTTGACCCAGTACAGTCCCTTTTCCCCCCCACCACTTGAACCTAGTACAGTCCATTACCACCACCATTGACCTAGTACAGTCCACTTACCACCAAACCCCTTGACCTAGTACCGTCCACTAAACCCCCACCCCTTGACCTAGTAAAAGTCCCCCTTACCACCACCACTTGACCTAGTACAGTCCCATTTCCACCACCACTTGACCTAGTACAGTCCACTTACCCACCACCACTTTACCTAGTAACAGTCCACTTACCACCACCACTTGACCTAGTAAGTCCCCTTTCCACCACCACTTGACCCCAATACAATCCACTTACCACCAAACCCCTTGCCCCAATTTCAGTCCACTTACCACCACCACTTGACCCAGTCAGTCCACTTACCACCATCACTTGACCAATACAGTCCACTTACCACCACCCCTTGACCATCAGTCCACTTACCACCACCACTTGACCCAGTACATTTCCCCTTACCACCAACACTTGACCAGTTTCAGTCCAATTACCACCACACTTGTCTAGTACATTCCACTTACCACCACTTGACCTAGTACATTCACTTAACCCCCACACTTGACCCAGTACATTTCCCCTCCCCCACCACTTGACCTAGTACATCCACTTACCCCCAAACCCTTGAATAGTACATTCCACTTACCACCACTTACCAGTACAGTCCATTACCACCACACTTGACCCAGTACAGTCCACTTACCACCACCACTTGACCCAAATACAGTCCACTTACCCACCACACGGGCTAGTACATTTCCCCTTTCCAACACACTTGACCAGTTTCAATCCACTTACCACCACACTTGACCCAGTCAGTCCCACTTACCACCACCTTGACCTAGTACAGTCCACTACCAAACCCCCATTTGACCTAGTACAGTTGAACTTTTACCACTACACCCCCTTGACCCAGTCAGTCCACTTACCACCACCACTTGACCTAGTACAGTAAATTACCACCACCTTGACCCGTACAGTCCACTTACCACACCACTTGACCTAGTACATCCACTTACCACCACCACTTGACCTAGTACACCACTTACCACCACATTTGACCATGTCCGTCCACTACCACCACCACTTGACTAGTACAGTCCACTTCCACCACTATTTAACCTAGTACAGTTATTTACCACCACCCCCTTTTACCCGGACAGTCCACTTACCACCACCACTTACCTAGTACAGTACTTAACCACCCCCCTTGACCAGTACAGTCCACTTACCACCACCACTTGACCCAGTACAGTCCACTTAACCCCTTGGAATCATCCATTAAATATTAGCACCAGTCAAGCTCTCCAAAATTATTTCAGCCCCTTAAAATTTATTGTATTCAATATTACTAGTACAGCAACCACCCATGGGAAATACTACCTCCCCAGAGACTTGAAACAAAACCAACCCGTTTGGCCCCATGGTAAATTCCTTAAACTTTTCTGTCTCATAACCACCACTGATAAAGGGTACTTCAACCACTTACCTTGTCACATTCACTACCACCACATTTCATAATATTAAACCAACTTCAGGCTTTTCACCTTTTCTATACTCATTCCTCATTTTGCCCATTGTCCATAAAGTGAAAAGAATCCCCTTCCTCCGAACATTGCCTGTCTATTACCACCAAAATGCCGTACAATCGAACCCCTTACCTGTAAAATTACTTACAAAAAAGACGTCACTTATAAAACTTGGGCTGTAAGTCCCAATTACCCAAGACAGAAAAAGTATTACCCAAATTTGAAAAAAGAATTATGTCCCCCTAAGCAAACAAAGCTGAAACCCGGGAAGTCAGTAAATAACTATTAAATCTGAGTATTAAAGTTAAAAGCCAAAAAGACCAGTAATGTTGAATTACACAATGGGGAAAGGAGAAAAAAAATGTTGTAAATTCCCAAAATTTGGGTAAAATAAAGTTTAACCAAATGGGGCTAAAAACTTATGCACCCAGAGAAAATTGCCCAATAAGAAGAGATTTAGGGGGATGTTTATTAATTTAAAGAAATCTTAACCATTAAGTACGTTTAACCCAATTTTAAAGTAGAGAAAATTTAAGATTGGTAGGTAAGTTTGGAAGTAACCATTGGAAATATAATTGCCCTTATTGAATTGTATAGAAATTTTTAGTGTTATTAGGGAATACCACCATTTAAGAAAAAGGATGTAAAAATTCAAGTATGATGTAGGCGAATGACTAGTTTGTGGAATTATATTGGAGATAAAGTACTTTTTGAGCAGACTTCAGATGTACATTTTTTAAGAGTGGCCACTGATATACATCACTTTCCCAGTATTGTAGTACATGAGAGAAAGTGATATACAAAGACGAAGCCCCAGGGAAGAGAGAGTGAAGGATTTTAAACCCCAAAGAGAAGCCCTTTGTAAATATTAAAACAGTATTAGTTAAGATGGGGAATGAGAGCATAGGAATTGGGTCGAAGAGGTATGTGGGAAATTTAAAAATGTAAGTGTTAGATTTTCAAGAGTTTGGTAAAAGGAAATTGCGGAGGGAAGAGAGCGAGGTAATGAATGTAAAGAAGTAGAAGGAGAAAAGTAGCATATGAGAAGTTTTTCAATTTTAAGTTGAAAAGAGGGAAGAGTAATGGGAGAAAAAGAGAGATTTGGAGATGGTGAAGCAATGTAAAAAAAAGCAAATGTAGGAGTTGAGCATTTATCAAAAATTTGTTTGAACTAATGAAAATTTTGGGAGTGAGAAATTTAACCAAGTTAAGAAAGCCTAATAACAAATGGATTTGTCATTAAAAATAAAAGAAAGTTTTTAAATGGGAGTTAAGGTATTGGGAAGATGGAGGGAAATTTTGAGAATTTGTTAAATGTTGAGAAGATAGGGAAGCGGATTTCGTGTATGGGGCAAGGAGGAACAAACACTTGTGGAGTGGGGAAAGACCATTGTGATTTGGGGGAATTTTCGTGGGGCTAGGTAAAATTTAAAGGGGGTAAAGCACCGGATGAGGGGTAAAGAAAAAATTTTAAAAGCAGGGGGGGAATATTTTTGGAGTGGTTGGTGCAATTATTTAAAAATTTGGGAAAAAGGGGGGAAGGTACCTAGGGATTGCAAGAGCATGCATATTCCTTGTTAAAGGAAAAGGGGGTAAAAGAGAGTGAAAAATTTAAAGGGGGGATAAGCTGGAGTATCCCTAAAAGTTTTGGTAGATTATTACTGAAAAAGAGTAAGACGGAGAATAGGATAGCAGATAAACGGGGAGGCTTGGGAAAAGGGTAGGGGGGTGTGGCCAGGAATTACGTAAAACATTAAGTAACAGTATTTAGATAAGGCAAAGGGGTCTTTGGGCATTATGGATTTGGTAAAGGCGTATACGGGGTGGATGGGGGGGGGAAAAATTGGCAATGTTGCGGGTGTATGGTGTAGAGGGGTTACTGAAAGCATGAAGAGTTTTTTCGAGGATAGTGGGCCAATTTAGAGTATGTGGGAAAGGGAAATTTTTCCCAGTAAAATTTAGGCCTTAGACAAGGTGGTGATGTCACCGGGTTGTTTAATAATTTACAGAGGGGGTTGTAGAGAAGTAAATGCGAGGGTTTGGCAAGAGGCGGGGATTTAAAAGATAAAAAATCACACATAAAGGGGGGTTTTGTCACAGCTGCTCTTTGTTACCTGTGCTTTTGGAGATTCTAAAGAGAATTGCAGAGATGGTGGAGAATTTGGTGGGGGTTGCAAAAGAAGAAAATGAAAGTAAAAACAGGAAAGAGTAAGGTTATGAGGAAAAAAAATATTGGGTGATAAAAGATTGGATACAGATTGGGGGGAGAGAGTATGGAGGGGGAATGTATTCAGATATTTGGGAGTGGACGGTCAGGGGAGGGGGCTAAAAAGATAGGTAATCATAGATTGATGGGGGGAAAAGGGTGAGTGGTGCACTTAGAGTCTCTGGAGACAAAGAACTTTGTCCTTGGGGCAAAGGGGGGAATGTTAGAGTAATTTTACAACGCTTTTTAAAGGGGTGTGAAGCAGGGATGAATGTTGCAGGGGGAAAAAGGGGCGGGAGGCAGTGGAATGTCATGTCGGGGACAATGTGTGGTTTAATAAAATGGAAAAATTCGAAATTTAAATTTAGGAGGAGGGCGGATTACCAAAAGTTGCCCCAGGGGGCTAGAAGGGTTGTTGGGGTGGTTTGGGACATGGGGGGAGAAGGGAGCAAAACAAATAACTTCAAGAGGACAGTCTGAGGGGAAAGGAAGGCGGGGTAAGGCCCGGGAAAGGTTGGGGGAGGGGGGGTGGGGTTTTTGTGGGAGGGGTGCGTGAGCGTTTTGATGGGATAATGGAGACAAAGGGTTTTAATATTTTGACGTCTGTTGGGTGGAGCAAAGTAAACATTTATAAAGGGGTTTTCGGGAAACCCGGCGGGCCCGGACTTGAGTCCTGGGATGGGAAAGTACAGTGCCTGCACTCTGAAGGGGGGTTTTAATGTTGCAGTTTAAAAACTGTAGTTAAAGCACCCTCGGCAAGACAGTGAGGATGAATGATGGTGAAAGTTTTTCTTTTTGGGACCCTCCTTGGGGGGAATCGGCCCATGGTTTAAAATAAAAAATATATTTTCCCCGCTGATATATTTCTTGTGAATTTTTTAAAGAGAAAATGTTCCACCAAATTTAAATTAAAATTAATTTTTAATTACAATTACAGTTAATTTTTAAATTTAAAATTTTTGGGAAAGTGTTTTTCCGATACCGAGTCAGGGGGGCGATCCCCCAGCAACCACACGGGGCGATGCCCCCACAACCCACGGGATCGAGACCCCGCAACAATAGGGGGGTCGTCCCCCCAGCAACCCACCGGGGTCGATGACCCCGCAACCATAGGGGGGTCGATGACCCCAAAACCCATCACGGGGGTCGAGACCCCAAAACCATTTTAGAAAATTTTTAATAAAAAAACTTTTTTTTTATAGAACAAAAAAATAAATACCACTTTACCGTACAATTAGCAAATTGTTACTTCATTTTCTCACTAGCAGAGTGTTCCTGGTGTTCAAAAACCCACGTCGGGTGAAAATTTAAACCCCGATCTTCCAGTCTTTTTTCATTTTCGCGATTAAAACAATTAAAAGTTTTTTAAAATTTTTTTATAATATCGTTAATTTTGGTAGAATTACGACAATAGAAAAAAAGGACACAAGTGAAAAAGGACATTTTATTGTGGCGACGTTTTGCTCTCCCCGGAACTTTGTCAAGCTGTAACGTTTTATAAAAAATCCCTAACCAATAATTTTTCTGCACAAAAGGGAAACTTAACAGGTACTTTCCTGGGCCCTAACTTAGCAGGTACCTCCTGGGCCCTAAATTTGCAGGTCTACATGGCCATAAAATTAACAGGGACTGTCCTAGCCATAATTAACTACTACCTGGGCCCTAACTTTAAAAGTATTTTTCCAACCAAATTAACAGGGACTATCCTGGGGAAACAGAGTACTATCCTGGCCCCTAACTTTTATCTTGGAATTGACTTTGATGCGTGAACGTGCTTGACCAGAATGAACTTGATGTCAGGAACGGTGCTTTATCCATGGGAAATGAACTTTGAGCAGGAACGGTGGGTTGATCCATGGAAATGAACTTTGATTCATGAAAGTCTTGACCATGGAACGAACTTTGAGCAGGAACGGTGCTTGATCCATGAAACTGAACTTTTAGTCAGGGCGGTGTTGATCCATGGAAAGAACTTTTTAGTCAGTGAGCGGGGCTTGATCCATGGAAAGAACTTTGATGTATGAGCGGGGCTTGATCCATGGAACTGAAATTTGAAAAATCATGAAAGGGGGCTTTTCCATGGAACTGAACTTTTTTGTCAGTGAACGGTGCTTGATCCATGGAACTGAACTTTGATGTCAGTGAACGGTGCTTGATCCATGAAACTGAACTTTGATGTCAGTGAACGGTGCTTGATCCATGAAACTGAACTTTGATGTCAGTGAACGGTGCTTGATCCTGGAACTGAAAATTTTAGCAGTGAACGGTGCTTGTCCTGGAAAATGAACTTTGATGTCAGTGAACGGGGCTTTACCATGAAACTGAACTTTTTGGCATGAACGGGGGCTTGTCCATGAAAAAAACTTTATGTCATGAACGTGTTTTTCCATGGAACTGAATTTGATGTCAGTGAGCGGTGCTTGATCCGAAAGAACTTGATTCAGGAACGGTGCTTGATCCATGAAACTGAACTTTGATGTCAGTGAACGGTGCTTGATCCATGGAACTGAACTTTGATGTCAGTGAACGGTGCTTGATCCATGAAACTGAACTTTGATGTCAGTGAACGGTGCTTGATCCATGAAACTGAACTTTTGTGTCATGAACGGTGCGATCCATGGAACTGAACTTTTTTATGTAGTGAACGGTGCTTGATCCAGGAAGAACTTTGATGTCATGAACGGTGCTTGTCCATGAAAATGAACTTTGATTCATGAACGGTGCTTTATCCATGAAACTGAACTTTTATGCGGGGCGGTGCTTGTTCCATGGGAAAGAAAATTTGATGTCATGAGCGTGGTTGTCATGAAAATGAAATTTTGATGCATAACGTGCTTGATCCTGAAAGAACTTTGATGTCATGAACGGTCTTGATCCATGGAACTGAATTTTATGTCATGAAAGGGGCTTGACCAGAAACTGAACTTTTTAGGTTTGACGCTGCGTGCCTGCTGTTATCTCCTCAACCTGCTGTTGATGCTCCTGCAGCACCTGCTGTTTATGTCCGCGCACCTGCTGTTGATGCCCTGCAGCCCTGCTGTGATGTCCCCCACACTGCGTTTAGCCCTCAGCAACCCGCGGTTGATGCTCCGCCCACCTGCGGTTGAGCTCCTGCACCTGCGGGGTTTACTCCTCGCACCTCTTTTTGATGCTCCTACCACCTGTGTTGATGCTCCTGCAGCACCTGCGTTGATGCCCTGCAGCCCGCTTTGATGCCCTGCAGCACCCCGCTGTTGATGCCCTAGCACCTGCGGGATGCTCCGCGCCCCCTGCGGTTATGCCCCTGCACACCTCGGTTGATGCCCTCAGCACCGCGTTGATGCCCGCAGACCCGCTGTGATGCCCGCAGCACCGGTTGATCTCCCGCAGCACCTGCGGTTGATGCCCTGCAGCACCTGTGTTGATGCCCTGCCGCGCCTGCTGTTAGCTCCGCACACGCGGTTTATGGCTCCTGCACCCTCGGTGATGCCCGCAGCACCTCTGTTGAGCCCTGAGCAAACCCGCGTTGATGCTCCGCACACCTGCGTTTATCTCCCAGCACCCCGGTTTAGCCCTGCGCACCCGCGGTTTCTCCTGCAGCACCTGCTGTTGAGCTTCTGCAGCACCTCGGTTTATGCTCCTGAGCACCTGCTGTTTATTTCTCCTGCAGCACCGCTGTTGATGCCCGCAGCACCTGCGGTTGATGCCCGCAGCACCTGCGGTTGATGCTCCTGCAGCACCTGCTGTTTAGCTCCTGCAGCACCTGCTGTTGATGCCCGCAGCACCTGCTGTGATGCCATGCAGCACCTGCTGTTTTATGCTCCCTGCGCACCCGTTTATGCTCCTGCGCACCTGCTGTTTATGCTCCGAGCACCGCGGGATGCTCCCGCCGCGCCTGCTGTTTTATGCTCCTGCAGCACCTCGGTTATGCCCTGCAGCACCGCTTTGAGCTCCTGCACACCTCGGTGATGCTCCTGCAGCACCTCTGTTGATCCCTGCAGCACCTGTGTTTAGCCCTGCAGCACCTGCGGTTTTTATGCCCTGAGACCGCGTTGATGCTCCGCCGCGCCTGCTGTTGATGCTCCGCGCACTGGTGAAAGCCCTGCAGCACCTGCGGGTTTATGCCCTCACACCTGCGGGTTTATGCTCCTGCTGCCCTGGTTGATGCCCTGAGCCTGCGGTTGATGCTCCTGCAGCACCCGCGTTGATGCTCCTGCACACCTGCGGTTTATGCTCCTCTGCGCCTTGTTGATCCCGCAGCACCTGCGGTTTTATGCCCCGCACACCTACTGTTTTTCCCGACACCTGGGTTGATGCTCCCAGCACCCGCGTTTCTCCTGCGCACCTCGGTTGAGCTCCCGCCGCGCCTGCTGTTGATGCTCCTGCAGCACCTGCGGGTTTATGCTCCGCGCGCCTCTGTTTATCTCCGCAGCACCTGGGGATGCCCTCAGCACCCGTTGATGCTCCTGCACACCTACAAAAATGCCCTCCGCCCTGCTGTTAATGCTCCTGCAGCACCCGCGGTTTAGCCCTCCCCCCTCTTTGATGCTCCCCAGCACCGCTTTGGCTCCTGCACACCTGCTGTTTAGCTCCCAAACACCTGCTGTTGAGCTCCGCAGCACCTGCGTTGATGCTCCTGCGCACCTGCGTGGGCTCATGCAGCACTTGCTGTTGATGCCCTGCAGCACCTGCTGTTGATGCTCATCAGCATTTCTGTTGATCCCTGGCACCTGCTGTTGATGCTCCTCAACACCTGCTTTGAAAGCTCCTGTTTTACTACACTACTACTGTTATTACTAATATTCACTCACTACCACTTTTTCTTCTATTATTTGAACTCGCAACCGTGTTTATTTCTAAAATAAAATTCTTTAGTTTTTAAAAAACCCGTACGGTCTTTTTTCACGGTTTTGGCCCTTTTTATTCGAGTACCACTACACGCTATCCCATTTTTTTAAAGAATGGGAAATTTGGACAAATACGCCCAAAATAAATTTAAAAACTTACATGAGTATTAAATTTGACTATATCCACACCACACCAACACTTAAGGCTGAAGTCAGTCAAATGTGACTGATCAATTGTCGTGTTGAAAGGTAAAAAAGCTGGAACACACTCAAAAAATGTCGCAGGAAAATCAGTATTTTAATTTTACCAATTTTTTCTATAAAAAAAGAATTGGACCAGTGAAAACCAAAAGAAAAAAAATTTCCTAAGAAAAAATTTTCCACATTAAGGGTAAAATAAGAGCATAAAGAAGACTAATTCATCAGCAAAATTTAAATTTATAAAGGATAACCAAATGAAGCAAAAACTGGATCTGTTTTGTAATCTTAAGAACATTGTAAAGTTATTCAAGAAAACAAATTTGTAAATAAAATTGGCATAGTAAATTCTCACAACCAAAATCAAAACAAAACTTCCATTGAGGACAACTCATTTGCACCAAAAGTTAAATCAACCAGAAAGTCCTTCTCCAGTTACTGAACAATCCTGGCCATACCGTTTACTCATGGATATCTCATGGAGAGGCGCCCCCGCCCTCTCTGTGAAATTGCCAAGCCCTTATCAGTCAGCCACATTCTGTTTGGGCTCCCCCTTTTTCAAAGAGCACGAGATTTACCTCCGCGTCGTCTTCGCTCGGCTCTCTCTTTACCTTTCCCCTTTTCGCCGATGGACCCACCCTTTTTTCCGGATCTCTCTTACTTTTTTACAACAAATGACTGACTTCACAAAATTTGAACCTTCACCCTTTTCCTTCCCAATCTCTTTACCATCTACCCCCGTACTATCCCCGCCCGCGTTTTTTGTAACCTACTGATCATCCCCCCCCCTTCTCCATCCAAAACCCTCGCTTCCTTCCCCACCCGCAGCACGTATAGCCCTTTTGGCTTTGCGCTTCTTTTTGATTATAAAAATAATGAACACATGCCTCAACGTGATTTTGGAATGGATCTTCAGAGTCGATTAAAAAAAACTAGGGCCAGTCTGATTTATAAACACAAAGGAGAACACTGCCATGTCTACTCCCACACTAGGCAAATTATCTCAATCCACTAACAAAAATATCTACCAACCCATTTTGAAAATTCTCTCGCATACAAGGTAAAATAGCAGTAAAGTAAAATAATCTTGTATCAATTGGAGAGTAAAAGTGACAAAATGGCCCTAACACGCTTTAAACAAAAACCAACCTTCTGAAGAGGACACACCAATGTTGAAATTTTTTTAAGATGTCAAAGAGGTTTTCTCTTTTTTACAGGGAAAAATTGAGAATAGTCTGTGTAAAAATTGTCCATGACCACCAGGGGAACAAAAAACGTGCCCCTTTCCTTTGACCCCCATCCAGGAACAAAAAATCTTTAACACTTCCATTGACCACCAGGGAACAAATAATTGTGTAAACTGCCATTGACCCCCCAGGTAATCAAAATCTGGAACACTGTCCCTTGACCCCAGGTAATCAAATTCTCTGTCACATTGTCCATTTACCACCAGGGAACAAATATCGGAAACAGTCCTTGACCACCAGGAATCAAATAGTACCGTGAATCTTGCCCCAGATCCCAGTGCTCCCAGTTTTTAAAAAATTTTCCAAAGCTGATCGAATAAGACATTCTTTTTTTAAAAACGAAAAATTTTTAAAAGAAAAAAAAATTTTTTTATTAAAAAAGTTCTGAAAAAAAAAGAAACCCCCTTTCTCTTTAAAATTTTAAAAAAAACCCAAATAAATCTGAAAAAAAATTTTTCATGTTTTTTTTTTATCTTTATTAATTTGGTTTTAAAAAAAACTTTGGAAGGCCTTTTGAAGGGACACAATTTAAATTAAAATTGGAAAATTTAAAATTTTAAACCAACTCGATTTTAAAACACCAAGTTAACACCAGGTATCTTTTAATAAAGTAAAAAAACGGTGGGGGTTTAAAGGGCCTCCAGAAAAAAAAATTTTTTCCGGGTTTGTTTTTCAAACGATACCATACATCACCATTCTTACAAAAAGGTCGAAATTTAATATTTGGTTCACACTTTTTAAAAACGTGGGGCTTGTTTATCCCTGTTGAAATTTGGTTTTTCAACTGTGTGATTTTTGAAAAAACTTTTTTTAAATTTTTGTAAAATAGTTTGATATTTCTGTTATTGTAAACGCCAGTGGGGATATTTTATTATGCCCATTTAGTGGTTTTCTTTTTCTCTTTTACACTAGTCTGATCTGTGTATCTTTTTTTGGGTTTTGGGGAAAACAGCTTTGGACATTTGAAATTTGTGTTACTGTGTAAAAGCAATTTTGTTTTTTTTGTATATGTTTTTAAAGCGAATAAAAATGTGATTTTTAAATTTAATGTTGTTACAGTTTTGATTTAATGTGATATTTGTTTTCGTTAAATCATTTGAATAATAATGATATATGTATCATTTTTGGGTTAACAGTGTATACAGTGGGGGATATATGTTTTTGTTGTACAGTGAAAAATTAATGTTTATTTGAAATCTAGGGTTGTTCAGTGTTTTACATTTGTGATTTTAATTATCCCCGGGTTGTTACGGGGAATAAAAATTTTATGGGGTTTTGTTTTTTTACAGTAAATTTTCAACGCGATTTTTAGATCTACTTTTTTTAAATTTAACTAGAGGGGAAAATTATCTATATATTTTATTTTTTAATGTAATTTTGGGGGTTTGTGTATATCTTTGTAAACCCCAAATGCAAACGGGGACAAAATTTTCATTGGTCACTAGTATTGAACTTTGGGTCCCAAGCAGTGTCAGAATCACGGGTTCACTAAGTCCCCTAAGGTTGGAGCCAGCATTGATGGGAAAATCATGGTCATATTATCCCAAAAAGTTGGTGTATCAGTGACAGAATAAATTTTGGTATTAGTTCCCTCAAAGTTTGGAGTATCGGGGGACAGAATCACTGGTACTATCAATGACAAAATAAATTTTCCTCTAAAAAACTGGAGCTAGAAAGTGACAAAATTCACGGGGTAACTAGTATCCAAAAGGTTGGTGCCAGCAGTGACACGGGTTTTTTTAAAAACTTAAACCACTCTTGTTTAGCCATGTTTTTTAAAACCTTTGAGCCTGTTATTTAAACATCTAAAAAACGGGTTTTTAACCCACTTGCCCTCGGGTTTTAGGGACATTGTCTTTTGTTTTTAAAACACTTAAAACACTTTTTTTTTAAAAACATCTGAACACTGTTATTTGGGAATATTATGAACACTGTTATTTAATCAATCTGAACATTTTTTTAAGAAACTCTAAAAGGGTTGTTTTTTAAACCCTTTTTTAAAAAACCCCCAACAATTCTTTTGGAAAATCGTCTATGTTTCGCTCGCGCGCGTCCCAACCAAAAAAAATTTTTCCCCCACAAAAACAGGAAAAAAAAACAAAAACACCCACCAAAACAAAAAAAACACACACAAAAAAAACAAAAAAACACAAAAAACCAAAAAAACCAAAAAAACAAAACTCAAAAACCCAACACCAAAACAAACCACAAACAAAAACCACAAAAAAAACCCAAAAAAAAAAACCAAAAAAAACCAACAAAAACCAACAACCCCCCAAACCACAAAAGGGTTGGCAAAGGTTTTAAAACCCAAAAAAAAAATAAATTTTCCCCCAGAGTTAAGAGGTATGTCCTATGGGGAAAGGGTTTAAAGGGAAAACCCCCCCCTAAAAGCCAAAAACTGGGGGAAAACGGGGGAAAGGAAGGAAAAGGGGGGGGGGGGGCCCATTGGTTTAAACCAAAAAACTTTTAAACCAAAATTTGGGGAAGGAAAAATTGGGGAACAGGTGGACAAAAAGAAAAAGGGTTTTAATCCAGGGGGGAAGGGGCCCAACCCCCAAAACGGGGAAAAGGGGGTTGCGAACCTAAAAAGGGAAAAACGGGGATAAAAAAAAAAAAAGGGAGTTAGGGAAGGGGGTACTTTCCCCCCCTTCCAGCCAAAAAACCGAAAAAGAAAAAGGAAAGTGGAACGGGGTTTTGGGGGAAAAAAACCCCCGATGTATTTGGAAAAAGGAAAAAAGGGAATTTCCCAATTCCCCCCCTTTTTTTTTTAGCTTTAAAAACCCCCCAAGAAAGAAGGACAATTAAATGGCCTTTCAGGTTTAGGGAAGGAAGGAAAAAGGGGTTGAACCTTGGGGAAACCTTTGGAAGGGGGGGGCCAGACCCTTGGACTTTGACCACCTTTTTGAAATCAATGGGGGTGAGTTTAAAATTTAGGGGGAATTAAACAACACCCAAACACCCCCACAAACCCAAGGGGAAAAGGTTAAAAACCTTTTTTGGGAAGCCCCAAGAGCTGGGTTTTAAGGGTTGTAAATTTGAAAAAAACCAACCAATAAATTTGGTTATTAATCACAATAAACTTTTAATTTGGGAAAACAGAAATGGTTTCTCTTTAATAAAAAGGAAGCGTTGGGGAAATTTTTAGGGAATTTTCACCGGGTTGTTTCAAACCCCATTTTTTAAAAAATTAAAAGGATAGGTCCTTGGCGTAATTTATACTTGGAACTTGAACCCGAAAGGGGGGTTTTTTTTCCCCTTTTTACCCTTGGTTTTTGTCCCGGTGCAAGGTTAAAGTTTTTTTAAAATTTTCCAATTGGAGGGGAAGGTTTTTGTTAGGGAAAAAACCGACATGTTAAAAAATTTTGGAACTTTGAACCTTGGGGAATCTTTATTGGGGGAAAACTTTTCGCCCCCAGTGGCTTCTTTGTCCTTTAAAAAAATCAAACAAAAATAGGTTCAGCCCTCCCGATCAGGGGACCCTTCTTAATAAAATTTCCCAAGGGTTTTGGAAGGACATAAAGGGCCAGGAAGGGGGAGATCCATATGATTCCCTTTGGGTTCAATTTTAAGTATATCCCAAAGTTAGGCCCAAAGCGGAATTTCCCTAAAGTTTTTTGGGACCAAAATTTGAAAGGTTAAAGGGTTTGTTGATAAATTTTCAAGCCCCTTTTGAAAAATTGGAAATGTCCCAACTTTGGGGGAAACTTTTCCTAATTTAAAGCCCCCAAGGTTAAAAGGTTTTCTAATTTTAAACTTGTGGTTTTTTAAAAAAACCCATTCATCAAAAACCTGTAGCCCTTCCCAATTTTTTGGGGGATTTTCTTAAAAGGGAATTTTGCTTGTTAATTTTTGGGGCGCCCTACTTCAACATGGAAAAAATTTCCCCGCCTTTGCTGTTTGCACCTCACCAACGGTTTATAAGCCCTCTTAGGCCAATCCCGAAATTCTACAAAAATTTGGAGGGATGAAAAACAGGGACCCCAAGGTTGGGGGAAACTGATTACCTTTTCTCCTCCTTTTTAAGTTCCCTTTGTTTTGGAAAATGTTTGGAAAGCCACTGTGGGGCAAAAAACGTTTCCTAATAAAGTTCCCAAGGGGCAAAGTTTTCTTTAATTTTTTAAAACCATAATCCAAACGTTCAAATGAAAAGGGGTCTTCCAAAAGAATTTTTCAACGGGGGGGAAATTTTAAAAATCCCATTAAGGATTTTCCCATAACCCCCTCCCTGTAATCCCCTAACATAAAAAATTCCCCCTATCACTTAAAATTATAATAAAATTAACCAGGTTGGGAAAATTTAACCCCCCCCTTTAGGGCTTTTTTAAAGTTTTGGAATGAAACCCCCTTGGGGGGAAATTTTCCAAAAAAAATTTTCCATTTTCGCAAAAAAAAATTTTAAATTTTCCAAATTGTCTTTTCTTTCCATTAAAACATGCCAAACAACTAAACCAATCCCACCAAAAACCCCCGGGAAACCCATTAAAAAAACGGGCTTCCGGGCCAAATTCTTAACTTCACTCAAATAGGAACCCCCGGGGTTGAAAAATTTGAACCGACCCCAAAAAGGGGGTTTTTATAAAGGGGAAAAAAAAAATTTTTTAAAAGGGTTGCCTTTGGGTTAAAAAAAGTTTTTTTTTTTCTCAATTTTTTAAAAAAATTTAAAAATCTTGGGTAAACAAAAACCAATCAAACATTTAAAAACCGGGTTTTTCCCGGGTGTTGTGGGATTTTTTTTCCCGGGGTATTGGGGGGAAAGGGGGGTGTTGTGCATAGGTTGTTGGGGTGGCCTGGGGTGGGGGTTTTTCCTGCTTGTTGGTTATGGTTTTTTTGTTTTTGGTGTTTTTGGTTGGGTGTGTTGGGTTTTTATTGGGGGTGAAAGGGTGGTGGTAGGGGGGGGGTTGTGTGGTTGTGGTGTTTTTTTGTTGGGGTGAAAATTGTGTTGTAGTTTAGGGTGTTGGGGTTGTGTTATTTTGTTTTTGGTGTTTTGTGTTTGGTTTGGGGTGGGGTTTTGGTGGGGTTGAAAGGGTTTTGGGGTTTGTGGTGGTTTGGGGTTTTTGGTGTGGTTTGTTGTGGTTTTTAAAATGGTGTTTGTAAATGTGTTGTGGTGGGGAGTGTGCTTTGGTGGGGTTTAGTGTGTTGTGGTGTGTAAGGGTGTTTTTGGGTTTTTGTGGGTGTGAAATGTGTTGTGGTTGTAAGTTTTTTTGGTGGTGTTTTTTTTTGTGGGGGTGTTAATGTTTTTGTGGGTGTTTTTGGGTTTTTGGGGAAATTTTCCCGGGGGAAAACGTGGGGGTTGTAAAGGTATTTGGTGTTTAGGAGGGGGAAATGTGTTTGGGTTTTTAAAAGGGATGGGGAATAAAAAAAGGGTGGATGGGGTTTTTTCTGTTTTTATTGGGGTTGGGAAATGGGGTTTAAATGTGGGGGGTTGGGGGTGTTTTTTTAAAATGTTTTGTGGTTTTAAAATGGGGGGATGTGGTGTTTATGTGATGTGGTGTGTAGTTTTTTTGGGGTGTTTTTGGTGTGTTTTTTGTGATGTGGTGTGTAGTGTTTTTGTGGTGGGTAGTGTGTTGTGGTGTTTTTAGGTGTTGTGGTGTGTATTTGGTTGTGTGATGGGGTGTATGTTGTTTTATTTTTAGTGCTAGGGGTGTGTTTGTTTTTTGGGGGGTGTTTTGGTACCCCCCAAAATTCCAAACTTTCCATCCCAAAAATTTTTCCCTTTCCACTGATCTCTTGTTTTTTTCCATTAAAAAAACATATTCTTTTTTAAAAAAAGCAACTTTTCAAAACCTCCGGGACAAGGGCCCTTTTTTAAAAACTATGCCCGAAAACCGCTGATGATTTTAAATTTTAATCTGCCCGGGCTTGGCGCGATTCTTAAAATAAAAGTTTTTTTTAATTGGGATTATTTAATTTTCCTGGTGTTCGAGAGGTACATTATTATAGTTTGGGAAAAATTTTGAATGCAAAAAAAACCTGTTTTACGAAAATTAAAAGGGGGAAAAAAATAAAACAAAAATCATTCTTTCCCCTTAGGGAACTTTTGTGTCGTTACATCTGGAATTTGTGTCTTTCCCTTTTTGGAAAATTCTGTTTTGGGCCTTAATGGAATTTTTTGGGTCTAAAAACACCTAGCTACTTTCCATAGGGAAATTTCACCAACACGTTTCACCCCGAGAACCTTTATCAGGAAAAAACTCACCCCCAAAAAATGTTCCAGGGTGTGGTTTTGTTTCATAAACGTGAGGGTTATTCACTTAAAAAAAACGGTTTCATGAAAAGAGCCCAAATAATTAAAAAAATTAATTTACCGAAAAATTTTTTGTAAAAAAAATATCCCCAATTTTATACTCACAAATGTAATTTAATTAGAATTATGCATGCAGGGGAAAATATACAGGCAGAGAAAATAGATACAAAAATTGGGAGCTTTTTTTTGGTAGAAAGAAAAAAGTTTACTGCTATTCGGGAGGTTTAAAATCCCTTTCCTGAAAGCCCTGGCACCACACATAAGGCAATTTTTTTTCAACTCCCGCTAATGCCCCGGTTTCCCCTTCCCCTTTATGTATTTTTTATTTTTATTTGTGCTTCACTGAAAATTTAATTTAAGGAAAAAAACTAGGGTTTAAAAGTTTAAAAAATTAATACATAAAATTCCGGTATTGCTTTTCGGGTCGTTTAGAAGCGGACATAAAAATCGGTAGGGAAACGGGGGGGTGACTATCATGCAGAAAAAAAGCACAATAATCTACGGATAAAAACCCCCCCCGGGGGTTTTTACTACTGGGGAAAAAATTAGGCTAAATTTTTTATATTGGGCACTTTTCCCGGGCTTTTTAAAATTTTTCCCCCGCTGTCTCAAAATGTCTTCTAAATTTTTTTTCCCCTTTGGTGGCATAAAAAAAGGTTAAATACATACTGAAGCTTCATCAGAGGTTCCACCCCAAAAAATTAAATTTACCTTAGGAATGACAATATTTTGAAATTTTTTTGAGGGTATTTTTTTCTAATCTTTGTTAAAAATTCTTTTTCTAAAACATTTAAAAATTCGTTTCCCCCTTGGGGGATGATGACCCCCTTTTTCAAAACAAATTTTTTAGTGGGGCTACGTTTCGTTAAGGAAAAACGTTTACTGGGGCCAATAATAGATGTTTTTTTTATATTTATTGAACAGGCTGTCTTTGCTATTAGATTACATGTAAAAATTGTTCTTCTTGTTATTTTTGGATGATTTCACGGGTTTTTTAAAAACTTTTAAAAAAAAATGGATCAATTTCAAGTAGCTTTTAACATATTGTTTTTACAAAAAATTTGAGAGAGAAAGTTGGGAAAAAACCTTATGGGGCAAAAAAAAAATCTTGTTGAAATGTATATAATTTCAGGTCTTGTTCCTGTGTGTTTTTGCGAGGGCGATCTAGCGCGCTTTTGACATAACAAAGATTGGGAAAATAAATAATTTTCCCAAACCTCAAAAAACCCTTTAAAACTACAGATAAATTAGGAAATAGTAAGACTCATTTTCTCAGGGAAATTTTATTTTTTTCAAAACTATGGAAAAGTAAATTTTTAGTTCACCAAAAAAAGGGGGAGCATTTTGGGAAAAATTTAAAAAAAAGAAAAAGGTAAAAAGTATTTGTACGTCCCGTATGGTATATGTTAAAATTTTTTAATCAAAAGTACATAACGTTGGGAGGGAAAAACCCCAGCTTTCTGGCCCGGTTGTGGCGTCTACTGGCCAGGTTGTGGCGTCGTACTGGCCGGTTTTGGGTCGTATGGCCAGGTTTTTGGCCCCCCACCAAAAATTTTTTATTGTAAAAAGATCGAATTTATCCCCAAGTTGGGCCGTTTTTTTTGGTTTTATCACCGAAAAATTTTTGTTTTGAAACCCGTGATGGTGAAAGTTTTTATGTCATTAAAAGAATTTATCCCAAATGATAATTTTTTAAAAACTTTCTTTGTTGAAACACCCAATATTCTTTTTAATTTTTTTCCCCAAAAAAAAATTTTATCTAAATATTGTAACCCTCATTCAATTTTTTAAGGGGAAATTTTTAATTATATAATTTTAAAATTTTCTTAAGTTCAAAAAAATATTACTATTATTTTTTTAAAATTTTACAATTTGGGGTGGGAGGGGTTTTTTTGGTTGATTTGGGGTTTGTAAGGGATTTTTTTTGTTGGTAGCATGGGGTTTTGAGTGATGTTTTGTTGGTAGCAGGTGTTTTTTAGTGAGTTTATTGTTGGTAGCATGGTGTTTGTAAATGATGTTTTTTTTGTTGGTAGCTGGTTTTGTAGTGATGTTTTTGTTGGGGGAGCATGGTGTTTGTAGTGATGTTTATGTGGTTTAAATGGGTTTAAAAAAGAAGTTTTTTTTGTACATTTTTGAAAGGAAGTTTTGTGGTAAACTGGTGGTTTTTTCTGGGTTTATGTTGGACTTGGTGTTTGTTTTTTGTTTTGTTGGGGCCTGGGTTTGTTTTGAAGGGTTTTTTTACCCTTGTTTGATTTATGTTTTTAATTTGGTAGCCCTTGATTTTTTTATAAGTTTTTGGGAAAAGGGGGTTTTTGTAGTTAAAAATTTTTTTTGGTAATATGTTTGATGAAGGGGGTATTGTGTTTTGGGTTTTTATGGGGCGGGGTTTTTAAAATTTTTTTAAACCCCTTATTTAAAAAAATTTTAAAAAAATTTTTCCCCTTTTTAAAATTTATGTTGGAATGTTTTTTATGTGTTTTTGTTGGACAAAGGGGGTTTTGTAAATTTTTTTTTTCCTTTTTGTTTTTTTGTTTTCTCCAAAAAAACCCCTTTTTCCCACCCAAATTTAATTTTTCCAAACAAAAAAAACACAGTTCCCGTTTGGTTTTTAAATTTTTCAGGTACTGGGACCTCTGATGAAAGTCTTTTCCAAATTTGGCTTTAAAATCCCCTTTTCAGCCCTTTAAACGAACCTTTTACGGCCCGGCAAAAATTTAAACATTCCTATTTTTTGGGTTTGAAAACCCCCCCCAAATTTTAATAAAGTTTAAAATAGCTATTATTTTGCTGTTTTTAAAAAGGGAAAAAAGGGGAAAATTTTTTAAAGGGTTGTAATAAAAAATTTTTTGGGGAAAAATACGGGCCAGAAAAACCCCCTTAAAATATGTTTAAAAATTTTTGCGGATCACATCTTTAAACAAAACGCCGCCTCTTTCCAATTTCCCCCCAAAAACCCCCTTTTTCCCCTCCAAACTTTTTTTACCCCCAAAAATCCAAACCCAAACAAATTTTCCCCTTCCCAACAAAACCTTGGAAATTTTGGGAATGGCCATTCCGGAAAAAATTGCAATACCCCCAAAAATTTTTTCTCCCTCCCCCTCTTTTTCCTCCCTTCTAAAAATTTTTCTCTCCCCCTCAATAACCAAACCTTTCCCTTCCAACCCCCTTTCCCCCAAAAACCCCTTTTTCCCCAACCCCTTCCTGGAAAAATTTTATTTACCAATTCCTGGGGGCACCACTTTGGGCTTTTAAAACCCCCTTTCCACTTTAAACCCCCCGAAAAAGACCTTTTCCTTTTAAAAATACCCAAACCGGGCCAAAATAAAACCCAATGCCCCTGAAATTCCCCAAAATTTATTTGGAACCCCCTGTCCCCGGCCCAAATGGCCAACCAATTTTTCGCAAAACAAACTTTTTCCTCCTTTTTTACCCTTCCCCGAAACTTTCAAAAAATTAACCCCAAATCCCCCCTTTCCCCCCCCATTTACAACCTGGCCTCCTCCCAAAATCCCTTTCAAACCCCCTTTTACCCACCCTACTCTTTAATCAAACCCTTCCCCCAAAACCCCCCCACCCCCTTCCTCAAACCAAAATTCCCTTCACTCCCAAACCTTTTCCCCCAAACACCACAAAATTTTTTAAAAGTCCCCAAAAATTTCCCCCCAACCAAAAATTTTCATCCAAATTTCCCCCTCCCCCAGACAAAAACTCAACCCTTTTTGGGAACCAAATTTGCAACCGCCCTTTAAAAAAAAACCAACTCCTCCCCCCTCCCGGAAATTTTCCCTTTTTAAAAAAACATTCCCCTCCCCCCTTTAGGGTTTTTTTCCAAAAACCCCCCCCTTCTTTTTTCCCCAAAAATTTTAAACCCGCACCCCCCCCCCCCCCCCCCCCCCCCCCCCCCCCTTCCTCTCATCCCCCCCCCCCCCCACCCCTTTTTACCCCCCTTCACCCACAACAAAATCCCCAAACAGAACCCAAAAATTTATTTTTTAAAACAACCTGGCCCCCAAATAAAGCCCCCAAATTCGCCAAATGGGTGGGGGCCCCTTTTGGGGTGGTAATTCCTTTTTCGGGGGCCCACCCCTTTTGGCTCTAACCTTCTTCCTAATTTTTCCTTTTTCAAAAATTTTTCCCATTTTTTAATTTCCCTCCCTTCCCGGCCCCCTTTAAGGTTTAAATTCCCCTTCTCCCCCTTCCCCCTTTCCCCCCCTTTTCCCTTTTCCCCGGGGGAGGCTCTTTTTTCCCCCCTTTTTTTCCCTTTTGGGGGCTATTCCCTTCCACCGGGGGCCCCTTCTTCTGGGTGGGTGGTATTCCCCCTTTTTAACCCCTTTAACCCAAAACCCAAGTTTCCCCTTCCCCATTTTTACAAAAACCTTTTTTTTATTAAGGGGCTTCCCCATTGCCCCTTTCCTTTCAATCCTCAACCTCAACCCAAAATTTTTTCCCCTCCCCCAAAACCAATTCCCCCCAAAAATCCCCTTAAACCTTTTTTTTGACCAAATTTACAACCCGACCCCCAACCCTTTAAAAAAGTTTTCTTCTTTTTCCCCCCCCAGGGAAAGGGGTTTTTTACCTTTCAAAAAAAAACAATAAAAAATTTTGGGACATTCAGGGGCTTTAGGAAAACTTTCCCCCAAACCCCTTTTAATTTGCTTTAAAACCCTTTAAATCAAGTTTTAAAGTTTGATTAGTTTAAATTAAAAATACAGAAACCTTTTTCAGTTCCGAACAAAAAAGGGCCGATAATTTTTTCTAAAAAATTTTTTTAAAAACCCCCCAATTAAACCCTTTTCTCCGGGGGCCCCTTTTTGGTAGGGGGGAAATTTTTTTTTTTTTAAAAGGTTAAAAGGGGGGAAGGGTTGGGGCCCTTTTCCCATTTTTGGGGGTTTTTTGGTGGTAACCCCGGGACCCCCCGGGGGGGGGAAAGTTTTTTCTTTTCTCTTTTCTGGGGCCCCCGGGACTTTTTTTAAGGGGGGGGGGGGGGTTTTAACCCCCAAGGTTTTTTCCCGGGAGGGGGGGTATTTTTCCCAGGCACCCAGGGGGGTTTTTTTTTTTGGGGGTTTCCCTCTTTTGGGGGGAATTACAACTGTTCCTGTAAAAAATGGATATTAAAAAAAATTTTTGGGGGTTTTAAAAAATAAAAAATTTCCTTTTTTTTTAAAAATTAAATGCCCCTTCTGGTGAAAAAACCCTACATTGAAAGGGTTTTTTAAAGTTTTTCCTTTTAAAAAAAATTTTTAATTGTTTTTTGGGTTTCCCCACAAAACTTTCCTTCAAAAACGTTCCCCCTTTTTTAAAACTGGGTTTTAAACCTTTTTTTAAAAAACAGTTTAAAAATTTTAAATAATTCCCTTTTAAACGGGAAACTTTTTGGTTAGGCGGAGGGGTGGGTTTGGGGGGTTTTTTAAAAAATAAAATTATTAAAAATTTTTTTATAAAAATGTTTGGGGGGTTTTTTGGGTTGTTTTTGGGAAAGGGGTTTGGGGAACCCCCCCCCAATTTAAAACACCATTTTTTTAAAGGGAGGGGTGGTGGGTTTTAAAAGCCCTTTTTTTAGGGGGGGAGCCTTTCCAATTAAAATTTTAACAACAAAAACCTCTCAAAGAGGGGGGGTGTTTGGGGGGGTTGTTTTGGGGGGAGGGGGAGACGGGTTTATAATTACACTCCTCAAAGAAATGGTGAGTGTGTTTTTGGAGTGCAGGATAAATTATTACCCCATTGGGTTTAAAAAATAATGGTGATTGGGGAGTGTAGGGGTTTCTTTAGGACGTTTTGACACAAGCCAATTGGGATGACTGACCCGTTACTGGGGCAAAGATAACATACAAAGAGACGTTTTCCATGAAAAGAATTTTCCCGGGAAAAAAATGTTTTCCCTCACCTTTTTAAATGACACAGGGCATCACCCACTTTTTTTAAATTAATATTAAACATGAAAGGGGGGAAAAACCCACTATGTCGACGAATTTAGAGAAAAATCTGCAACATTGGAAATATCTTTAATAAGGGGAAAGTTTCGAAAGCAAGTGGCTTTATCAGGCCATTCGAAAGGGGGAATGGGTTTAAATACGAAATAGTTTGAGTAGATGTAATCAGTTCCCTCAATCTTGAAAAATTTTCAGGATATGTGCGAAAAAAGTAATTTATATACTGTAGGCAGGGGAGATGCAGCAGTGTAGGTGGTTTTCATGATTACCTCAAAAAATTTCTCCTATTCTTCGCCAAATTTTCCTTTGTATGGATGATGAAGCCCCGTGTGGGGCGAAAAGTTTCCTTATTATAGATACCCAAATGTTGCCCCATGTGTCTAATTTTCAAATTTTTAGGTTTTCTGAACCATTCATCACAAGATTGGGGGGGGGGGAAAGCCGTCAAGGGCGACGAAAAATGGGTGTTGAAAAACCCCTCCGGGTGACGAAAATATTGGGGCAGGGAAAACCCGTCCTAAGCGATGATTTATGGGCAGGGGAAACCGGGTTTTGCGTCGAAGTTTGGGCAGTGAAAACCCCTCAGTGAGGAAAGAAAAAAATGTCGGGGGGAAAAACCCCTAAAAGGGGCCCCCAAAAATATGAAAGGGAAAAATCGTCCAGGGCTACGGGAAAAATAAGAGGGAAAAAACCCGGGGGTAGGGGGGACGAAATTTTGAGAGGAAAAACCCCTCCAGAGCGACTGAAATATGACAATGAAATCCCTTCAAACGCGGGAAAAAATTCACGGGAAAACCGTACAGGGCGACGAAATATATCCAGAAAAACAGGGAAAAATTATATGGAAATATTCCGGGGCCAAAGTAATATGAAAGGGAAACCAACCCGTGAGGGCGAAAAATTTTAACAGGGAAACCTTTCCGGGGGGGAAAAATAAAAAAAGACAGGGAAAACCCCTCCCGGGTAACGAAATTTTGGCAGGCAAAACCCACTTGGGGGGACGAAAAAATAACAGGGGAAAATTAACCCCGGGCCCACGAAATATGACCGGGAAAAACCCAAAAACCAACCGGTTTGGGGTTTAGCAGGGGGCCTCACCCAGGGCGGGCAAAATTTGGCAAGGGGAAAACCCGTATAGGGGATGGGAAAAATTAAGCCGCAATCCCCCTCCAAAGGCAAGGAAAAATAACAAAGGGGAAAACCCCCGGGGGGGCCAAAAAAGGGCCGGGGGAAAATAAAATGGGGGGAGAGAAAAACCCGCCAAGGGCGAGAAATATGAGAGGGGAAAAAAGGCCCGGGCGCGAAAAAATGAAAAGAAACCCGTCCCCGGGGAAGGGAAAAATGAAGGGAAAAAGGGCCACGGCGGCGAAAATTTGGAAAAGGAAAAACCCCTCTATGGCGACGTTAAAATTTTATGGAAAAAAAAGTAAAGGGGACAAAATATAAAAAAGAGAAATAATCCATGGCATGCAATTTGACAGTGAAAACTTGTCAATGGGGGTAATGGGGCGGGAAAACCATCCATGGCCCCAAAGAATATGACAGATAAAAACCCCTCCATGGGCGGGCGATATTTCCCAGGGAACCCTTTCCAGTGTTTTGAAATTTTTCAGGAAAAACCCGTCAAAGGCCCCATGAAAAATGGCCCCCGAAAAACCCGTCCAGGAGACGAAAAAAATTTAAGGTCGTAAAAGGGGACGGGGAAAAAAGACGAAAAAAAGACAAGGAAACAAACGAGGGGGATTTTAAAAATCAAGGTAAACCCGTCCAGGCCCCATAAAAAGGCGGGATTTCCCCTTTCCCGGGGGGCCCAAAAATTTTAATGTTTTAAAACCCGTCCAGGCGCGAAATTTTGAAAAGGGAAACCCGTCCAAAAGGACGAAATATGACAGGGGAAAACCCCAAATGGGAGGACGAAAAATAGACAGAAATTTAAACCAGGGCGACCCAAAAAATGAGAGGGTGAAACGTCAAGAGAGAAAAAAAGGGCAGAAAATCCGTTTAAATTTTTTAAAAATTTTTACAGTGGGAAACCCCTCCAGGGCAAGAAATATTACAAAAGAAACCCATTAAAAGGGTACGAAACAAATCAAATATGAAACCCCTCGAGGGAGATGGGAAAAATCCCCAGGTTAAAACCCCTCTATGACGATTTAAAAAAAGACAGGGGTACCCCTCCCGGGGAGATGGAATGTGAAGCTTTAAATTCCCCCTCAATTTAAAGAAAATATGACAGAAACCCCTCTTGGGCAACGAAATTGAGAGTGAAACCCGTCCCGGGCGAAAGAATTTTGGGCGGGGAAAAATTGTCCCGGGCGAAAGAAATATGAGAGGGAAAAAACCCCTCAGGGGGGGACGGAAAAAAAGACAGGGAAAAAACCCTCCATGGCCCATAAAATTTTGACCCGCGAAACAGGCAAGGGCGATGGGGAAAAGACAGGGAAAAACCCCTCCCCGGGGAATTTAATTTTGACAGAGATACCGTCAATGGCCCACGGTATTTGACGGGGGAAACCGTTAATGTGTTTTAATATTACAGGGAAACTCGTTTAAAGGGGAAGAAAAAATGCAGGGAAAAAACCCCCCCAGGGTGGGCGAAAAAATATTATGGAAACCCTTTCAGGGACGGGTATATGCCCGGGGAAAAATAATCCTAGGTGGGTGAATATGACAGCGAAAACAAATCAAGGACGATAGAAAAAAAGTAAAGGGAAAACCGTCCAGGGGGGAATTTTAAATTTTACAAAAAAGAAACCCGTCCAGGGTGACGAAATTTTACAGGGGAAAGCCCTTTCCCGGGTGAAAAAATATTGGGGAGGGGAAACCCCGGGTATGGGAGGAAAAAACGCAGGGAAACTGTTTCGGGGGACAGAGTTTGGGGCAGGGGAAAAAAATTCCAGGGCGACCCAAAAATGACAGAGAAAATCATCCAGGTTGGGGGAAAATTTTGAGAAGAGAAGTGGTTCTGGGGGAAAGAGATTTAACCCGGGGAAAACCCCCAGTAGCGACGAAAAAACGGGGAACCCCCTCCAAAGGGCGACAAAAAAATTTACAAAAAAAAAAACCCGTCCCGGGCGAGATATATCATTGGGAAAAACCCTAAAAGGGCGACGAATTATGACAGGGAAAAAAACCGTCCAGGGCAACGAAATTTTTTCAGGAAAAAAACCCTCCATGGCAAAAGAAATAAAAACAGGGGGGAAAAAACCCCTACAATGGGGGCGATTTTATGACAAAAAGAAAACCCCTCCAGGGCGGGCGATTATGTCGGGAAACCCGTCCAGGGCGAAAGAAAAAAATATGGAAACCCGACAGGTCGACGAAATTTTGAGAGGGAAAAAAAGTCCTTGGCAACGATATAAAGCAACGAAAAACCCCGTAAAAGGGGGGATAGAATAAGACAGGGGGAAAACCGTCCCGGGGGGATGAATGTGACAGGGAAAGCCGTCCAAAGGGGGGGATGAATGTGACGAGAAAAAAACCGTCCTGGGGGAGAAAAAAAGAAAAGGGAAAAAACCCGGCTATGGCGACGAAAAAATGGGCAGGGAAAACCCGGTTTTAAGTCGATGGAATAAAGGGCTGGGAAAAACCGTCCAGGGCGATGGGAAAAAATGACGGGAAAACCCATCCCTTGTGCGAAAAAAATGGCGAGGGGAAAACCGTCCCGGGGGACGAAAGTGGGGGCCCCCGGGAAAAAAAAAACCCTTGGGGGGAAATAAGGGGGGAAAACCCTCTAGGGGGACAGAATATGTCGGGAAAAACCCCCCCCAGAACTATAAAAAAATGACGGGGGGATGGAATATGGAAGGAAAACCCAATTGGGAAACAAAAAATATAGGAGTAACCCTTTTAAAAACTGTGGAAAAGGCCCCCAATGAATGTAAATTGTCCCTTAAAACTTTCCCAAGGGTAAATACACAAATTTTGAAATTTCTAAGTTTATCAAATTGTCGTTCATTTAATAATAACAAAAAATTTGTGATAAAGCAAAAAGAAAAGATGTTGGAAAAATTTTTTCCCAAAAAAAAGGAAAAGTCCTTTGGGTTTAAAATTTAAAAAAAAACCATAAAAGGGGGGGATTTATTTTTTTTTCCGGGTTTGTTTTTTTTCTTTTCTGGGTTTTTAATTTTATAAAACCTTAAAAAAAAAAAAAACCTCAATTTGAAAAAAAATTTCCAAAAAAAAGGCAAATTGGCACCAGGCGGCTTTAAAAAATTTAAACAAAAAAAACTTTTAAAATTGATTAATAAAATTTTTTTTGTTAGTTTTAAAAGAAGAGGACATTCCCCTAGTTTTTATAAGGGAAGTAATTTTTTTAATTTAAAAATTTTTAAAATTTTAAAATTATTAAAATCAAGGGTTTTAAAAAAAAACTTTGTTTTAATAAAGTTCATTAATAATAAAAAACGCATCAAAAAAAACACTTGGGGTAATGATTGAAATTCCCAAATTTTTAAAAAATTTCATTAAAATTTCTAATTTTTATTTATTAAAGTAAAAAAAAAATGTGTTTTTTTTTGTTTATTTTTTCAAAATATTGTTTTTAATAATGTTTGGGGCAAACAGAGGAACTTTATTAGTTATTGAAAGGAAAAAGGGGGTATTCCCTTATTCATTTAATAAAAATGAAAAAACCGGTTTACGTCAACCCAAAAAACAGTGTGAGCCGTTTTGGGGGAAAACCCAAAAAAACCCTTGGGAAAAATTTTAAGCCCATTGTTTAGTCATTCCATTTGTTTTCACAGACTCCAAAAATTCCAATTTTATTTTTAAACAATTTTATTAAAACGGGGCAAATTTTCTTTTGGGGAAAGCGAAGTAAAAAAAGTAAAATTTTTCCCCACTTAAAATACATGGCCATTAAAAAACTGAAGTTGTTCATAAAAGGTAAAAATTTTAAAAATTTTTTTTAATGGGATTTAAAAGAAAAAAAAAAAGGTGAAAATGGGTTTTTCTTAAAATGATCAAGGGTTTTTGGGTTAAAATTGTTGCTATACATTGGGTTTTATACATTTTTGCCCATACATTTTTTGCTATACTTTTTTTTGTATACATTGTTCTTAAAATTTTGTTGCTATTCTTGTTGTTTACAGGGTTTCTAAAAATGTTTGCTATACTTTTTTTGTTTTCCCTTGTTCCTAACAAATTTTTGCTATACATTGTTTTGGACAAATTTTTGCTTTTCATTTTGCTATAATTGTTGCTTTACATTGTTGCTAAATTTTTTGCTTAAAATGTTTCTATTTCATTTTTGCTATACATTTTTGCCCTTTTCCCTTGTTGCTATAAATTGTTGCAACAAATTTTTTGCTATTTCATTGTTGCTATAAAATTGTTGCTTTCTTTTTTTGCTAACCCTTTTTGCTATTCTTGTTGCTATACATTTTTGGGGTTTTTAAAATTGTTTGCGTTTGCTATTCATTGTTGCTATTAAATTTTTGCTATTTCATTTTTTGTAAATTGTTGCTATACATTGTTGTTTTACATTGTTGCTATACATTGTTGCTAAATTTTTGCCCATTCATTGTTTCTATACATTGGGGCTATAAAATTGTTCTATACATTATTGCAAAACATTGTTGCTAAACAAATTTTTTCTACTTTTTGTTGCCCATACAATTTTTGCTATACATTTTTGCTATACATTGTTGCTACCCTAATTTTTGCTATAAAATTGTTGCTATTCAAAGGGTTTCTAACAAATTTTTGTAAATATTGTTTTTTACATTTTCTAAAATTGTTTCTACATTTTTGTTTTCTTTACATTTTTTGCTATACATTGTTTTCTACTATTGTTGCAAAACATTGTTTTCTATACATGTTTTTTCATAATTTTTTGCTATTCCCGGTTTCCCATACATTGTTTTCTTTTACATTTTGCAAAACATTTTTGCTATCCAAATTTTTGCTATACATTTTTGCTATACATTGTTGCTACATATTTTTGTTTCATATTTGGGGACATATTGTTGCTATACATTGTTGCTTACATTTTTGCTATCATTGTTCTATTTAAATTTTTGCTATTCATTTTTTGCTATACATTGTTGCTATACATTTTTGTACATTTTTGTTGCTACTTTTTGTTGCTATAATTGTTTTTCTATACATTTTTGCTATACATTGTTCTTTTACATTTTGCTATACAAAGTTGCTATACATTGTTGGGTACATATTTTGCCCACAAATTGTTGCTTACATTTTCCTATACATTGTTGCTAACAATTTTTGCAAAACATTGTTGCTTCATATTTTTTTGCTATACATTGTTGCTACATATTGTTGTATTCCCCTTTTTTTTTCCCACATTTGTTGCAAAACATTGTTTTCTTTTCATTGTTGCTATAAAATTGTTTTTTTTTACATTGTTGCTAAAAATTGGGTTTCTACATATTGTTGCTATAAAATTGTTTCCTATACATTGTTTCTTTTACATTTTTGCTATTTCATTGTTGTATACATTTGGGGTTTTTTTCCATATTGTTCTAAAAACATTGTTGCTACTATTGTTACTATACAAATTTTTGCTACATAAGTTGCCTTTCAATTTTTTGCCAAACTTTTTTTCTTATAAAATTGTTGTATACATTGGGTTTTATACATTGTTGCTTTTAAAATTGTTGCTAAAAATATTGTTGCTTTTACATTTTGCTAAACATTGTTGCTATACATTGTTTCTACATATTTTTGCTATACATTTTTGCTATACATTTTTGCCCAAAAAATATTGTTGGGTATACATTTTTTGCTTAAAAATTGTTTCTACATAATTTTTGCTATAAAAATTGTTGCTATACATTGTTTTCTACATATTGGTTTCTATACATTGTTGCTTTTACATTGTTGCTACAAATTTTTGCATACATTGTTCTAACATTTGTTGCTATACATGGTTTTTTATACATTTTTGGGTCATACTGTTTTTTCTAAAACCTTGTTGCCCACTTTTTGTTGCTTTCCCTTGTTTTCTTTAAAATTGTTCTATAAATTGTTGCTACATAAATTTTTGCTATTCCCCTTTTTGCTTTACATTTTTGCTAAAATTTTTTTTGCTATACATTGTTTTTTATACAATTTTTGCTGTTCATTGTTGTATACATTTTTCCTATACATTGGTTTCTAAACATTTTGCTATTCATTGTTGCTAATATTGTTGCTATACATTTTTTCTATACATTTTTGTTTCATATTTTTTTCTTAAAACATTGTTGGGTATACATTGTTGCTATACAATTTTTGCAAATATTGTTGCTAACTTATTTTCTATACTTTTTTTGCTATACATTTTGCTAATATTTTTTCATACATTGTTGCTAACCCTTGTTGCTTTCTTTTTGTTGCTATAAAATTTTTGCTATACCCTTTTTTTGCTATACATTGTTTTCTAGATATTGTTGCTATACATTGTTGCTATACATTTTTGCTTTTAATTTTGGCTATACTTGTTTTTCTAACATTGTTTTCAAAATTTGTTGCTTTTAATTATTGCTTAAAAATTTTTGTATACATTGTTGCTATACATTTTTGCCCACATATTTTTGCTATAAATTGTTGTAAACATTGTTTCTATAAAAATTTTTTTTACTATTGTTGCTATTCATTGTTGCTATACATTTTGCTACATATTGTTGCTATACATTGTTGCTAAATTGTTTTCTATTTCATTGTTTCTATACATTTTTGCTACTTTTTTGTTGCTATACATTGCTATAATTTTTTGCTTTTTCCTTTTGCTAACCCTTGTTGTTTTTTTTACAATTTTTGCACATATTTTTTGCCATTTCATTTTTGCTTAAAATAAATTTTTTCTATACATTGTTGCTATACAATTTTTTATAATTGTTGCTATTAAATTTTTGTACATAAATTTTTGCTACTTTTTGTTGCTATACATTTTCCTTACATTGTTTCTTTTTACAAATTTTGTATACATTGTTTCTATACATTGTTGTACTTTTTGTTGCTTACAAAAGTTTTCTACATTTTGTTACCCATACATTGTTGCTACAAAAGTTTAATAAAACTTTTTTTTCTATCATTGTTGCTATACATTTGGGTTTCCTATACATTGTTGCTATAAAAATTGTTGCTAAAATATTGTTTCTATCAATTTTTGCTATACATTTTTGCTATACATTGTTGCTACATATTGTTGCTATACATTGTTGCTATACATTTTTGCCCAACATAATTTTTGCTAAAACATTGTTGCAAAAACCCTTTTTGCTTTCATATTTTTGCTATAAAAATTGTTGCTATACTTGTTGGTAATATTGTTTCTATACATTGTTGCTATAAAAATTGTTGTACCTATTGTTGCATTCATTGTTGCTATACATTGTTTCTATACATGTTGCTAAAACATTGTTGTACATATTGTTGCTATACATTGTTGCTACAAATTTTGTTTGGTATACATTGTTTCTATACATTGTTGCTATACATTGTTGCTACAATTGTTGCTAAATTGGTGCTATCATTTGTTGCTATAATTGTTGCTATACATTGTTGCTATCATTGTTGCATACATTTTTGCTATACATGTTTCTATACATTGTTGCATACATAATTTGCTATACATTGTGCTACATATTGATGGCCTAAAATTGTTGCTATACTTTTGCTATACATTTTGCCATACATTGTACATACATTTTTCTATAAAATTGTTTGCTATACATTGTTGCTACTTATCAATCATTCTATAAAATTGTTGCTACATATTGTTGCTATACATTGTTGCTCATTTGTTGTATACATTGTATGGATGGAGACCTGGAAACATATACCACCTGATGGGACCTCACCTGACTATGCCCTAAACCTAAATATGACCTACCTAACTATGCCCACACTACTAGACCACATTACTAATTCCCCTAACCATGACCCCCTATGATACACCTCACTAAAACCTCACCTATGACATCATGACCACATCTACGCCCCTCCCTTACATGATCACCCCTTTCCATGACCCGCCCCTGGGATTCATCTGGGGGACCAAATAGATTTTGGGACACCGGAACTGGGGAAGGCGCCAAAAAAACCCGAAACTGGAAGGGGGAAAGGGGTTTTGAATCCGGGGCCCCAGGAGGAGCCCGGGAAAACATAAACCAACCTAAACCCACAACTGTCCTGGCCACCTACTATGACCACACCTATATTACACCCCTCCCCTATGACCCATCGACAACACCTGATCCATTTAGGTTTGTGTTGGTTGTGCATCTTCGGACAGAAAAATTCCCCATTAATTAAGATTGCGAAAAAGGCACACTTGTCACTATAATAAAATTTTTTAAAACATTTGGGAATTTTGGGGGATCATTCCATAACTAATAAATGACTCTTCTCATATCTTAAAAAAAATGTGTGTGTTTTTCTGTGAAGTCAGGATTGGGGAAGACTGATCCAGTGATGTTGATGTTGTGCGAACTAAGCAATGTGCATGTCACTGAAGTCTTAGATAAGGGTTGATGTCACTGTTCTTAGAGAGGATGTGTGACGCTTTTGTCTGAACAAAGGACCCTGTATAAGGCAAAATTTCCGTATGGGGATTGTGTCGCTCAAGATACAGCTTACCTTGATTTACCCTCTGTATTGTTTATATAATATATAATAATAATAATAATAATAATAATAATAATTAATAATAAAAAACATACTATATATAGATGATCTCGTTTATACAGTCCATATCAGGAACAACATCCATCTTGGTGGACAGAGCAGCAGGTGTAAAGAAACCATGTTCAAAACTGTAATAGGAAGCTCTTGTTCACATGGATCCATCCCCGGCAGGTGTGAAACATAGTTTCCCCTTACAGATGCTATTATATACACATATTATTATTTATTATTAATTAATTATTATTATTATTATACGTTTTTCATTATTAGTCGAAGTGTAGTAGTAGGCCAGTGGTTCATCTTCAGGGTCCCCCCCCCCCACCTACTGTGTTTTTGGATGCTTTTTTCTATGTCTATGTTCCATGTCCCCTCAATGTTCTTCCTTCCCCACTTCCTATCCACGCTCAGCAGCCCACCCTTCGCCCAGCGTGTCACAGGAGTCCATCTGTGTCCCTCAGATGTTTCTCCCTTCCCCACTTCCTAATTCCTACGCTTCAGGCAGTCCTACCTTCCCCAGCTTGTCAGGAGTCATCGTGTCCCCTCAGATGTCTCCCTTCCTCATTCCTATCCTAAATCCTAGCGCTCAGCAGTCCTACCTTCCCCAGGAGCCGTGTCCAGGAGCCATCTGTGTCCCCTCAGATGTTCTCCCTTTCCCCACTTCCCTTTCCTACCGCTCAGCTACCCCTACCTTCCCCAGCGTGTCCAGGAGTCCATCTGTGTCCACCCCCTCAGATGTTCTCCCTTGCCCCCACTTCCTATCCTACGCTCAGCAGCCCCTACCTTCCCCAGCGTGGTCCCCAGATCCATCTGTGGTCCCCCCTCAGATTTCTCTCCTTCCTCACTTCCTATCCAACGCTCAGCAGTCTACCTTCCCAGGATGCGTGTCCAGTAGTTTCCATCTGTGCCCCTCAGATGTTCTCGCTTCTCACTTCCGATCCTACGCTCAAGCAGTCCTACTTCCCCAGCGTGTCCAGGAGTCCATCTCTGCGTCCCCTCAGATGTTTCTCACCTTCCACTTCCTATCCACTCTCAGCAGTCCCTACACTTCCCCAGATGCGTGTCCAGGAGTCCATCTGTTCCCCTCAGATGTTCTCCCTTCCTCACTCCTATCCTACGCTCAGTCAGTCCTACCTCCCCAGTTCGTGTGTCCAGAGTCCATCTGTGTCCTCTCAGATGGTTCTCCTTCCCCACTTCTATCCTACGCTCAGCAGTTCCTACCTTCCCCAGGTTCGTGTGTCCAGGAGTCCATCTGTGTCCCCTCAGATGTTCTCCCTTCCTCACTTCCTATCCTACGCTCAGCAGTCCTACCTTTCCCCAGGTTGCGTGGTCCCGGAGTCCATCTGTGTCCCCTCATATTCCCCATTCCCCACTTCCTATCCCTACACTCAGCAATCCTACCTTCCCCAGGGGTTCGTGTGCCAGGAGTCCATCTGTGTCCCCTCAGATATTCCCCATTCCCCACTTCCTATCCTACACTCAGCAATCCTACCTTCCCCAGGTTCATGTGTCCAGTATCCCCCGTCTTTCCCAGGTCCATGTGTCCAGGAGTCCATCTGTCCGCCATCAGATATTCTCCCCTTTCCGCACTTCCCCAAGTTTCCTCCTCGACATTCCCAGGTTCATGTGTCCAGGAATCCATCCGTGGGCCCCCGGATCTTTTCCCTTCCCATGAAGTTCCGGAAATTCTTCTTGATATTTTGATGCCTCACCCAGTCCCCCCCCAAGACATCAGCATCCCACCTCCAGTCAGTGGTTCCAGGTATACAACCCTGTCACCCACTTCCCTGAGGTCACAATCCCACCCCAGGTCTGTGCTCCAGGTAGTCACCCTTCAACACCAACTTCCCTGAGGTCAGAGCAAGTCCCCACCCCCCAGGTCAGTGGTATCACAGTAAACAAAACCCTTCACCACTTCCCTGAGGTCAGCAAGTCCCACCCCAGGTCTGTGGTTCCAGGTATACAACCCCTTCAACCACTCCTGAGGTCAGCAAGTCCCCCCAGGTCATGTTTCCAGGTATACAACCGCTTCACCACTTCCCCTGAGGTCAGCAAGTCCACCCCAGGTCAGTGGTTCCAGGTATACAACCCTTCACCCACTTCACCTGGGTCAGCAAGTCCCACCCAGGCCGTGGTTTCTAGGTATTCACATCCGTCACCACTCCCTGAGGTCAGCCAGTCCCACCCCAGGTCCTGGTCGGGTATACACCTTTTTTTTTTCCACTTTACCTTGAGGTCAGCAAGCCCACCCCAGTCCGTGTTCCAAGTATTCACCCGTCACCACTTCCCTGAGGTCAGCAGTCCCCACCCCAGGTCAGAGGTTCCAGGTATACAACCCTTTTCACCACTTCCCTGAGGTCACACATCACCCCCCCCCCACCCCCCCCCAGCCCAGTCAGTGTTCCAGGTATTTACCCTTCACCACTTCCCTTGAGGCAGCAGTCCCACCCCAGGTCCGTGTTCCAGGTATTTCCCCTCACCCACTTTCCTGAGGTCAGCAGTCCCATCCCAGTTCCGTGGTTCCGGTATTCAACCCTTCCCACTTCCCTGAGGTCAGCAGTCCCACCTCCAGGTCCGTGGTTCAGGTATACAACACCTCACCCACGTCCCCTGAGGTCAGCAAGTCCCACCCCAGGTCGTGGGTTCCAGGTTACAACCCTTCAACCACTTCCCCTGAGTCAAGCATGTTGCCCACCCCAGCCCGTGGTTCTAGTATTCACCCTTCACCACTTCCCTGAGGTCAACGTCCCACCCCAGGTCCTGTTCCAGGTATACACCTTTCCCACTTTCCTGATGTCAGCAAGTCCCACCCCAGGTCTGTGGTTCCAGGTATTCACCCCGTCACCACTTCCCTAGGTCAGCAGTCCCCACCCCAGGTCAGAGGTTTCCCCAGGTATACAACCCTTCACCACTCCCTGAGGTCAGCACAAATCCCCAGCCCAGGTCAGTGGTTTCCAGGTATTTACCCTTCACCACTTCCCTGAGGTCAGCAACTCCCCCCAGATCCGTGGTTCCAGGTATTCCACCCTTCACCACTCCCTGAGGTCTAAGCAAGCAAGTCCGCCACCCCAGGTCCGGTGGTTTCCAGGTATTCACCCTTCACCAATTCCCTGAGGTCAGCAAGTCCCCACCCCAGGTCCGTGGTTTCCAGGTATTCACCCTTCCACCACTTCCCTGAAGGTCAGCAAGTCCCAACCAGGTCCCGTGGATCCAGGTATTAACCCTTTCACCACTTCCCCTGAGGTCAGCAGTTTTTTCAGCCAGCCCTTGAAATGTACTGTCCATGATATGATATTACTGCACAAGTGTATTAATATCATTATAAAACGAAGGTAAGATGTTATTAAGAGGAGGACCACGCAGATAATCTGCGCTCTGTAATAACACCTCCTGGACAGACCAACGCGTCAACTACCGAGACATGAGAGATCTCTATCACAGTTCGTCCACCAAGAACTGGCCACTCAGTTAAAATTTGAACATATATTTTATATTTAATGTTGTAACTATGTCAATTATTAACATGTTCAATTTATTTAGTTTGTGTAAAGTGTATTTGTGAAACGTTTTTTATGTGTGAATATTAAGTGTCGGTGTGGGTGAACTTTGTGATCCTTGCATGATAACTGTAATTAATTGTCTTTCAGTTATTTTTTGTCCTCGTTATTGATCTTCATTTTTCACAGTACGCTAAGGTTCACAAGCTCAGCTCTCACTCTTCATACACTCAGTTCTGTATTTACACATACACACCTACACATACACAATACACAGACCACGAATGAAAAGCAAACAACACACAAAATCCCTGTATCATACACACACTACATTTATTCAACAAGTGGCATTTATAATCCTCTCTTTCAGTTTTACTAGTATGTTAAACACAAATTACACACGCGCCCATCACCTTACACTTTAAACTCTACGCTACACACACACACACACACACACATACACAAACACACACATGACACTCAATATGTAAATTAACGTGGGCAAACGACTGACACTCCCTTCAGAGAGAGTGACGGGTCACCATCTGAGAAAGACTCATGTCAACACAGACACCAACTGTAAGTTAATCAAACTCTCAAAGTTCGACACAAAATTAATTATGTTAATTGAGCTCCATCACATAAAAAAAACTCTTAAGACTGACCCAAGTATCTGGGGTACAACTCACTAGCACACTACACTGAGTTTTACAACAGTCAAACTATCGTCTCATCAAAGACTTCACACAATAAAGTGGCGAGCCAAAGGACTCAGTCTAGCATAAAACTAACATAGTCTACAGTGTTGGACGAAATTCCTTCGCTCGCGAGCTTAGACTGCAAAACAAGCGCTCTTCGAGCGCCTCCACTGAGCTAGCTAACACTAAACACTCTAAAGTATCAATAACTCTGGTTAAAACAAATATATTGATCATATCATAGCGCGCAGTTCCATTAAGGAATTGTTCTCAGTTACACACACACACACGGTGTAAAAATATCATTAGAGTCAGTGCATATTAACAGCGAGATGTACGTTTCACAAAGATTCACCTAACGTTGTCGTGCCCGCGTGCGCATATGTAGTCTGTTTATAACCGTCAAATGAGTTTGCGTACTGTTGAAATTACTGAAGCTGTGTTGATGTAGTGCGCGAGCGCGTAGTATCTGAGTTTAATTATATCTATTAGTTTAGTAAACATTCAGTCTTCACGCGAGAGCAGAGCTTTGTGTCACACTGATATTGCTTCAATACACTTCAACATGCTGGCCGCGAGCACACAGTGTTTAGAATTGTAAAAAAACAAGTGTAGCAATATGAACCGTAGATGTTTGGATAGCGAGAGTGAGCGATGGTTGAGTAATACTAGGAAAAGTGTATATCAAACTGGATTTAAAGTGATGCGAAGACAAAGTTTAAGTAAGAAAAACAGAAGACTAATACGGGAAGGTGATGTATGGATCAACAATAATTTAACACAAGTTAAACCTAGCAAGAAACACATTGTTTGCAAAAATAATATATTTTGTGTTTGAAAGTTTTGAAAAGACAGGCACAGCAAACACAAAAGTTCATAAAACAGCAGTAAACCAGACAAACATTGACTCGAATTTCAGGTTGAAGAATAGGCCTGATAAAAGGTTTTTTGTCAGAATCGGAGATTACTGTGATAATTTTATTCCTGGAGAGATACTATTTGTGTGTTATGTATTATGTTATTTGTAGTAATATCATATAGAGGAGATAAGTGTGGATGAGAGCGGGATAAGGAGTCTGAGAATTGTTAAGTGAATGTTTCGGGAATTTTTAGTCGACATAATTGTTCTGGAAGACATGAATGACAATATAGGAGAAACTATCGTCCCGAGATGTCATAGAAAATACAACATAAAATAACACTACATCATCATACAAGAATGGGAACTTGGAAGAAAATTAAAGCGACAAGTAAGAACAGTTCAGTGACAAATAAAAAAAGAGCACCGTAAACCACAAAGACAGTAACAAAAAAAAATAACGATATTCAAACACGTAAGAACAGCACAGTAACATATAAAAAGAGTACAGGAGTATAATGAAACAATATAGTAATACACAAGTACAATAACTTTAAAAAAAACGCGATTACACAAGGCAATACTGTAAAATGACAAACTGTTACTGTAATACATAAAAACAATACATTAACTCCGAAAGCAATACAGCAACACACGAGAACTGTACCGTAAAACACAATACAGCAACACACGAGAACTGTACCGTAAAACACAATACAGTAACATACAACATAACAGCAACACTCAAGTATCGTACATGAATATTTAATAACAATACAATATTACTGAGACCAGTAAATAAAAAGAATGAGTGAACGCGACATTAAGATCTACCAGCCCGAGTTATTAGATGGTCGAAGAAATTCCCTTTTGTCAAGAGGTCGAGTCTCTGATTATGAGATTCTATTTTCTTCACCCAGAGTTTTTATTGTTTTGAGTGTGTGATTGTTTGGTTACCAATCTTTTCTCATAATATAGAAGATGTCAGAAGTGAAGATGAGAAAAAAGTGACAGAGACATATTTAATATTTTTCCTAGCACCTCTTTACCTTCGGAAAGATAATTTGTAAGCGTCCTACTTTGCTTAAACTATAATACAAGTGTTGATTTTTTGCCTTTCCATAATTAATTGTAGAGGTGAACGTATTTCTCAGGTCGAAATAGCATTTGTGGTAGAGCATGAAGTTGTCATTGTGTCAGGTCAGGTGTTTTGTCTTCGTGACAGTGTCGGAATCATTCTTCCCTCACTTCTAATCAATAACATCAGTACGAGATGTACAACGGCCGAACACTAAAGTCAGAATAAAATCTATAAATTCACATTCACTGAACAATGTGTCAAGTTAATAGGTAAACCCTGAAGGAAGGGCTTCACTAGGATTGCATGAAATTATATTTTAGTATCTCGTTAAGGGGGATCTTAAGAAGTTTTGCCGGATTTTTTTGTGTTTTTTTCTTCTTCTAATTGTTATAAAATTAATTTTCTCTCTAACTCAAACGTCTCATACAATCGACTTCAACTTTCCAATGTTTTTTGACGATACTATAGAACCATATTCATGGAACAATTGGCATGTTTAACATGTCCTATGACGAAAATTATTGAAATTCATTAACACAGCCTGGAAATGATTGAAATATCTATTCCAAAGCACTGATTAGCTAAGCTTCAAACCTTCACAAAAGCTGCCACATAATTCGAATGACGTTGGACACTGACCAATGTAAGTGTGTCGTTGCGGATTTGACCAATTATGTAAAGTAGTGTGGAATTTTTATCTCCCTAAAGCAACACACACACACACACACACACTACACACACACACACCACACAGGTGAACCACCACACCGACAGAACGGCACATAGATAAGTACGAGGTGGGGGGGCACGGTACACACACACCACAGTTAGCCAGAGACTATATTACACACAACACAATATCCCGCGTGAGTCTCTCTCTCACGTTCAGTATCTCATCATTTACACATAGCTCTCTCTCTCACGTTCTCTTCGCGCGCGAGCGCGTCTCTACACAAGATGCAGGGGACCGAGCATGACACTTCTGCCAACCTCCTCTGTATTACAATGAAGAAGTCTACTACCACTGTCTTCTTGCACATCTACTGGCATGTGAAGTAGATATATTTCGGAATAAAGATACGTTGCAGTTGTATGTGTGTCTTACTTATCTACTTGTCAGTACTGTATACCATTATAATATTCATTCTTAAGTATTATCCAGGGGTTTCATTGTATACTACGACAATGTTTATCTTCCGTCCAGCTGATCAAGAGTTACTACGACAATGTTTATCTTCCGTCCAGCTGATAAATCCAAAGTTACCTACGACAATTGTTGTATCTCCGTGCAAGCTGATCAAGAGTTCTACGAACAATGTTTAATCTTCCGTGCACTGATCAAGAGTTACTACGACAATGTTTATCTTCCGTCCAGCTGATCAAGAGTTTCTTCAACGTTCTGTCTCTTAGTAGCATTTATTGTAGTTCTACTTTACATTTGAGGTATTTTGCTGCCTCTAACCTGTCTCCTGCTCTTGTAAATAATTGTTTCAGTCATCATATTTGTCACTAGTTCCTGAAGTGTCTGGCATTTCTGTCTTTCCAACCCTGCCACTGTTTTCCAGCTGTTAATTATTGCATATTTTTCTTCTCTTCGCTTCTCCTGATATAATTTAAGATTTTAGAAGTTCCCAATAGTGTAATTTCAATAGTGTAAGTCCAGTAGTGCAAGTACGATGGTGTAAGTCCAGTAGTGTAAGTACGATGGTGTAAGTCCAGTAGTGTAAGTACGATGGTGTAAGTCCAATAATGTTGTGGAATACAATGAACTGATACTGATATCAAAATTTCTCTGTCTGAATAATAATAATAATAATAATAATAATAATAATATTAGTAGTAGTAGTAGTAGTAATAATAATAATAGTAGCAATAGTAATATTATTGATGATGAAAAATTGCTGTCTATTTTTTCTTTTCCTGGTTTTGACAGAACACTTTTACATTTCATTACATTGACAACACTTATAAAGTGACTTATGAAGTAAAAGTTATTATCTAAAACTTAGGACTCTGTGGTGCAGTTGCCAGCACGGCTGCCTCTAAATAACCAGACTCGGGTTCAATTCCTGGCGGAGTCTTTTTTCATCATCATCATCATCATCATCATCGTCATTACATTTGAGTAAGGTACATCATATTCATCTTCTAGTGACTTAATTTGCAATTTATGTTAAACATTTAATAACATCTTGTGAAGATTTATCTTAATTTTTAATGTATTTTAATTATTTTATTGGAATGTGTTAATTAAACAGGTAAGGGTCACAGATCACCTGGAAAATAACAGACATTTAATCCTTCACCAACATGATGGTAGTTCCATTAAAGGAAAATTTATACAACAATAAATTATCTTGTAATATACATCTGTACTTTATTGGTGTTTTATGTCTGTTTCTTGTTAGAACTTAGTCAGAGGAAGAGTGTTACTACTATATTCTAACTGTTGATTAAAATTAGTATTTGTTCAACTTCGCTAACTCAGTCTCTGGTAAAGTTGTGTTGTTTGTAACTACATTGTGTTGCGTAGACTGTCTCTGATAGAGGTTTCCTACATACACATGCACTGTGTGAACTATTGCATAGTGGGGGGGGGGGGGGGGGGGGGTTTTTTCTAGTGAGTTGTACATCATGGTACTTGTGCTAGTGAGATGTACACCATGGTACTTGTGCTAGCGAGTTGAACACCATGGTACTTGTGCAAGTGAGTTGTACATCATGGTACTTGTGCTAGTGAGTTGTACATCATGGTACCTGCGCTAGTGAGTTGTACAATCATGGTACTTGTTTCTAGTGAGTTGTACACCATGGTACTTGTGCTAGTGAGTTGTACATCATGGTACTTGTGCTAGTGAGTTGTACACCATGGTACTTGTGCTAGTGAGTTGTACATCATGGTACCTGCGCTAGTGAGTTGTACATCATGGTAACCTGTGCTGTGAGTTGTAACACCATGGTACTGTGCTAGTGGAGTCGTACACCATGGTACTGTGCTATGATTGTACACCATGGTACTCTGCGCTAGTGGATGTACACCATGGTACTTTTTGTGCTAGTAGTTTGTACATCATGGTACCTGCGCTAGTGAGTTGGTACATCATGGTACTTGTGCAGTGAGTTGTACACCATGGTACTTGCCTAGTGAGTTGTATCACCATGATACTTGTGCTAGTGAGTTGTTACACCATGGTACTTGTGCTAGTGAGTGTACACATGGTACTTGTGCTAGTGGAGTTGTACACCTTGATACTTAGTGCTAGTGAGTTGTACATCAATGGTACCTGCGCTAGTGAGTTGTACATCATGGTACTTGTGCTAGTGAGTTGTACACCATGGTACTTGTGCTAGTGAGTTGTACACCATGGTACTTGTGCTAGTGAGTTGTACACCATGGATACCTTGTGCTAGTGATTTACAGACCATGGTACTTGTGCTAGTGAGTTGTAACACCATGGTACTGGCTAGTGATTGTACACCATGGTACTTGCGGCGCTAGTGAGCGTACACCATGATACTTGTGCAAGTAGTTTGTACATCATGGTACCCTGCGCTAGTGAGTTGTACATCATGGTACCTGTGCTAGTGATTTGTACACCTGGTACTTGTGCTAGTGAGTTGGTACATCATGGTACCTGCGCTAGTGAGTTTGTATCACATGATACTTGTGCTAGTGGTTGTACACACACATGATACTTGTGTCATTTAGTTTACACCATGAACTTGTGCTATTTAGTTGTACACCATGGTACTGTGCTTTTAGGTTGTACACCATGGTAACTTGTGCTATTTAGTTGTACACCATGGTACTTGTGCTATTTATTTGCACACACCATGGTATTGTGCTATTTAGTTTGTACACCATGGTACTTGTGCTAGTTAGTTGTACACCATGGTACTTGTGCTATTTAGTTGTACACCATGGTACTTGTGCTATTTAGTTGTACACCATGGTACTTGTGCTATTTAGTTGTACACCATGGTACTTGTGCGTGTTATTTAGTTGTACACCATGGTACTTGTGCTATTTAGTTGTACCCATGGTACTTGTGCTATTAGTTGGTACACCAATGGTACTTGGCTATTTAGGTTGTACACCATGGTACTTGTGCTATTTAGTTGTACACCATGGTACTTGTGCTATTTAGTTGTACACCATGGTACTTGTGCTATTTAGTTGTACACCATGGTACTTGTGCTATTTAGTTGTACACCATGGTACTTGTGCTATTTAGTTGTACACCATGGTACTTGTGCTATTTAGTTGTACACCATGGTACTTGTGCTATTTAGTTGTACACCATGGTACTTGTGCTATTTAGTTGTACACCATGGTACTTGTGCGTGTTTTTGAGGTTGTGAAGGCTTACTCAGCCCTGTAACAACTTCAGACAGTATTACCAAGGCTGGCTCCTCCTCAGGAAAATTAATGAATAGAAAAAGAAATAATAATTCACAAAGATAAACACTTTATTATTTATTAATGCAAAGATAAAACATTAAAAAATGAAGGTGTATCCTACTTGAAAGAAAATTATAGAAATTGTGAGCCGTTGATGATGATGTGGTGGGGGGGGGGGTCACAAGTGTTGGTGACAACCCAACGACTAGTTCTTCACAGAGTCTATAGCCTTGAATAGTCAGTCCAGGAGTGACAGAACGCAGTTCTTTAACCACTACAAAAGATGAGTGTTGTCTGCTGTCGCCTACAGTTAATCAGGTAGTAGATCCAAAAAGTGACGTCTCCGGACTTTTGGCAAAAGTTCTCTCCTCAAACACTTCTCGTTGGTTTGTGCAGTGACCCGATCTGTACATTCACAAGCTGAAAGAGAGACAGGTTACACACTGCTTAATAAATCACTCTCCATGATAAGTAAATACCAAACGGGTGATTAGCAAAACATCTAATATGGAATTCAAGGCTGAAAGGACCAAGTTTATTTAATGGTCAAAAGTGAAAGCTTTCAACCAATACGTCCACTAGAAATAGGAAAGGCTTTTAAACTTACAGTTGTGCTGGGAGCTGTGAGTCCGAGTGATTTGCTGTTTGCCGGAGCCCCACACTCACCTTTCGGGGTGGGGAGAAAGGAGGGGTAGCGGAAGCTAGACCTGACCCTACCTTTAACAAGCAGCCGTAATCAAACTAAATCGTTACCATATACTCGCTCGCTACTCCTGTCTGTTGAACTTTTCCCTCACACTCCCCCATACCAAGACTTGTAATCAAGGAGTATAAGAGAATAGGCGAGGAAAAAGTTCTAAAATGTGGGAAGTCGCATAAGGCAACAAATCTCTACTGACTGTCACGACTTAACCAGTCAGTAGAAATAATTGAATGAACCATTGATATACACAATATGGAACTTAAAAGTTTGAGCGCACAATGTCCACCTTAAGAGGCGACTGTTGGTTTCCCTTAAAAGTTTCTTAGTATATCAAAGGTTTGTGATCCGTCTCTAAAATAAATTCTTTTTCCCCAGTAAATAAAATTTAAGTATGGAGATAACCCCACACAAGGGCCAAGCAATTCCTTTTCATATGGTGGAGTATCTCGTTCTGCCGAAAGAAAGTTTTAGATTTAATAATATACAGGAACTAAGTGTGTATTTTGTGCAGTAAGCACTGAACACCCTGTTGCAAGAACTATACTTCTTGGTAACATGTAAGTACATGCTTGGCATAAAAATAAGTGTGCTTGAGTTTATGCCTACGTCGTACGATGGGCCAAGTGTTTGGTCACTGCAAATCTGGAGCCATTTGAAGAACAGTCTCTCGACAATGGTTTAGGGAACAACAAGGAGAGATAATCTATCACTGAAGAATGAATTTAAATAACAGATTTATATAAGTAACCATTAATATATTCAATTATGAGATACTATCTCCCTGGATAACTTTGTTGTTAAAAGCTTGATTATAAAATCCCGAAGTGAAGGGGCATTGGCTGTATATATTGACAAGTCATCCTTGAACATAAATCTGAAAATAAAAGGACTTACGGTGGGAGAAGAGGTAGAGAAGCCCGGGGTTATGTCTGAGCCCTAGACAAGGACATTGAGAGTGCCGGTAGGTAATACCCATTACTTTTCCACCCGACAGTGGAACAGGTGATTCCTGCTACCTCACATACGAGAGCAGTAATCCATCTGTTTTCCAACCCCCAAATGAACAGTATGAGACAATGCAGCTTTCCGGTTCGGAATTGTTAGGGGCTTATTTAACTGCAAGGAAGAGGAGCTGGAAAACTTAGGTCCACGTGTGGATGTGTGACGAAAGATCCGCCCTGAAGGAAGAATGGCCCTTTAATGTTACCCACTATTATAAACAAGTAATTGGGGCTAGTACCGCATAGTCCACCGTTGAACCATTTGGTTTTCAATAACACGTATTGTTGGGAAAGTATTTTCACGACCCAGTAATCTGAAAGAATAGAGGTACACAAGCGAGAGATTTAAAGTAGGGAACAGGTTGTCCGAAATTAACGATGCACGTACATCCAGTTGTTCCCCCCCCCCCACGTAATATTCTGAGACTTTTTATACCATTAAGGTAATCAAGGTAGCTTAGCACTTCTGCACCTCCTCCTCCGTTTGTGTATGTCCATATCCAACATCGTTTGGTTTTATTCCCTTCCTGGTGTTCTCCTGCTGTGTCTTCCCAAGTCCGTTCCTGTCTCTGCTGTAAATACTTTCCTTAAATCTGGTGGTTAGCTCCTAAGTAATCCTCATGACCGTTTCTTCTGATTCTACCTTCTTTCTTCAGCCATGATCATCTGGTCCTTTGACCATTGTCTTCTTCCTGATGTGTGTGGTGTGTGTGTGTGTGGTGTGTGTGTGTGTGTGTATTTTGTGGTTCGTGCAAAGAAACGTGAAATGTTTTCAGGGTAAAAAAAAAAAAAGATAACGTAAAACGATTTTTTATGATAATTATGAAGAGAGAAACGAATTTGCAATCATTTCATGGTAGTGAAATGAGTGGGTGATGTTTCTTAATGAAAGGAAAAATGGTGCCGTACTCACCTATTACAACCCAGGAGTCACAAATGGCCTGTTATCCTGGTGTTAAAGGGAGCAAAATAAACACAGCAGAAAAGTTTCGACTTATATTATCCTTTCCCAACCCCCCCACCCAGTTTAGAAACCAGCAGTATTACACTATATACAACTATGTAAAGTGATAGGTAATAGTGCACTCCACGGTAAGCAAGGCAGAATAGAAGCCACTAGAGAGCAGACCGTCTTCACCACAACCAGCTCTAGAATGGAATGAACAAGGGCAGACAGGAGAGTGTACCCGCACATAACCTCTGCGATTGCCAAATCACTTCTTATTGGGCTGGAACCTGGTTATAGTTGAATCGACGGCGCCCATCGTCATCCCTCAGTTACCTGGTTCGCTGGTTGGGGGAGATAGCCGTGTGAATGAGGGTGTGTACATGAGCGCCGAATAAAGGTTACGTACTCTTGCATGCCACATCACCTATTCGTACTTAGCATCCTGGCCCCACCTCTCCACTAATCGCTACTCTAGATCTCTCTCTCTTCCATGCTCCATGAGCTTTATCATACCTCGCCTTAAAGCTATGTATAGATATTGCCTCCACTACCTCACTTTCCAGACTATTCCACTTCCTGACAACTCTATGACTGAAGAAATACTTTCAAACATCCCTTTTGACCTCATCGAGTCTCAATTTCCAATTGTGAACTCTTGTTTCTTCTGTGTCCCCCATCTCTGGAACATCTGACTCTGTCCACCTTATCATTTCCTCGCAATTAATAAATAACAAAAAGGCCCAATACCGTGACTGGAACGATTACACAAATAACCCGCACATGAAAAGAGAGAAGCTTACGACGACGTTTTCGTCCGAACTTGGACCATTGACACTTCCACTACCACTACTACTACCTCTTCTTCTTCTACTACATCTACTGATGAAATTAAGACACATGTGGCGGCGTCTGTTGTCTTGTTGTGGACGTTCGCCACCATGGCTGGCTGGATGGCGAAACGTCTACGGTGGTGATGCACCGGTGTTGTGCATGTGTCATTTCATACTGTCCGGTATATATATACATTCTTGTACTACAACTACTACTAACTACTACCTCCACTCTTCCTGCCTATATATAGCCGTCCCTGCTCCACCCTGTTAGTGTGACTTGTCCCAATGTCCAAAGTCGGACCGCAACGTCGTCGTAAGCTTCTCTCTTTATGTGCGGGTTATTTGTGTATTTCCTCGCAATATTTGTATGCTGTTATCAATGTGTGTGTGCGTGTGTGTGTGTGTGTTGTGTGTGCTGTGTGTGTGTGTGATATGATGTTGTGTGTGTATGAGTGTATGTGTGTATGTGTTTGTGTGTAGTGTGTGTGGTGTGTGTGTGCCGTATGTGTGTATGGAGTGTATGTGTGTATGTGTGTGGTTAACTCACCTATTTGTACTCACCTATTTGTGGTTGTGGCAGGGGTCGAGTCACAGCTCCTGGCCTCACGACCTTCTTCGCTGATTGCTACTTAGGTCCTCTCTCTCTCCCTGCCCCATGAGCTCTATCATACCTCCGCCTTAAAAACTATGTATGGTTCCTGCTCCCACTACATCCTAATCTCCCTTTCTAGGCTATTCCATGGCCTGGCTAACTCTATGACTGAAGAAATACTTCCTAACATCCCTTTGATGTCATCTGAGTCTTCACTTCCAATGTGTGACCTCTTGTGTCTGTGTTCCCATCTCTGGAACCTCCCGTACTTTGTCCACCTTGTCTATTCCGCGGCAGAATTTTGTGTGTCGTTATCTGTCTCCCCTGACCCCTCCTGTCCTCCATGTCGTTCAGCCGATTTCCCTCACTTTCTTAGTAGTCAACCCGTAGCTCTGGGACTAGTCCTTGTTGCAAACCTTTGCACTTTCTCTAATTTCTTGACGTGCTTGACCTAGTGTGGAATTCAAACTGGTGCTGCATACTCCAGTATGGGCCTGACGTAGATGGTATACAGAGTCCTTAAACGAATCCTTACTGAGGTCTATCCGCGGAAACGCTATCCGTAGGTTTGCCAGGCGCCCCGTATGCTGCAGCAGTTATCTGATTGAATGTGTGCCTCAGAGAATATGCTCGTGTTATAACTCACCCCCAGATCTTTTTCCTTTGGAGTGAGGTTGAGTCTTGGCCACTAAACTATATTTGTGTCTGCGGTCTTATTTGCCCTTCCCCAATCCTTCATGATTTTGGCATTTGGCAAGTTAAATTCAAGAGCCCAGTTGCTGGACCAGGCTTGTAGCCTGTCCAGGTCCTTTGTATCCCCTGCCTGATCCTCATGTCCGATTTGATTCTCCTCATTAACTTCGCATCATCTCAAACAAGGACAATTCTGAGTCTATCCCTTCCGTTATTCGTTCACAATATTACCAAGAACAGAAACAGGTCTAGGACTGAGGACCCCTGTATAACCCCGCTTGTCACAGCGCCCCAACTCTGACACCTCGTCGCGTAAACCATGACTTTATCCACACCTTGGGGAGTTCATCTGAGGGGAACACCAGATGGACTTTTCTGGGCACACGAACTAGGAAAGCACCAAAACAACCGGAAGTGGAAGTGTGAGGGTTGACATCAGGGGGCCCAACGGATGAGACCTGGAAACATAAACCACACCTAAAACCACAACTGTCTAATTTGGGGGCCCTCACCAACTATGACCACTCCTAGCTATTACCACACACAGTCACCTATGACCCACATCGTGCAACACCATGATCCAGTTAGGTGATATGTGATGGTTGATGCATCTTACGGACAGAATATTACCCATTAAGTTAAGATTGCGAAAAAGCAACACTGTCACTATAATAAAATATTCAAACACTTTGGAACCCTTTGGATCAGTTCCAATAAATAATAATGACTCTTCTCATATGCTTAAAAATAAAGATTGTGATGTTACGTGTGAAGTCAGAGCGTAGTGAGTGAAGTCACTGATCTCAGGCTTGTTGATGTTGCTGCGAATCTAAGACAATGATGCATGTCACTGAGAGCTTAGGATAAGGATGTGATGTCACTTTGCTAGACGAGGATGTGTGACGTCATTTTTTCTGAAACAAAGGACCCCCTGTATACAGTGCAAAAGTTTTCACGTATAGGCATTGTGTCGCTCAAGATACAGCTTACCTTGATTTACCCTCTGTATTGTTTATATAATATATAATAATAATAATAATAATAATAATAATAATTAATAATAAAAAACATACTATATATAGATGATCTCGTTTATACAGTCCATATCAGGAACAACATCCATCTTGGTGGACAGAGCAGCAGGTGTAAAGAAACCATGTTCAAAACTGTAATAGGAAGCTCTTGTTCACATGGATCCATCCCCGGCAGGTGTGAAACATAGTTTCCCCTTACAGATGCTATTATATACACATATTATTATTTATTATTAATTAATTATTATTATTATTATACGTTTTTCATTATTAGTCGAAGTGTAGTAGTAGGCCAGTGGTTCATCTTCAGGGTCCCCCCCCCCCACCTACTGTGTTTTTGGATGCTTTTTTCTATGTCTATGTTCCATGTCCCCTCAATGTTCTTCCTTCCCCACTTCCTATCCACGCTCAGCAGCCCACCCTTCGCCCAGCGTGTCACAGGAGTCCATCTGTGTCCCTCAGATGTTTCTCCCTTCCCCACTTCCTAATTCCTACGCTTCAGGCAGTCCTACCTTCCCCAGCTTGTCAGGAGTCATCGTGTCCCCTCAGATGTCTCCCTTCCTCATTCCTATCCTAAATCCTAGCGCTCAGCAGTCCTACCTTCCCCAGGAGCCGTGTCCAGGAGCCATCTGTGTCCCCTCAGATGTTCTCCCTTTCCCCACTTCCCTTTCCTACCGCTCAGCTACCCCTACCTTCCCCAGCGTGTCCAGGAGTCCATCTGTGTCCACCCCCTCAGATGTTCTCCCTTGCCCCCACTTCCTATCCTACGCTCAGCAGCCCCTACCTTCCCCAGCGTGGTCCCCAGATCCATCTGTGGTCCCCCCTCAGATTTCTCTCCTTCCTCACTTCCTATCCAACGCTCAGCAGTCTACCTTCCCAGGATGCGTGTCCAGTAGTTTCCATCTGTGCCCCTCAGATGTTCTCGCTTCTCACTTCCGATCCTACGCTCAAGCAGTCCTACTTCCCCAGCGTGTCCAGGAGTCCATCTCTGCGTCCCCTCAGATGTTTCTCACCTTCCACTTCCTATCCACTCTCAGCAGTCCCTACACTTCCCCAGATGCGTGTCCAGGAGTCCATCTGTTCCCCTCAGATGTTCTCCCTTCCTCACTCCTATCCTACGCTCAGTCAGTCCTACCTCCCCAGTTCGTGTGTCCAGAGTCCATCTGTGTCCTCTCAGATGGTTCTCCTTCCCCACTTCTATCCTACGCTCAGCAGTTCCTACCTTTCCCAGGTTCTGTGTCCAGGAGTCCATCTGTGTCCCCTCAATGTTCTCAACCTTCCCCACTTCCTATCCTACGCTCAGCAGTCCTACCTTTCCCCAGGTTGCGTGGTCCCGGAGTCCATCTGTGTCCCCTCATATTCCCCATTCCCCACTTCCTATCCCTACACTCAGCAATCCTACCTTCCCCAGGGGTTCGTGTGCCAGGAGTCCATCTGTGTCCCCCTCAGATATTCCCCATTCCCCACTTCCTATCCTACACTCAGCAATCCTACCTTCCCCATGTTCATGTGTCCAGTATCCCGTCTTTCCCAGGTCCATGTTTCCAGGAGTCCATCTGTCACGCCATCAGATATTCTCCCCTTTCCGCACTTCCCCAAGTTTCCTCCTCGACATTCCCAGGTTTCATGTGTCCAGGAATCCATCCTGGGCCCCCCGAATGTCTTTTCCCTTCCCATGAAGTTCCGGAAATTCTTCTTGATATTTTGATGCCTCACCCATCCCACCCCCCCAGACATCAGCATCCCACCTCCAGTCAGTGGTTCCAGGTATACAACCCTGTCACCCACTTCCCTGAGGTCACAATCCCACCCCAGGTCTGTGCTCCAGGTAGTCACCCTTCAACACCAACTTCCCTGAGGTCAGAGCAAGTCCCCACCCCCCAGGTCAGTGGTATCACAGTAAACAAAACCCTTCACCACTTCCCTGAGGTCAGCAAGTCCCACCCCAGGTCTGTGGTTCCAGGTATACAACCCCTTCAACCACTCCTGAGGTCAGCAAGTCCCCCCAGGTCATGTTTCCAGGTATACAACCGCTTCACCACTTCCCCTGAGGTCAGCAAGTCCACCCCAGGTCAGTGGTTCCAGGTATACAACCCTTCACCCACTTCACCTGGGTCAGCAAGTCCCACCCAGGCCGTGGTTTCTAGGTATTCACATCCGTCACCACTCCCTGAGGTCAGCCAGTCCCACCCCAGGTCCTGGTCGGGTATACACCTTTTTTTTTTCCACTTTACCTTGAGGTCAGCAAGCCCACCCCAGTCCGTGTTCCAAGTATTCACCCGTCACCACTTCCCTGAGGTCAGCAGTCCCCACCCCAGGTCAGAGGTTCCAGGTATACAACCCTTTTCACCACTTCCCTGAGGTCACACATCACCCCCCCCCCACCCCCCCCCAGCCCAGTCAGTGTTCCAGGTATTTACCCTTCACCACTTCCCTTGAGGCAGCAGTCCCACCCCAGGTCCGTGTTCCAGGTATTTCCCCTCACCCACTTTCCTGAGGTCAGCAGTCCCATCCCAGTTCCGTGGTTCCGGTATTCAACCCTTCCCACTTCCCTGAGGTCAGCAGTCCCACCTCCAGGTCCGTGGTTCAGGTATACAACACCTCACCCACGTCCCCTGAGGTCAGCAAGTCCCACCCCAGGTCGTGGGTTCCAGGTTACAACCCTTCAACCACTTCCCCTGAGTCAAGCATGTTGCCCACCCCAGCCCGTGGTTCTAGTATTCACCCTTCACCACTTCCCTGAGGTCAACGTCCCACCCCAGGTCCTGTTCCAGGTATACACCTTTCCCACTTTCCTGATGTCAGCAAGTCCCACCCCAGGTCTGTGGTTCCAGGTATTCACCCCGTCACCACTTCCCTAGGTCAGCAGTCCCCACCCCAGGTCAGAGGTTTCCCCAGGTATACAACCCTTCACCACTCCCTGAGGTCAGCACAAATCCCCAGCCCAGGTCAGTGGTTTCCAGGTATTTACCCTTCACCACTTCCCTGAGGTCAGCAACTCCCCCCAGATCCGTGGTTCCAGGTATTCCACCCTTCACCACTCCCTGAGGTCTAAGCAAGCAAGTCCGCCACCCCAGGTCCGGTGGTTTCCAGGTATTCACCCTTCACCAATTCCCTGAGGTCAGCAAGTCCCCACCCCAGGTCCGTGGTTTCCAGGTATTCACCCTTCCACCACTTCCCTGAAGGTCAGCAAGTCCCAACCAGGTCCCGTGGATCCAGGTATTAACCCTTTCACCACTTCCCCTGAGGTCAGCAGTTTTTTCAGCCAGCCCTTGAAATGTACTGTCCATGATATGATATTACTGCACAAGTGTATTAATATCATTATAAAACGAAGGTAAGATGTTATTAAGAGGAGGACCACGCAGATAATCTGCGCTCTGTAATAACACCTCCTGGACAGACCAACGCGTCAACTACCGAGACATGAGAGATCTCTATCACAGTTCGTCCACCAAGAACTGGCCACTCAGTTAAAATTTGAACATATATTTTATATTTAATGTTGTAACTATGTCAATTATTAACATGTTCAATTTATTTAGTTTGTGTAAAGTGTATTTGTGAAACGTTTTTTATGTGTGAATATTAAGTGTCGGTGTGGGTGAACTTTGTGATCCTTGCATGATAACTGTAATTAATTGTCTTTCAGTTATTTTTTGTCCTCGTTATTGATCTTCATTTTTCACAGTACGCTAAGGTTCACAAGCTCAGCTCTCACTCTTCATACACTCAGTTCTGTATTTACACATACACACCTACACATACACAATACACAGACCACGAATGAAAAGCAAACAACACACAAAATCCCTGTATCATACACACACTACATTTATTCAACAAGTGGCATTTATAATCCTCTCTTTCAGTTTTACTAGTATGTTAAACACAAATTACACACGCGCCCATCACCTTACACTTTAAACTCTACGCTACACACACACACACACACACACATACACAAACACACACATGACACTCAATATGTAAATTAACGTGGGCAAACGACTGACACTCCCTTCAGAGAGAGTGACGGGTCACCATCTGAGAAAGACTCATGTCAACACAGACACCAACTGTAAGTTAATCAAACTCTCAAAGTTCGACACAAAATTAATTATGTTAATTGAGCTCCATCACATAAAAAAAACTCTTAAGACTGACCCAAGTATCTGGGGTACAACTCACTAGCACACTACACTGAGTTTTACAACAGTCAAACTATCGTCTCATCAAAGACTTCACACAATAAAGTGGCGAGCCAAAGGACTCAGTCTAGCATAAAACTAACATAGTCTACAGTGTTGGACGAAATTCCTTCGCTCGCGAGCTTAGACTGCAAAACAAGCGCTCTTCGAGCGCCTCCACTGAGCTAGCTAACACTAAACACTCTAAAGTATCAATAACTCTGGTTAAAACAAATATATTGATCATATCATAGCGCGCAGTTCCATTAAGGAATTGTTCTCAGTTACACACACACACACGGTGTAAAAATATCATTAGAGTCAGTGCATATTAACAGCGAGATGTACGTTTCACAAAGATTCACCTAACGTTGTCGTGCCCGCGTGCGCATATGTAGTCTGTTTATAACCGTCAAATGAGTTTGCGTACTGTTGAAATTACTGAAGCTGTGTTGATGTAGTGCGCGAGCGCGTAGTATCTGAGTTTAATTATATCTATTAGTTTAGTAAACATTCAGTCTTCACGCGAGAGCAGAGCTTTGTGTCACACTGATATTGCTTCAATACACTTCAACATGCTGGCCGCGAGCACACAGTGTTTAGAATTGTAAAAAAACAAGTGTAGCAATATGAACCGTAGATGTTTGGATAGCGAGAGTGAGCGATGGTTGAGTAATACTAGGAAAAGTGTATATCAAACTGGATTTAAAGTGATGCGAAGACAAAGTTTAAGTAAGAAAAACAGAAGACTAATACGGGAAGGTGATGTATGGATCAACAATAATTTAACACAAGTTAAACCTAGCAAGAAACACATTGTTTGCAAAAATAATATATTTTGTGTTTGAAAGTTTTGAAAAGACAGGCACAGCAAACACATAAGTTCATAAAACAGCAGTATACCAGACAAACATTGACTCGAATTTGCCAGGTTGAAGAATAGGCTGATAAAAGGTTTTTTGTCAGATCGAGATTACTGTGATAATTTTATTCCTGGAGAGATACTATTTGTGTGTTATGTATTATGTTATTTGTAGTAATATCATATAGAGGAGATAAGTGTGGATGAGAGCGGGATAAGGAGTCTGAGAATTGTTAAGTGAATGTTTCGGGAATTTTTAGTCGACATAATTGTTCTGGAAGACATGAATGACAATATAGGAGAAACTATCGTCGAAGATGTCATAGGAAAATACAACATAAAATAACACTACATCATCATACAAGAATGGGAACTTGGAAGAAAATTAAAGCGACAAGTAAGAACAGTTCAGTGACAAATAAAAAAAGAGCACCGTAAACCACAAAGACAGTAACAAAAAAAAATAACGATATTCAAACACGTAAGAACAGCACAGTAACATATAAAAAGAGTACAGGAGTATAATGAAACAATATAGTAATACACAAGTGCAATAACTTTAAAAAAAACGCGATTACACAAGGCAATACTGTAAAATGACAAACTGTTACTGTAATACATAAAAACAATACATTAACTCCGAAAGCAATACAGCAACACACGAGAACTGTACCGTAAAACACAATACAGCAACACACGAGAACTGTACCGTAAAACACAATACAGTAACATACAACATAACAGCAACACTCAAGTATCGTACATGAATATTTAATAACAATACAATATTACTGAGACCAGTAAATAAAAAGAATGAGTGAACGAGACATTAAGATCTACCAGCCGAGTTATTAGATGGTCGCTGAAATTCCTTTTGTCAGGAGGTCGAGTCTCTGAGTTTGAAGATTCTATTTTCTTCACCCAGAGTTTTATTGTTTTGAGCGTGTGATTGTTTGGTTACCAATCTTTTCTCATAATATAGAAGATGTCAGAAGTGAAGATGAGAAAAAAGTGACAGAGACATATTTAATATTTTTCCTAGCACCTCTTTACCTTCGGAAAGATAATTTGTAAGCGTCCTACTTTGCTTAAACTATAATACAAGTGTTGATTTTTTGCCTTTCCATAATTAATTGTAGAGGTGAACGTATTTCTCAGGTCGAAATAGCATTTGTGGTAGAGCATGAAGTTGTCATTGTGTCAGGTCAGGTGTTTTGTCTTCGTGACAGTGTCGGAATCATTCTTCCCTCACTTCTAATCAATAACATCAGTACGAGATGTACAACGGCCGAACACTAAAGTCAGAATAAAATCTATAAATTCACATTCACTGAACAATGTGTCAAGTTAATAGGTAAACCCTGAAGGAAGGGCTTCACTAGGATTGCATGAAATTATATTTTAGTATCTCGTTAAGGGGGATCTTAAGAAGTTTTGCCGGATTTTTTTGTGTTTTTTTCTTCTTCTAATTGTTATAAAATTAATTTTCTCTCTAACTCAAACGTCTCATACAATCGACTTCAACTTTCCAATGTTTTTTGACGATACTATAGAACCATATTCATGGAACAATTGGCATGTTTAACATGTCCTATGACGAAAATTATTGAAATTCATTAACACAGCCTGGAAATGATTGAAATATCTATTCCAAAGCACTGATTAGCTAAGCTTCAAACCTTCACAAAAGCTGCCACATAATTCGAATGACGTTGGACACTGACCAATGTAAGTGTGTCGTTGCGGATTTGACCAATTATGTAAAGTAGTGTGGAATTTTTATCTCCCTAAAGCAACACACACACACACACACACACTACACACACACACACCACACAGGTGAACCACCACACCGACAGAACGGCACATAGATAAGTACGAGGTGGGGGGGCACGGTACACACACACCACAGTTAGCCAGAGACTATATTACACACAACACAATATCCCGCGTGAGTCTCTCTCTCACGTTCAGTATCTCATCATTTACACATAGCTCTCTCTCTCACGTTCTCTTCGCGCGCGAGCGCGTCTCTACACAAGATGCAGGGGACCGAGCATGACACTTCTGCCAACCTCCTCTGTATTACAATGAAGAAGTCTACTACCACTGTCTTCTTGCACATCTACTGGCATGTGAAGTAGATATATTTCGGAATAAAGATACGTTGCAGTTGTATGTGTGTCTTACTTATCTACTTGTCAGTACTGTATACCATTATAATATTCATTCTTAAGTATTATCCAGGGGTTTCATTGTATACTACGACAATGTTTATCTTCCGTCCAGCTGATCAAGAGTTACTACGACAATGTTTATCTTCCGTCCAGCTGATAAATCCAAAGTTACCTACGACAATTGTTGTATCTCCGTGCAAGCTGATCAAGAGTTCTACGAACAATGTTTAATCTTCCGTGCACTGATCAAGAGTTACTACGACAATGTTTATCTTCCGTCCAGCTGATCAAGAGTTTCTTCAACGTTCTGTCTCTTAGTAGCATTTATTGTAGTTCTACTTTACATTTGAGGTATTTTGCTGCCTCTAACCTGTCTCCTGCTCTTGTAAATAATTGTTTCAGTCATCATATTTGTCACTAGTTCCTGAAGTGTCTGGCATTTCTGTCTTTCCAACCCTGCCACTGTTTTCCACCTGTTAATTATTGCATATTTTTCTTCTCTTCGCTTCTCCTGATATAATTTAAGATTTTAGAAGTTCCCAATAGTGTAATTTCAATAGTGTAAGTCCAGTAGTGCAAGTACGATGGTGTAAGTCCAGTAGTGTAAGTACGATGGTGTAAGTCCAGTAGTGTAAGTACGATGGTGTAAGTCCAATAATGTTGTGGAATACAATGAACTGATACTGATATCAAAATTTCTCTGTCTGAATAATAATAATAATAATAATAATAATAATAATAATATTAGTAGTAGTAGTAGTAGTAATAATAATAATAGTAGCAATAGTAGTATTATTGATGATGAAAAATTGCTGTCTATTTTTTCTTTTCCTGGTTTTGACAGAACACTTTTACATTTCATTACATTGCCAACACTTATAAAGTGACTTATGAAGTAAAAGTTATTATCTAAAACTTAGGACTCTGTGGTGCAGTTGCCAGCACGGCTGCCTCTAAATAACCAGACTCGGGTTCAATTCCTGGCGGAGTCTTTTTTCATCATCATCATCATCATCATCATCAGTCATTACATTTTGAGTAAGGTACATCATATTCATCTTCTAGAGACTTAATTTTGCAATTTAGTGTTAAACATTTAATAACATCTAGGAAGATTATCTTAATTTTTATGTAATTTTAATTATTTTATTGGAATGTGTTAATTAAACAGGTAAGGGTCACAGATCACCTGGAAAATAACAGACATTTAATCCTTCACCAACATGATGGTAGTTCCATTAAAGGAAAATTTATACAACAATAAATTATCTTGTAATATACATCTGTATTTTATTGGTGTTTTATGTCTGTTTCTTGTTAGAACTTAGTCAGAGGAAGAGTGTTACTACTATATTCTAACTGTTGATTAAAATTAGTATTTGTTCAACTTCGCTAACTCAGTCTCTGGTAAAGTTGTGTTGTTTGTAACTACATTGTGTTGCGTAGACTGTCTCTGATAGAGGTTTCCTACATACACATGCACTGTGTGAACTATTGCATAGTGGGGGGGGGGGGGGGGGGGGGTTTTTTCTAGTGAGTTGTAATCATCATGGTACTTGTGCAGTGAGATGTAACCATGGTACTTGTGTAGCGAGTTGAACACCATGGTACTTGTGCAAGTGAGTTGTACATCATGGTACTTGTGCTAGTGAGTTTTTGTACATTTCATGGTACCTGCGCTAGTGAGTTGTACAATCATGGTACTTGTGCTAGTGAGTTGTACACCATGGTACTTGTGCTAGTGAGTTGTACATCATGGTACTTGTGCTAGTGAGTTGTACACCATGGTACTTGTGCTAGTGAGTTGTACATCATGGTACCTCGCTAGTGAGTTGTACATCATGGTAACCTGTGCTGTGAGTTGTAACACCATGGTACTGTGCTAGTGGAGTCGTACACCATGGTACTGTGCTATGATTGTACACCATGGTACTCTGCGCTAGTGGATGTACACCATGGTACTTTTTGTGCTAGTAGTTTGTACATCATGGTACCTGCGCTAGTGAGTTGGTACATCATGGTACTTGTGCAGTGAGTTGTACACCATGGTACTTGCCTAGTGAGTTGTATCACCATGATACTTGTGCTAGTGAGTTGTTACACCATGGTACTTGTGCTAGTGAGTGTACACATGGTACTTGTGCTAGTGGAGTTGTACACCTTGATACTTAGTGCTAGTGATTGTACATCAATGGTACCTGCGCTAGTGAGTTGTACATCATGGTACTTGTGCTAGTGAGTTGTACACCATGGTACTTGCGCTAGTGAGTTGTACATCATGGTACTTGTGCTAGTGAGTTGTACACCATGGATACCTTGTGCTAGTGATTTACAGACCATGGTACTTGTGCTAGTGAGTTGTAACACCATGGTACTGGCTAGTGATTGTACACCATGGTACTTGCGGCGCTAGTGAGCGTACACCATGATACTTGTGCAAGTAGTTTGTACATCATGGTACCTGCGCTAGTGAGTTGTACATCATGGTACCTGTGCTAGTGAGTTGTACACCATGGTACTTGTGCTAGTGAGTTGTACATCATGGTACCTGCGCTAGTGAGTTTGTATCACATGATACTTGTGCTAGTGGTTGTACACACACATGATACTTGTGTCATTTAGTTTACACCATGAACTTGTGCTATTTAGTTGTACACCATGGTACTGTGCTTTTAGGTTGTACACCATGGTAACTTGTGCTATTTAGTTGTACACCATGGTACTTGTGCTATTTATTTGCACACACCATGGTATTGTGCTATTTAGTTTGTACACCATGGTACTTGTGCTAGTGAGTTGTACACCATGGTACTTGTGCTATTTAGTTGTACACCATGGTACTTGTGCTATTTAGTTGTACACCATGGTACTTGTGCTATTTAGTTGTACACCATGGTACTTGTGCTATTTAGTTGTACACCATGGTACTTGTGCTATTTAGTTGTACCCATGGTACTTGTGCTATTAGTTGGTACACCAATGGTACTTGGCTATTTAGGTTGTACACCATGGTACTTGTGCTATTTAGTTGTACACCATGGTACTTGTGCTATTTAGTTGTACACCATGGTACTTGTGCTATTTAGTTGTACACCATGGTACTTGTGCTATTTAGTTGTACACCATGGTACTTGTGCTATTTAGTTGTACACCATGGTACTTGTGCTATTTAGTTGTACACCATGGTACTTGTGCTATTTAGTTGTACACCATGGTACGTGTGCTATTTAGTTGTACACCATGGTACTTGTGCGTGTTTTTGAGGTTGTGAAGGCTTACTCAACCTGTAACAACTTCAGACAGTATTACCAAGGCTGGCTCCTCCTCAGGAAAATTAATGAATAGAAAAAGAAATAATAATTCACAAAGATAAACACTTTATTAATTATTAATGCAAAGATAAAACATTAAAAAATGAAGGTGTATCCTACTTGAAAGAAAAATATAGAAATTGTAGCCGTTGATGATGATGTGGTGGGGGGGGGGGGGTCACAAGTGTTGGTGACAACCCAACGACTAGTGTCTTCACAAGTCTATAGCCTGAATAGTCAGTCCAGGAGTGACAGAACGCAGTTCTTTAACCACTACAAAAGATGAGTGTTGTCTGCTGTCGCCTACAGTTAATCAGGTAGTAGATCCAAAAAGTGACGTCTCCGGACTTTTGGCAAAAGTTCTCTCCTCAAACACTTCTCGTTGGTTTGTGCAGTGACCCGATCTGTACATTCACAAGCTGAAAGAGAGACAGGTTACACACTGCTTAATAAATCACTCTCCATGATAAGTAAATACCAAACGGGTGATTAGCAAAACATCTAATATGGAATTCAAGGCTGAAAGGACCAAGTTTATTTAATGGTCAAAAGTGAAAGCTTTCAACCAATACGTCCACTAGAAATAGGAAAGGCTTTTAAACTTACAGTTGTGCTGGGAGCTGTGAGTCCGAGTGATTTGCTGTTTGCCGGAGCCCCACACTCACCTTTCGGGGTGGGGAGAAAGGAGGGGTAGCGGAAGCTAGACCTGACCCTACCTTTAACAAGCAGCCGTAATCAAACTAAATCGTTACCATATACTCGCTCGCTACTCCTGTCTGTTGAACTTTTCCCTCACACTCCCCCATACCAAGACTTGTAATCAAGGAGTATAAGAGAATAGGCGAGGAAAAAGTTCTAAAATGTGGGAAGTCGCATAAGGCAACAAATCTCTACTGACTGTCACGACTTAACCAGTCAGTAGAAATAATTGAATGAACCATTGATATACACAATATGGAACTTAAAAGTTTGAGCGCACAATGTCCACCTTAAGAGGCGACTGTTGGTTTCCCTTAAAAGTTTCTTAGTATATCAAAGGTTTGTGATCCGTCTCTAAAATAAATTCTTTTTCCCCAGTAAATAAAATTTAAGTATGGAGATAACCCCACACAAGGGCCAAGCAATTCCTTTTCATATGGTGGAGTATCTCGTTCTGCCGAAAGAAAGTTTTAGATTTAATAATATACAGGAACTAAGTGTGTATTTTGTGCAGTAAGCACTGAACACCCTGTTGCAAGAACTATACTTCTTGGTAACATGTAAGTACATGCTTGGCATAAAAATAAGTGTGCTTGAGTTTATGCCTACGTCGTACGATGGGCCAAGTGTTTGGTCACTGCAAATCTGGAGCCATTTGAAGAACAGTCTCTCGACAATGGTTTAGGGAACAACAAGGAGAGATAATCTATCACTGAAGAATGAATTTAAATAACAGATTTATATAAGTAACCATTAATATATTCAATTATGAGATACTATCTCCCTGGATAACTTTGTTGTTAAAAGCTTGATTATAAAATCCCGAAGTGAAGGGGCATTGGCTGTATATATTGACAAGTCATCCTTGAACATAAATCTGAAAATAAAAGGACTTACGGTGGGAGAAGAGGTAGAGAAGCCCGGGGTTATGTCTGAGCCCTAGACAAGGACATTGAGAGTGCCGGTAGGTAATACCCATTACTTTTCCACCCGACAGTGGAACAGGTGATTCCTGCTACCTCACATACGAGAGCAGTAATCCATCTGTTTTCCAACCCCCAAATGAACAGTATGAGACAATGCAGCTTTCCGGTTCGGAATTGTTAGGGGCTTATTTAACTGCAAGGAAGAGGAGCTGGAAAACTTAGGTCCACGTGTGGATGTGTGACGAAAGATCCGCCCTGAAGGAAGAATGGCCCTTTAATGTTACCCACTATTATAAACAAGTAATTGGGGCTAGTACCGCATAGTCCACCGTTGAACCATTTGGTTTTCAATAACACGTATTGTTGGGAAAGTATTTTCACGACCCAGTAATCTGAAAGAATAGAGGTACACAAGCGAGAGATTTAAAGTAGGGAACAGGTTGTCCGAAATTAACGATGCACGTACATCCAGTTGTTCCCCCCCCCCCACGTAATATTCTGAGACTTTTTATACCATTAAGGTAATCAAGGTAGCTTAGCACTTCTGCACCTCCTCCTCCGTTTGTGTATGTCCATATCCAACATCGTTTGGTTTTATTCCCTTCCTGGTGTTCTCCTGCTGTGTCTTCCCAAGTCCGTTCCTGTCTCTGCTGTAAATACTTTCCTTAAATCTGGTGGTTAGCTCCTAAGTAATCCTCATGACCGTTTCTTCTGATTCTACCTTCTTTCTTCAGCCATGATCATCTGGTCCTTTGACCATTGTCTTCTTCCTGATGTGTGTGGTGTGTGTGTGTGTGGTGTGTGTGTGTGTGTGTATTTTGTGGTTCGTGCAAAGAAACGTGAAATGTTTTCAGGGTAAAAAAAAAAAAAGATAACGTAAAACGATTTTTTATGATAATTATGAAGAGAGAAACGAATTTGCAATCATTTCATGGTAGTGAAATGAGTGGGTGATGTTTCTTAATGAAAGGAAAAATGGTGCCGTACTCACCTATTACAACCCAGGAGTCACAAATGGCCTGTTATCCTGGTGTTAAAGGGAGCAAAATAAACACAGCAGAAAAGTTTCGACTTATATTATCCTTTCCCAACCCCCCCACCCAGTTTAGAAACCAGCAGTATTACACTATATACAACTATGTAAAGTGATAGGTAATAGTGCACTCCACGGTAAGCAAGGCAGAATAGAAGCCACTAGAGAGCAGACCGTCTTCACCACAACCAGCTCTAGAATGGAATGAACAAGGGCAGACAGGAGAGTGTACCCGCACATAACCTCTGCGATTGCCAAATCACTTCTTATTGGGCTGGAACCTGGTTATAGTTGAATCGACGGCGCCCATCGTCATCCCTCAGTTACCTGGTTCGCTGGTTGGGGGAGATAGCCGTGTGAATGAGGGTGTGTACATGAGCGCCGAATAAAGGTTACGTACTCTTGCATGCCACATCACCTATTCGTACTTAGCATCCTGGCCCCACCTCTCCACTAATCGCTACTCTAGATCTCTCTCTCTTCCATGCTCCATGAGCTTTATCATACCTCGCCTTAAAGCTATGTATAGATATTGCCTCCACTACCTCACTTTCCAGACTATTCCACTTCCTGACAACTCTATGACTGAAGAAATACTTTCAAACATCCCTTTTGACCTCATCGAGTCTCAATTTCCAATTGTGAACTCTTGTTTCTTCTGTGTCCCCCATCTCTGGAACATCTGACTCTGTCCACCTTATCATTTCCTCGCAATTAATAAATAACAAAAAGGCCCAATACCGTGACTGGAACGATTACACAAATAACCCGCACATGAAAAGAGAGAAGCTTACGACGACGTTTTCGTCCGAACTTGGACCATTGACACTTCCACTACCACTACTACTACCTCTTCTTCTTCTACTACATCTACTGATGAAATTAAGACACATGTGGCGGCGTCTGTTGTCTTGTTGTGGACGTTCGCCACCATGGCTGGCTGGATGGCGAAACGTCTACGGTGGTGATGCACCGGTGTTGTGCATGTGTCATTTCATACTGTCCGGTATATATATACATTCTTGTACTACAACTACTACTAACTACTACCTCCACTCTTCCTGCCTATATATAGCCGTCCCTGCTCCACCCTGTTAGTGTGACTTGTCCCAATGTCCAAAGTCGGACCGCAACGTCGTCGTAAGCTTCTCTCTTTATGTGCGGGTTATTTGTGTATTTCCTCGCAATATTTGTATGCTGTTATCAATGTGTGTGTGCGTGTGTGTGTGTGTGTTGTGTGTGCTGTGTGTGTGTGTGATATGATGTTGTGTGTGTATGAGTGTATGTGTGTATGTGTTTGTGTGTAGTGTGTGTGGTGTGTGTGTGCCGTATGTGTGTATGGAGTGTATGTGTGTATGTGTGTGGTTAACTCACCTATTTGTACTCACCTATTTGTGGTTGTGGCAGGGGTCGAGTCACAGCTCCTGGCCTCACGACCTTCTTCGCTGATTGCTACTTAGGTCCTCTCTCTCTCCCTGCCCCATGAGCTCTATCATACCTCCGCCTTAAAAACTATGTATGGTTCCTGCTCCCACTACATCCTAATCTCCCTTTCTAGGCTATTCCATGGCCTGGCTAACTCTATGACTGAAGAAATACTTCCTAACATCCCTTTGATGTCATCTGAGTCTTCACTTCCAATGTGTGACCTCTTGTGTCTGTGTTCCCATTAATTTAAAAACCCTTTGAAACCTTATACCCCCCTTGCCAAACCCCCACCTCCCCAATTTCCCCCAAAACCCTCCCACCCCCCAAACCCCCCAAAATTACTAAAAACCCAAATACCCCCCCCCCCCTCTTTTCCCCCCATCCCCCCCCCTTTCAAACCAATTCCCATTGGTGCCATGTTTTGGGGGGGCCGGCCGGACCCTTTGGAAAACCCCCTTTAATCCTTTTCTCCATTTTAAAAAATTTTCGACCTCTGTCACCCAAAACCTCGAAAATTCCCCCCGTTGGGGTTTTCACCCCACAGAAGCCTTCCTTCCCCCTTTTAGGGAAAATTAATATGTATCCCAACAGCCCTTTATTTGGGGCCCAATTGGGCGTATTGGCCCCCCCTTTCCCCTTTTAACACCATTTGGAGGATAAAAATAAGGCCCCTTCCCCCAACCCCCCCCTTTTTCCCCCTTTTTTTTAAAAACCTGCTATTCCCCTTTAGGGTTTAACCTTTTAGGAAATGTACCCTTTGAAAAAATATTTTTGGGACCTTTAAAGTTTTTACAAGGATTGGATTTTTTTCAAAAACCTTTGGGGGGTATCAAACCTTGGGGCCCTTCCCAATCATAAACTCAAGAATCCCCCAAAACCCCTTCCCTTCTTATGCCCTGTTTACAGGCATTTCCCGTTAATTTTCCCTATTAAAGGAGAATTTCCCCGTCGGGGCTCTTATTTTTTTTCAAACCCCCAAAACCCCACTAAATTTCCCGGGGGTTAAAACCCTTAAAAAAAGGGCCCAAAAAATTAGGGGTTTCCCCCCCAAAACCTTAATCTCCTCATTTTTGTTGGGGTTGGGGGGGGGAAAAAGGGGGGAAGTGTTCAAATTTCCCGGTTTTGGGAATTTTTCCTTTTCCATCCCCGGGTGGGGGGGAAATTTTTGGAGTGACCGGGGGGGTTTTCCCTGCCCCCTGCTCCAGAATTCTTTTTGGGCCTTTTGGGGATTTTTTTGGGGACCCCGAAAAAACGAATTGGGACCTTAATTGGGAAAGGGGAAAGTGGTTTTGGAAAATCGGGGGAAAGGGATACACTGTGTGGGGAGGATACCGGGGAAGGGAAAGGGTCCTAAAAAGAGGGGGCTTTGGGAGGCACTTCAAAGGGGACGAGTGGGGTTCCTTTGGGGAATAAGTTTTAAAAGGGAAAAAGGAACCAGGTAAGAAGGCAGGGGGGGAAAGGGGTGGCCAAATCCCCCGGGGGGTTTATACAAAAAAATGGAACCCAAAGGGGAAAGGGGTTTTAAAAAGAAATAGGAAAGTGTGAGGGGCTTTGGGGGGAAGTGTCGCCCGGGCCGGGGAAAAGGGGCCTTCCTTTTGCCCTTCCCCCAGGGGGAAAACCCGTAAATTTAATGGGGGGCCCAAAAACTGGGTTAAAAGGGTGTGGGAGGGGGAAATTGGGTGACGTTGGGGTTTGTTTCCCCCCAAGGGGGGAAGACCAAATAAGCCGGGTGGGGGAGGGGGGAAAATTGGAGGAAAAGGTTGTTTGGGAAGCATGGCCCGGTTTTTAAAAAAAAGGGCGGAGGTTGGGGGTTTTGGTAACGGATCCAAATCCCTTGCGGACTGGGGGGAGGGGGGTGGGGGAGGGTTGGGTTAATTGGTGTGGGGGAATTTAAAGGGAGTTTGTGGGAAAGATTGGCTTTGGGTTTGGGAAGGAAAAACCATTTTGGGTTGGACGTTTTGTTTATTTTTTTAACCCGGGGCCAAAGCCGGTAAGGAATTTTTGGGAAGGGGGGTTCCCCCAAAAATCCATCCCCTGGGGGGGGGTTTGGGTTGGGGGGTCAAAGGGGGGGGGGTTTTTGAGTTGGGGGGGTGAGGGTTGGGAAGGGGGGGTAAAAGGGTTGAGGCAACAAGGTAAGGGTTTTGGCCCAAAGGGTTTGGGGAAGGATTTTTTGGGAAAACGGGGGAAAAAAGGGGTGGGGGGTGTGGAAATGGACGTGGGTTTTTTTCCCTCCCAAGAGCTTTTCTATTAGGTGGATTGGATTAAAATATTTTTTAAGATTGGAAATTTTTAAAGGGGGAGGGTTTTTTTCGGAAAAAGGAAAGGCCAAAGGTCCCTTTTCAAGGCCATGGGGGGGGAAAGGAGGGGGGTGGGGGGGGGGGTTTGGGGTGGATTGGTGGGGGGGGGGAAAAAGGGAAAAATTTTGGGGGAAATTTTTAGGGAGGGAAGGAAACGGGCCGTGAGTTTGGGATTAAATTATTTAGGAAGGTAATTGTGAGGTTTTTGGGGGGGGGGGGGTTAGGAGGGATTTGGGGGAGTTAGGGGGGCGGGGTGTTTTGGGGTGAAAAATGGGGGTTTTTTGTGCATTGGGGTCAGGGGGGCAGGGGGGGGGGGTTTAAAAGGTTAACCCCAACCAATTTTTCCAAAAATTTAAGGGCAAATTTGGGAAGGTTTTAGTGGGCAGGGGATGGGTGGGGGGAGGTTAGTAAGGGGACGGGGTTTAATGGACACAAAATTTCTACCTTGGGGTAGGGTTTTTTGGTTTACGGAGGAAATTTAAGGGGGTTTAAGGGGGTGGGTTTTGGGTTTTTAGCTTTTGGGGGGGAAAGGGGTTTTGGGGGGGTAGGGGAGGGGTGGGAAGTTAGAGGGGGATTGGGGGGAAGGGGGGGGAAAAGGGGGGAAATTTTTTTGGTTGGGGGCGGGGAAAGGGGAAACCGGAATAAAAGGTTTTTTCTAATTTTTTTAAAAGGGAAATTTGGGAATTTTTTTTTGGCCGGGGGGGGTGGGGGTTTTGGGAATTAAAGGAAATGGGGTTGGGAATGGGAAAAGAGAAAGGGGCGTTTTGGGGCCCAAAAGGGAAGGGAGGAGGAGGAGAAAAGGGGAGATTATCCCCGGGGTTTTTCCGTTTAAGGGATTGGAAAATTCCCGGGGTTTGGAAGGTAGGGGGGGGCATTTTGGGGGGAAGGGGTTTTGGGTTTGCTACAGGGGGACGTTTTGGTTTCCGGAGGAAAAGGGAAAAGGGGGGAAGGGTGGGTGGGGATATTTAGGGGGAAATTTTTCGGGGTTTGGGGCCCGGGGAGGGGATTGGGGGGGGGCATTCCCGGGGGAAGGGGGGGGAATTTTTTGGTGGGGGGCCCGGGTTTGGGGGAAAATTTGGTTTTTGGAAGGGGGTTTCGGGGGTGGGTGGGGGTTCTGTTAAGGAAAATGGGGCGAATGGGGCAAAAAGGAACGGGGGGGCGGGAAAAAAAGGGTTAAGGGGGAAGGGGGGGGTTTTGTCCTTTGGGCTTTTTTTTTTGGTTTCCAATTTTTTCTTTGGGGGGGGTTTTTAAAAAGGAATTGGGGAGGTTGGGGGGGGAAGTAGGGGGGCATATTAAGGAATGGGAAGGGGATAAATTTTATTAGGAGTGGGAGGGGCCTTTAAGGAAGGGTGGTTTGGAGGGGAAAAGGGGGGGATTTTTGGGGGGTTTTTGGGAAATTTTGGGTTTTTTGGGGGGCGGTCTGGGGTTTTGGGAATGGAAAAACGGGTTGGGGGGGAGTTTTGGGGGAGGAAAAGGGGGGGGGCTGTTTGGGGAACAAAATTTGGGTTTTGGGGGTTTTATGGTAAATTTTTTTGAAGCAATTGCGGGAAAGGGTGGGGGGGAAATATGGGGGGCATAAGTTAGGTTATGGGGAAGAAAAAAAGGTTTTGGGGGGAGGGCCAAGGGGGGGAATTTGGTTTAGGAGGGGGGGTTTAAATGTGGTTTTTTAAAAAAAGTGGGGGTTAGGGAAAGGTGGCCCTTTGGGGGGGGGATTGGGGAAAAAAGGGATGGGTTTTAAAGGTTTGGGGGTTTTGGGGGTTTTTGGGAAAGGGGGTTTAAAAAAGGGTCAGGAGGGGAAAAAAAGGGGGGAAAAAAAGGGTTTTGGGGGCCCTAAGGGCCCTTTAAGGGGGGGTTGGGAAATTATTTTAAAGAAGGTCTGGGGTGGGGGGGGGGGGTTTTTGGGGGGGAAGGGGGTTTATGGGGATTTATAAAGGGGTGATTTTGGGGGGGGTTTGGGGAAAAAGGGTGGTTTTTAAAAAGATTTCTTTTACGGGGTGAAAAAGGGGGGGTTAGGTTTTGGTTGGTTGGGCCTTGGGGAAGGGTTTTTTTTGCAGGGGGGGTTTATACCCCTTTATTTGGGGGGGGGGGTTTTTGGGGGAAAGGTTAAGGGAGTTTAAAACGGGGGGGTTTGGGGGGGGGGGGGGGGGGGAGGGGGGGTGGGGGGGTGGTTGGGGGTTTTGGGGGGGGGGTTTTGGGGGGGGGGGGGGGGGGAAAGAAAGGGGTTAGGGATTTGGGTTTTTACCGTTTTCAAGGGTGTGGGGCATCAAAATTTATATTTGCTTAAAAGGGGGGTTGGGTTTAGAGAGGCAACATGTTTATTCTGGGGGAGGGGAGACGGAAATTATCTTGTGGTATATTTTTTTTTTATTTTTGGGAAAATGGTGAATTGGGAGGGGGGGGGTTTTTGGGCCCTGGGGGGGGGGGGGGGGATTTGGTTTTTTTCTTAGATCGTTTTCGAGGGGATGTTAGTGGGGTAGCAAAGCAAAGGGTGGGCGGGCTTTGATGTATTTTTATGGCAGTTTATTTGCATTTTTCTTGGGGTATGGGGCAGATTTCAGGGCAGTTGGGGGTTTTAAAAGCGTTAGCAGCACGGTTTATAGGAAAAGGGGTTTGGGAAAATTGGGTTAATTTTTGGGGGGGGAAAATGGGAATCAAAGTTTTTCGATAGGTTATCGAAATTTTTACTTTTACACAGCTTCAAAGGGGAACAGGGGGGGGCAAGGGTGGGGTCTCTTTTTTTGGGGGGGGGGGGGGGTGTAAGGTTGGGGCTAGCATGGGAAAGGTGGTTTTGAGGGTAATAGTGAGAGCAATTTTTTTGAAATGGTTATTTTCCCTGCAAAAAAAATTTGAAAAGGGGCGTCGGGAACCTTGGTTTCATAGTATCCCTGGAAGGCCTTGCATTACATTTTTTTGGTTTGGGTTTATATTATTGCACTCACTATGGGGAGGGGGCTTAAGTGGCTGGGGGGGAAGGGGGTTTTTTTGGCAAGTAGTACTGAACACGGGGCCAAAAATGTTTTTGCCAGTAAATAGTATTTTTTAAATTTTCTTTTTTTTAACATTAAAGAAGGGTTTTAAAATATAAAATTTAAAGCTAGGAAAAAATGTTTAAAGGGACGTTAATAGAATGATGCTTATTTTGTTTTTTAACATTAGTTTGCAAAAATTTTCCATATTGCCCTTGGGGATTAGCTTTTTTTTTAAAATAAAAATTAGTAAAACAAGAATTTTCTTTAAACGGTATTTCTTTATAAAGAAGGTTTTTTAATACCTTTGAAACACGTAATGTGACGAAAAATGACTTTTCAAGGATTTTTAATTTGGGGTTTTCAGATGGGAAAATTGGGGTTTTGTGTTCGGGAATTAAAAGTTTGATTTTTAAGCTAGGAGTTAGTTAGTGGTAGGGGTGAAATTTTTGGTATTTCAAAAGGGGGTTTTTTTTTTTATTTTTTGCCCCGCCTTGTGTGGGGAAAACACCATTTATATTTTTTCAAGAATTTTAGTCTTGGTTTATATTAAATATTTCCTGGGGTTGTTTAAAGGTGGGGTAAATAAAGTGTATTCTTTAATTTTTTGTTTTTAAAAAATTTCCTTTGGCATACAAGGGAGGGTTCTGACTTTTTTAAAATTTCCCTTGGTTTTTTTGGGTTTTTTTAATTTTTTGTTATTAATATTGGGGGTGTATATTTTTCCCAATTTACAAGTGTGTGGGGTTTTTACAAAAGGGTACATATCTGTGTTCAATTACTTTTTTTTTTTGTTGTTTTTTATGCAAAACCAAATTCTGTAATTCTGAAAAGGGTTTTAAATTGAGGAAAGGGGGTTTTTCCGGGGATTTTTTGGGGTTACTAAGGGTTTTTTCTCAAAAGGGTCCCTTGAAATTTATTTTTTGAAATGCCCCGGGGCATTTTTAAATTTATTTTTAAAAAAGGGAGTTTGGTGGGTCTTGTTGGGGAAAATTGAAAAAGGGTGGTAATAAAACCTAGGGGAAAACGTGTTTTTAAACGGGAATTGTGTGGTGAGGAATTTTTTTTTAATATCCAGTAATTTTCTTTTTATTAATCATTTATACGCCCTTTGGGTTTTTTCTGGATATTCTTTGGATTATATAGGTGATTTATGTTTTTTAAAAAACCCCACCTGATGTTCGGGTGGGGTTTTTTTCCCTTTCCCTTGTAGAACTTTAATTGGTTGTTTTCCTTTTTTTAAAAGGTTTAAACTTGTTTTTGTTTTTTTAAACGTATCTTTTTTTGGGCATAATATAAATATGTATTGTGTTTTTTAAATAAAATAAAAAAAAAAAAATTTCCCAATCTCCCCCCTATTAGAGTGACTAAAGGAAATCCCCTTTAAATATTTACATCAAAAAATTCCTCAAAAAGTTCTCCCTCAACTCGTCTTTGGGCCATCGGGCCGGCTTATACACTCCTAAAAAAACAAACCCCGTTGCCCCCCATTTCCCCCCCCACCCTCACGATTTCCTCCCCCCCCCCCCCCCAAACCCCCAAAATTTGAAAGGGGACTGGTTTCCTTTACAGCCACAGCCCCCCCCTTTAAACCCTTTCAAAGGGGCCCACTCACATGCAATTTGTTTTCCTTTCAAAGAAAAATTCAAAACCAAACTTATAATTTTCCCTCCTGAAGGAAACATATATCTACATTAAATCTCTTTTAAAAACCATTCCACCCAACTTTTTTAACCCCTCGGCTCCGGGCGTTTAAAAATTTGTTTCGTTAAAACCCTTGAATTATGACAGTAGGGGGCGGTTTTCCCCCCCGCCGCCTTGGAATGGAAACCTCCCTACCTGGCTGCTGATTTGAGGCCCGTTTGTAAATTCCCTGTCCGCCCCCCCCAACCCCCCCTTTTTAAAACCTTTGGGCCCTTTTCCCAAATATTAAAAGCACCGCTAAAAAACCCATCTTCCGGGGACCCAAACCCTTTGGGTTTCCCAACCTTCTTCCCGGGGCTTTCCCCCTGGCTTTTTAAAACGTCATCCATTCAACGTCCCAGCTGTTCTCTTTTGTGAACCTCCGTCTCCCATGAAAACCCCCTCTTCCTTGCACGTCTGGCCCTCAGCATACCTTGTGCTTTTTTCCCCCTCATTGCACACGGGATTTTCCCAAATCCCGTTGAGACTGTTGCCTCCTCCACTGAAAAGCCCATGCTGCTCATAATCCGACTTCCCTCCACCCCCACTCAGGAATTTTACTAAAAAACCTTCACCCCAAATTTCCCAACCGGGTTTGCATTACGGCTCAAAGTCTTCTTTCGTCGTCGCGCGTCGTCGTCTGTTTTCGCCCCGTCCCCACAGGTAACGTAGAACAAGAGACCGCCCTCCGCCTCTGCTTTACCACTTCTCCTCCAACTGTAGGGTTGCCTGCCTTTCGGCCGCATCTGCCCTCCTGTACACTAAAAAACCCCTTGTGTTTTCTTTTCCCTATAACCCACCCACCCTAATCACTTTCCCCCCCCCCCCTTTTTCACTATTTTTAAACTACAAACGGGCTTTTTTCCCTTTTACCAGAAGGGGGGGCCGGACCCCTTTTAAACCTCGTCGATTTTCCATATACACACCCAACCCACCCCTTTCTAACTCATTTCCAATTCTGTAATTTTTGTTTTGGGAGAAATCCAAACCCACATCTAGACGCCCCAAAAAATTTTTTAAACCCCACTTTGGGCTTCCCCGTCAGATCTAAAACCTTTAATATTTATTGTCAAAACCTTAAAGTCGGGCCCCGGGGCCCACACCCCGGGAAACTCTGTTTTCATCAAGAACTGCAAGAAGCCCCTATCAGGGCCCTTTTCCATCCTAGGGGTGGGGGAGCATGGACAGGGGGGTCGTCCCTCAGTTCCCTAAAACAACAGCATAGCCCCCCCTCCACAAAGGGGGCAGTAAACCCAACAGCAAAAGAACTACGGGCCCAAAATAGCACAAACACCCCCAATTTCATAAAAATCTTTGAAAGGGCCCCTTGAAGCAAGATCACCCCCCCTTTCTAAAACCCCAACAGTTACAAAACCCCAGGGAAAACCAGGGTTTTTTAAAAAACAGGTCGCTCCTGTCTGTCTCAAAAAATGGACCCTTACGAAAAAGGTCCAAATGCCGGGAAGCAAAAGAATGCGATGTAAAAATTTAAAGACTTTAAAAAAGGCCTTCGAAATTTGGGGCCCAGGGGCTTTAATGGGGCCCCAATGCGGCAAAAGGGAAAATAACGGGAAAAAGGGTCGGTCGATGGATCTATAATTTCCTCACTAACAGAAACAGAGAGTAGTCGTAAAAACAGAGAAAAGGGTCCGGGGCCCAGCTACGGTGAAAAGCCCCTGTTCCAAAAGGGCCAGAAACTGCCCCCTTTTTGTTCCTAATCCCCCATACCCAAATTTGAAAAGGATGTCAGCCACAGCCCCCGTTTTTCCCTTTGGGGAGGAACCCCCAAATCTGCATGACAGGGGTTTTTCCTTTTGCGCACGGCAAGGCCCCCGGCGGCATCAACCAAATTTTTTCAGGGGCTGCAAAAAACTTTATAAAGTTAAACGATGAAAATTTTTTCAATTACCAGTTTTGGAAAACATGGGGAAAATTTAAAACCCCTTCTAGAGTACAAAACAAATTCTGGCCCCCAAAATAGAGCGAAACACCAACGTCAAGCCCTTTGGGGGGTGTTTATGTCGGAGGATTCCCCTTTAAAAGGACCATAACATTGTATCAATCGCATCGCTAGAAAAAGGACGGGAAAGGGAAAATAAAAACCCTTTTAAAACCTAGGGAGGCCAAGCCCAGGGGACACCTTCGGGTCACTTTTTCTATCTAGGCTGGAATTTTGCTGCACCTAACAGCCCCTTTTAAAAGGCAGGTGAAAATTCCCGACCTAAAAAGGGTTACGGGAAAACTTTCTTCCGGCGCGAAAAAAACGGAGATAAAACCCCCTCAATTACTGGGGGGGCTTGAGGTTTAAAAAAACCTGTTTTCCCGGGAACTCAGGGGGAGAGAAACATGATTATATCCCCCACCGGGGAAAACCCCTAGAGGGCTAGAAACCGAACTTGCACACGAAAATCACTAAATACGAAGCAAAAGACTTGGCAAAACGATGCAAAATCCCCCCAATGAAAAGCGGGGGTTGTCACTAGCACGTTAAGAACCTTACAATAAGTTGTCGGGGCCCCGAGACTTTTTCAATTTGGCCCCCCACCCCACAAAAGGGGGGTTTCCCAAAACAGCCCCCTGGCAGTCTTCACCTGCAGGGGAAAAGCAATAAAGTAAATTCCGTTCAGCCGGGCTGGGGCTCTTTTGTTGGTTTGCGTGCACCCAAAGCGCAACAGCCGGGTTTGTCGGGCCCTGATCCCCCAGGAGGCCTGGTCACAAAAAGGGGGCCGCGGGGGGGGTTGACCCCTCAAACCCCTTCCAGGTAAACTCCGGTAGGTATAAAACTTTTCACTTATACTTTTTACAAACCCTCTTTTCCCTTTCCCCCCCCCTTTTTTGGGAACCACCTTGAAAAAACTCTTGTTTCGTGGATTCCGTTCCCTTTCCTTTTTTGTACATAACCCCAAAGGATTTTTTTCCCCGGGGCCTTTGGGCGGGAAAAATAAGCACGTCGTCTGAGCCCGATGGGGTCGCATTCTTTTTTTGCGTCCAAACCTCCACCTGCTTTGGGGTTTTTCTTTATTTACAATCGGGGATGCACCCCCCATTTTCTGCTAAAATTAAACCATCTTTCCCTTTGCGCATCGCCTCCCCCATGATCCCAAAACCGATCCCAAAAGGGCCCTGGATCCCCCAACCCCGGTTGACGTTTCGACCTTTTTAACAAAACACCCGTGCCTTCACTAAAGAGGGCCCTTACACCCCTCTTCCCCCATAGGGGTTTTTGAGTCCCTTAAAATACTTTTTTTTTCCCAGGGGCGGGGAAATTATTCCCCTTTTTTTGCTTTCCTCCAAAAGCATTCTCCTGCGCTTTTTCTACCCATCACCCCAAAATTAAAAACCGTTGTCGGCGGTTTTGGATGGGCCTTTTTTCGCCCCTCCCCTTTCCCTCGACCTCTTCCGATTGTGGGGTTTTGCGATATTTGGGAGTTCCCCCGCGCTTACCCCTTTGCTGTTTGTGGTCTTTTGGGCCCCCAAAACACCGACACGTACGACGTTGCCCCGCATTTGTTACATTTTCTTGAGTTAAAAATGTTTTTGCAAAATAAATTAAAGGTGGTAGGGGAGGGGGCGAAAAGGACTTTTTGCTGAATATGTTCCCCCCCAAAACTTAAGCAAAAGGTTTTCCAGCGGCCCCCCCCCCGGCGGGGGCCTTTAAAAACCCGTATCATTTTACTTTTGTTCTTCTTTTTTTACAAAATCATCGCCCAAAAGGCCTTTTCCTAATTTTTAAACATTTTGGAATTGTGTGATACATCTTGAAGCCCTTTCTGATAAAATGAATTGCGGCTATTTTGGTTCTTGTTCTTTCAACCCCGCGCGTAGACATCTGCTGACTTTCTTTTAAACGAAATTCGGGTAAAACCTTTTTAAAGTGCTACCCCATATCTCTTTTCTGCGATACCGTAGGTATCACGGAAAAATCCCCGGGTGGGAAAAAAACCTTCGGGTTTCCCTTTTGGAACCCCCACGGGTCAATAAAAAGGGGGAACATGTTGTTTGCGCCTGTTGCTTGCGACGCCCATGTTGGAAAAAAAAGGGTTTTTCACCAGTAACCCCAGGGGGTAGCCCTCAAACAGGAAAAACTTTTCCCCAAACCAACTAAAACGGAGCTTTCCGGCGCGAAGGTCTCCCGGGGGCCCAAATTTAGAGAGGGCGAAAAATTTGTAGACCCCCCCCCCCCCGTCCCTCCCCCCCCCAAATTTTTCCCTGTGCCCCCCCCCGGGTAAGGTTTTTTCCGTCCCACCCCCTCCCTCGCCTTTTTTCCCGGGACTTTGCCCAGGTGTTAAAACGTGGCTAATTCAGTAAACCCCTACTGGCCGTTTTCCAGAGCTGCCCCCCAAAAGCCATCTTTTCCCCTCAGGTAAAATCCTCCCTGTTTAAACCTCGGGGCCACCACAACTGTTTCCTGCCCCACCTTTCCCGTTCCCCCCTTTTCCCCCCCTCGGGCCCTTGCAACGTTTGCCTTTCACGGGGCCGCCCTTTCCAGTCCCCCTCCAAACAAAAGCCTCCCCAAGATTCCTGGACCCAACAGACCCCAAAGGGACACCCCTGGTCGTCTCTCCCAAATTCCTTCTCCCACAGGTTTGGGGAAGATCTCCATTCCACCGGGAGTGGGGACCACGTCCCCAAGGGTTTCTCCCCCTTTTCCCCCCCCAACCCCAAATTGGGGGGTCCCAGTTTTCGCCTTTTCCGGGGGCCCCCCCCCAACCCAAACTCGTCGCGGGGCCTTTCCTCCCCGGGTCAGGCCCCTTTGGGGGAAACTTTTCCCGTGCACATTGGCCGCTATATTTTCCCTAAGAGTTGAAAAGACAAACATGCCCCTCCTTTGCCCCCGCATAAAAACATAAAACCTATTTCCCGGGTTGCCTGTTAAAAAAACTTTACGAAGGTTACCCCTTTTAAAGGTCATCTTGTTGTAAAACCTTTTTGGGAGGCCTCATGTGGTCCACCCCGCCTTCCCTCCCCTCACCCCTCTGAATGACCTGTAGTTGCGAAAACGTCCCCCTTATACCAAATTTGGGTCGCCTAAAAGGGTTAAAATTTCTCACCCGTACCCAGGGTTTATAAGTAGCCACGTCATGCATACACACATCCACTCAAGTTTTTTTTTTTTATTTTTTTTTTAAAAACCAATACATTTTTAAAAATAAAAATAAAGAAACTTTATGGAACCAAAATCAAATTAACTGCAAACGGATTGTACCTACTGCTGCGAAGATATTAAAAAAAAAATTTTTACAGCAAGAACATAGCTAAAAAAAATTACATGTCACGGGTCATGAATTGACATTAACAAAAACCTTGCATATATTTTAATTTTTTCAAAAAAAAGGGATCTCTGAAAAAAGGTTTTTAAATTTCCCCTGAACTTGAAATAAAACAAAAAAGTTATACCCCCCATTAAACCCCCCATCCTTAAATTAATCAAAAAAAAAAAACCCTTTAAACACCCAAAATCTTCCCTAGAAATTTCTAATACTTATCCCTAAAAATTACGTGTAAATATAAAAACCATAAAAATAAACGAAAAAGAATACGCTTAGAACCAATAAATGAACCCTTTTTAAAACTTTTTACAAAAAAACCCCTATAAAAATCCAGTCACAAAGGGGACACGTCACTAAAACCGGGTTTCTAGTTTACGCTGATACCATACAAAACTAAAAACTTAAAAAAAAAAAAATTTTTGCATTAACACCAAACCGGTATCAGGGTTTCAGACCATAATTATAAACTTTAAAAAGAATCAACTTTCATATATAAAGTAATTAAACAAAAGTCTACCCATGGGCAAAGGCTCAAAACAATAGAAAGGGGAAAATATATTTAAAATTTATACAACAAACAAAACCCCCAAAACCCCCACACACCCACTTTTACACACAAAAAAATTTTTACAGAAAACCAAAATTAAACGTTTCACCCCCAGCACCCAAAGCAAAACAATTTTAAGTAATTTCATCCCTGCAAAAACCCCCACGTAAAAATAAAAACAAAAATAAAAAAAATTCATGTCGCAAAAAAACTTTTTTTCAAGAATGATTTTTATACAAGACTGTTTCACATCCCTAATTATACATAAAAAAATTACTATTTTATACCTACAATTTTGGAAAAAAGGGCATATCTAACTTAACGAGACCTTGAGTTACTTCCCCACTTGGGTGCCAAAAGTCTCAATTGGGGGAAAAACCCGGAAAAACCCTTTCCCCCCCCACATTCACCCCCAACTTTCACCCCCCCCCCCGGGAGGGGGGCCGCTGTTACCCCCCTGACTTTCCCCCCCAACCTATGAAAAACCCCTTTTTTACTCCCCCCATTTCCAAAACACGATTTACGGAATCCCCCTTAAAAGTTAGCAAATTTTTTCCCCCCCTTTAGAAAGCCTGTTTCCCCCTCCCCCCATACAAATTCTGTTTCGCACCTCGTTTCATAGAAAGTTTTCCACTTGAACCTTCCTTTTCTCTTCACATCCCCTCTTCCCCCCCCTCACCCCCCACATTTTAAAAATAGTTACCATGATATAAACAAAAGGGTCTTATGACACCCCGGCTAACCCACCCATATCTAACTTTTTAAAAACACGCCAAAAAAACCCAAAACCCCCCCCCGGGCCCCCCCCCTCTGTATCAACCTACTTAACCAGACCTAACCTCCTCTAGCCCGTCACAAAAAAAACTACATGGGGAAAAATGTCTCATCCCCCCACGATACCACACCCCCCCCCCTCTACAACCTGTTGTTTCGTAATTATCCCAGCGGAGGATCCCCTGCAGGGGGGGAAACATTCCCCCATGCCCCCCGGGGTTTTTTTTTCGTTTTACTAAATCTAAACCAAAATACTCTCCCGCATTTCATGGGGGAACAAAAACCCCCAACTGGGACAACGCACCTACCTAAAAGTAACCCCACAAAACCCCCTTTTACAAACTTTTTCGTCCCCTAAATTTAAAATCACAGCCCCCAAAAAATATTTCACTTCCCCCAAAACCCCTTCCCCCCGAAAACCAATACCCGCCTTTTATGTATCCTTCCCAAAAAGCCCCCCCGTTTTCCCCCCCTCACCGACCAAAACCTTTCCCCTTTTAAAAAACCCATTTAGCCCTCCGTCTCAAAACCAAAAACCCCAACCCCCCCCCTGACTTACAGGTTTAAATTTTCAAAATTCCCTCCGTAACCAATCAAAACTGAACCTCACAAAAATTTGTACACCCCTTTTTAGTATCCCCCCCAATCGTTTTCCCTGTAAAATTGGGGGAAAACAGCTGCAACATGCCAAACCTTACTATACAATAAAAGTTCACGACTATCTTCGCTGTTTTTCAGGGGTTAGGTGGTTTGGGGGCCCCCAGAACCCCCTGACGGGCCCCCGATCCCTTTTCCCAAAAACCTATCCAAGTTTTCCCCGTGCCCCCAACCATGTATCCCCATAAATAATACCACAAATCTTTAAAGACACCGCCCATTTTTTTAAACCCAACCCTTTAAATTTTCCCCCCCCCCCCCACACCCCCCACCCCAAAACCCAAAACCCCCGGGCCCTTGGGGGTTTGCACTATTTACCTGCAACCCAGGGACTTCCCAAAAAAATTTCACCACCCTCTAAAAACTTCCCCTTTTAATTTCCCCTTACGAAAGAAACAGTTTGGTTGGGCGTCAACATTCCCAAAAACCCCGGCCAAGGGGCCCCCCCAACCCCCCCCCCTTCCCCCACATGGCCCCTACTTTAAACACGGTCAACCAATTTTTTAAAAAGGGGGTCCCGGAAAAACGCAAACAATATTTTTGGGGCTTTGGGGGGTCCCTGTCTAAGGCCTCTTCCCCTTGCAATTTTTCCCCCCCCATACCCCCATTTTAAACTGTATCCTCATTTTGCCCCCCTTTTACAACGGATTTACCCACCGGGCTATTTCCTCCCCAAAACCCTGTCCCCCCTTAGTAAAACCCCGCAAAGCCCCCTTTTCCCCTCTATATTTGCTCCCCCCCAAAACTAAGCCAACAAAGGGCCGGGCCCCCCCACCCCCCCCTTAGCTTCCCAAAAAAATTTTAGTATCCAAAGTCCCCTTTTAAACATCAAACCCTTCCCCCGGCCAAACCCCAAAAAAGGGATTTTGACACCACCCTTTTACAACCATTTTAACCTATTTTCCTAAAATTTTTTTTAAAACACCCTTTTAAATCCCGCCACATCGTGATTTGGCTCTGTACTCCCACAGGGTTTGGGGTGCCCCCGAAACCCCCCGGGGCCAAAAACTACAACGGTTTTTTCCCCGGTTCTCCCCCAATTTTCCCTTCTCCTTCTTTCTATTAAATCCCTTCGTGCTCAACCCTGGGGCGAGCGGACGTGAGCTGAGCCTGCCCTCTGGGGTAGCCGTGGGAAAAAACTTTGGGTTTTCCCCCAAAATGGCGGGAAAGCAGGCAAGAAGAAAGGGGAAAAAACTGTCGGCATAGAAATGGTGCGTGGGGGTGTGTTTCCCCTCGCTTTAAGTTTTTTTACCCGCCAAACATCAGGGGCCATACGGCATTTCCAACGAAAGGCTGTATGGGGTTGCCCTTTAGCGGGGGATTTTAGAATTTTTTTTTGAATTATTTTTTATAATCAAAAAGAAGCGCTAAGCCACCAAAGGGGTTAACAGCGCTGCTGTGAAAATTTTTTCAATTTCAAGTGTTAAAACGGGAAAATTTGGCCCAGGTGCCAAGAAACTTTTGTGTACCAGGGGGAAAACCTCAGTACGGTAAGGGGGTACATGAAGTGTCCGCATTATACGGGGTTTTAAGGAGAAAAGTACCCCTTTTAGGCAATGAGGAAACCCACGTGCCCCCTCTTCAGAAATTTTTTGGGCTGTTCGAATGGGCCCACATTTGGGGGAAAAGGAAGGAAAGGGTCGTTTCGGGGTGCCGAAGGGGTTTTTCCCTTTAAAAAAGACAGGGCAACCCATTCCTTCCTTATTTTTTCCCAGAAGGGCTTCAGGCCCCCAAGTTAAAGTTTATTAGCAGGGCAACAACGTACCTGTCGATTAAAGGGGGTGCCTATGAAACACATTGCCCGCAATTTTGTTAAACAACAGGGTACACAGGCCCAAGGAGCACCTTTGGAGGCATCAAAGGGCATTGGACGGTTTTTAAATTTTGGGAAGGGCCTGAGGCGGGTTTCCTTGAAAAAAGGCTTTGGAGTGTGGGGGGCGAGGGGGGCCCCTTTAGGGGGAAGGTGTGTTTCCCTTCCGAGAAAAGACTGCACTGCCGGGGGGGCACCCGGGGACCCAAAAATGGGGGTGTCATGGGTGGGGACAGGGGCCCTGGAAAGGGTACCATCGATTCAGTCCTCCACACCTGTTTTTGGGGCCCCAGGAAGGTCACAGTTTAGGGGCTTTGGGGGGCCCTGGAAGCTGCTGGGGTTTTAAATTGGGGGAGGGGGGGGGGGCATGTCAGAGACCCAGGTTGTGGGGTTTGGGGTTTCAATTGGCACGGAGGGTTTGGGGGAAGTGCACGGGGATGGCTTCCCGGGGGGGAGGCAGGGAGAAAGGGGTGAGTGTCCCAAAAAAGAGCGGCGTGCCCTCGGGGCGGGAAAGAAGGGAGGGGTCACTTCCCCCAGAGTTTGGGCAAAAAGGTTTTGGGCTGAAGTGGTTGAGGGAAGGACCGGGGGGCCAGGGTCAAGGGGCATGTGAAAGCAGATCAAAAGAATGGTGATTTAAGATCAAAGGGGGTATAAAGGGGAAGGGGGAATTTAAGGGGGGTGGGAATTCGTAAAGGAAAAACCCCCTTTCAAAATTTAAGATCTTTTAAAAATGTTAATTTGGGCTGAAAAATTTAGGAATGTGGAAAAGGTTTCATGAGATGGGTCATTAGGGGATGGTGTAGATGTAGTGTTTGTGCAAGGCACAAAACCCCAAGCCCGGGGTTTTATGTTTTATGATTGAGGGGGGATACTGTATATGCGGCAAAACTCAACGAGATTGAAAAAGGGGGAGTGGGCTATTTTTGGGGGGGAGGTAGCCCGTTTACTGTAAAATCATTGTGGAGGGGGTGAGGGGGGAGGGTTTTAAGAGTGGTGGGCATGGGGAGAAAATAAGGGTTCTTTTTGTGTGTGTTTGGGCCAGCGGGGGGGAAAAGTCCCAAATGGAAAAAATTTGGTTTTTTACTGATGTGTTGGGGGTTAAACACTTAAGGTCGCTTTTCCCCATTAGCTGTGGTGGGGGGGGACTGGGAAATTTCGTTTTACGGGCCCCAAGGGTTGGGAAACCAGGGGACAGGGAAAATTGTTCTGGCGTTCTGAGGGGGCCCGTTAAACCGGGGGGGGGTTGGTGAATGTTGGGGGGGGCGGCGTGGGGGGGCACAACCTTTTGTGAGGCGGGGGGTTTGCTGCACGGCTGGACGGGGTATACGTGACAAGGAAAACCGTGGGGGCAGAGTGTAAGGGTTTTTTTTTGGGTGCTTTTTTTTGATCATAGAGGTTTTTGGTGGTTTTGGGTTTGGGAGGGTCGGGCCGAACAGGTATAAAAATTTATTTGGAAAATTGGGAAGGGTTTGGTTGCTTCAAAATGTTGAGGGGAGGGCCTATTTTCACAATGGGGGAAAGGCTTATTGGGGGGGGATGGGGAAATCCAAAGGGGATGTTTGAGTGGTTGGTTTGACGGCAAAGACGAGGAATTTTGAGAGTTTAAATGTCTGACAGGGAAGGCACGAGAATCGTTTTCTTAAAGGGGGTTTTTTAGGTATCTGAGGGGGAGTTAAGGGAGTATTATGAGGGGGAGGAAGGGGGGGGGGTGCGAGCCCCCGTCTGCAAAGAGGGAGTGAAGGAAAAGCCTTTAAAGGAAGTTTCAAAATGAGAGGGTTTTAAAGCGGCAAGGGTTTTAGGGGGGTTTGGGGGGGTCATTTTGGGGGTGTTTAAACCCCGGGCCCTGGGGTTTCCCGCGGGGGGCAGGGGGGACTGGGGCCCCGGGTTTCCCAAGGGAAAAAGGTGGGTTTGAGAGTTCCCTTTAGGACATCGAGGGGGGGAAAGGGAGGGACAAATTTTGGGGACGACGGGGGGGGATGGGGGGTAAGCTGGCTTCTTAGTGCAAAATTTTGAGGTTTGGGTGGGGAGAGAGGGGGGTTTTAAGGGGAGACAGGGGGGAGGGGGGCAGAGTGTTCTGGACAGGGACACAGGGAACAGTTACGGGGCCTATTTTTTGGGGGGAAGAGGTGGGAGGCTTTAAAGAGTTTGCAGGGGTAAGGAAACCCGGGGGTAGATGGGGTGCCTGCCCGGGGTTTTAATTTCAGCATTGGGGAGTATTAAAAGATTTTTTGGTGCAATTATTTTAATTTTAAAAAAAGAGGGGGGGTGCATTGGGAACCCATGCATGCGACAGCGCAGTAGTTTTTGGGGGCCAAAGGGTTTAAAATTCCCGTGCACAGTGAGAGTTTACCGGGTTTATATCACTCATTTTGGGGCAGACTTCAAATTTTTGGGAAAAAATTTTTTTTGGGAAATTTGTTTTAAAAAAAAATAATTGGAAAGGTAATTTGGGGGGTCAATATGGGATTCCGGGGGGGTTTAAAGTATGAAAGGGGGATGGGGTTATTAGAAGGTTTAAAAAGGGGGGGCCCCAAAAAGGGGGGGAAAGTGGGGTATTGGGTTGGATTGGAGAAGGCAAAAGACAGGTCCCCAGGGGGGGGCCTGTGGAGAAAAAATGGATGGGAGGGGTTTCGGGGAGGGCATTGTGAATTTGGGGACGTACTTTATATCGGGGAGTGGGAAGGGTGTACCGATAAATGGGGAGGGTGGGGTTTTCATGGGGAAAATGGGCAGGGGATTGAGGCAAGGGTTTCCCGTTGGGCACAAAAAATTATTTTTCAAATTTACAGAATCCGTTTTTTACGGCAGGGGGAAAGGTTCATTCAGGAGGGGGTTTAAGGGGGGACATACGAGGTGGGAAGGGCCCCCCCGTAAACATAGGTTTTCATTGATGACACAACTGTCCCCATTTAGTGGGAAGGGAGGGATTTGGGGGTTTTGGAGAGAATTAAGATTTTTTGGGGGTGGGAAAGGTATGGCAGTGAATGTGCAAAAAATCAAAGCTCATGGGGTTTGGGTTGATGGGGGGGCAAGGGCGGGGGTGGGGGTGAAAGTGGAGTGTCGTTTAAAGGGTGAAAATTTGTGGAGTTGTGTATATGGGGTTTAAAGCCAATGGCCCAGGGAGAATAATTCAAAGGGGGGTGGTAGATAGGGTTTGGGAAGATTTTCAGGGTTTAGGCCGAACTTTTTACGCTTCAAACCCGAGGGTCCCTTGTGGTCAATGGCTTTTGTAAAAGTAAAATATGGCATGTGGCAGCTTTGTACCCTTTGGTGTATGGGGTGTCCGGGGGTTGTTGAGCAGGTTTTCCCTTTTATTGGGGTTCGGGGTGCGATTTTTTGAAAAAAGGGGGGTTGGTAACACTTCCCGGGGGCCTTGGGGGGGGCTGGGGGGGAATTTTTTTTGGAAAGAAGGTTGAAGGGGTTTTTAAAGTTAAAAAATGGGTTCTAAGGGGTCGGGGGGGGAGTGGGGGTTGGGGATGCTGCAGGGAGATCTTCGGAGATGGTGGAAAGGGGCAAGATTTGAGAGATGGTGAGGGTTGTTTGGGGTCTATTTATTTATGGTCCAAAAGCCAGAAAAAATGCGGGTAGGGTCCATGGGAGGGAAAATATGCCAAAGGGGGTAAATGGCAACGGGAAAGGGGTGTACCTGAAGTCGCATGGGAAGACATTTTGGGGGGGGGTTTTAAAAAGGGTTTTCGCATCCGGGCCCCGCGGGGAGGGAGGGAAAGTATAGGTTTTTCTTCATGGGAAAAATTGCCGGCTTGGGGGGTTTTTTTACCCCAAATAGGCGAATAAGGGAGGGTGGGGAGGTTAGGGGTTTGGGGGGTAATGAACAGCCTTTCATGTAGTTTTTTTTTGGGGAAAGCCCCAGGGATTGTGTTTGGGAAAAGGTTAGGGGAAAATAATCCGGGATTTGGGGGGGAAAAGGGTTTTCGGTTTTGAGAGCGCTCAGTTTAAAATTATGGGGTTTTTGGGGGGTTGGGGGGGAAAGGTTCAAAGGGCAGTGGCCCCTTTCTTAATTGGTTTTATTTTTTTGTATATTTTCATGGGGCAATGAAAAGACAAAGGGGCGGGGGGAACGGGGGGGGTTGGGCCCTAGCAGCATCCTTTTTTAGAACAAAGTGTCGCAACAGGGAAATATAAAGGTAGGAGGTGGGGGAGGGGTTTCTCGGAGGGCTACAGGAATTTCTTTGAAGGGAAATTTTTGGTCCCTTTTTAACGGTCAGGGGCATGAACGGGTTGGGCCTTTCCCCGGGGGGGGTGTTGCAGAGGTCGATTTTTGTGAAAAGGGGTGGAATTGTGTGAGGGGAAAAGGGTGTTTTAGGTTTAAATTTTTATGGTTTATATTCAATTTTAAAAGTCTTGGTGTTATTGTGAACACCGATGATTTTTAAATTTTTCTAAGGGGTTCCTTCATTTTTGTAAGGATGTACAAAAACATGTTTTGTATTTTAAAATTATATTTTTTTCCTGTATTATAAATGTTTAAATAATATGAGCAATGTTAATTTGTCCCTAATAATGAGGTTTTTATACCTGTTTTTTAAATAGGGGCCGGGTTTTGGTATTGGGATATCAGGGAAGATCTTGCCTGGGGGGTTTTTGCTTAAAATATGTTTCAGATTTTTTTTTTTTTTTTTAATTTTCATTATATTTTTCAAGGGAATTAGTTTTTTGGGGTCTTTTGGATAGCCCGGTGAAGGGTCAGTTTTTTTACTTGGGGGGGGGAGGGTTTAAAATAATCTCTGGGAATAGCAGGTCATGTATACACATGGGCATATTAAATTTTTGGGTGTCTAATGTTGTCCATTCTCTGTAGGGGGATGTATGTTTTTCCTCAAAAGGGTAAATTTAAACTGTCTGCAGGGGGGAATTAAAGTGGGAAATTTTTTTATTAAGTTGTAGGGTTTTGTGGGGGGCTTTTTTTTAAAGGGGGATATATTTTAAACCTAATTACTATCAAGGACTGTTTTGGGGGTTTGAGTGGGGGATGGCAGATACAGTTACTAGGCCCTGGGGGGGGTTTTAAGTGTCCCCCCGGTTTTCTTAAACCCCCCCCGTGGGAAAGATATTTAAATTTTTTACTTGGGTATATGAGGGAGGTTTGGGTTTTGTTTTATGGGGGATGTGAACCAAACGGTTCAGGGCATTCCCTTTTATTTTATGTCCCCCGGTTTAGCTGGCGGATTGTTTTTTTTTATTGTCACTTTTAAGTTTTTAATGCCTTTTTTAATGGTTTAAGTTTTAAAAAGATTTGTCACTGTGTATCTAAGGGAAAGTGGCAGTTTTCTGGGGGGGGGAAATTTTAAGCTTTTCCCGGGTAGGTTCTATATTTTTTTTTTATAAGACCACCCTTTTTATGTGAAGCACAGTACGTACCCAAATGGTGTTTGATTTTTGGGGCAGCCCGTTCTGTCTTTAAAAATAGGGGCTTCTTCATACTGTGTAGTCACGTTGATTATTTTCACTGACTGTATTTTGTTTTCATATTTTATTTTGTACCCCAAAATTTTTGTTCCTGATTTTTAAAAAAAATAAAAAAAAAAACTATAAAAAAATTTCCCTTTTTTCAAAGCCCAATGTTGTAAAAAAATTCTACCGGGGGACCGTCAATTTCCGGGAGCTTTTCCCCTTCCTCATTCCCCTTTAAAGGGGATTTTCTATTTCCCCCTGCCGTTTAATTTGCCCACCTAAAACCCTTTCGATCCTATTTCCTAAAATTAAAACGTCACATATGTACACACCTTGTCCAACGGGGCCCCCTCCCCACCCCCCCCCCCCGTTCCAGTCTTTTTCGTAAACCCAAACCTCCGCATACGCACCCCATCCCCCTTTGGGGGTTCATATTCCTGCCCTACTCTTTAATTTCCCCAACCCTCTCCGTTTCCCCTAAACATGGTATTGCGTCAAACCCGGCCCGCCTTTGCTTTTTTTATTTCCCCAAAACCCCACGCTGACGGTTTCGCCCCCAAAGAAATTTCCCCCACCCCTGCCTGCTCCCTTCAGCTTAAACCTTTTATTTTGCCAAAAAACCCCCCCTCCTTCCCTTTTTTTCAGCTTTTTTATCCATAGGAAAATTTTAAAACCCCCCCCCCTCCCCCTACAACCCCTTAAACCTATCCCCAAAGTTAGGGCCCGTCCATATTTTAAATTATTAAAACGTTTTTTCCCCCCTCTCACATTAAAAATTTCTAACCTTTTTCCTTTGCGAACTATTTCCCAAACCCTGTCCAATGTCAACCCACTCCCCCGTTCTTCCACATAAGTCCCTCCTAGGGCTGAAAAACCCCCCCAAACCCCCCCCTCATCACCAAAAACCCCCTTATAATTTTAAATTTCCCAAAAATTTTATATATTTCCACGAGCGTTTCCCCCATCCAACCTCCCCCCCAATGCCCTATGATCTGACATTTTAGCCCCAACAGTACGAAAAATTTTTACATCCATCCCTGGGGAAAAGGTACACTCTATCTGTCTCGAACATATCCATCTTAACAAAAAGATATTTTAGTCTCCCACAAACCCCCCCCCCAAAGGCATCACGAAACCCAACAAAACCTTAATAAATCCCTAAGGCCACAGACAAAAAATCCCCGCCCCTCTTTTGGGGCCACCTCAGCCACCCCGATTACACTATCCCGGGCCCCAAAACCAATATCGCCACCTCCCGGGAGTGGGACTTTAAAAAAAAAACACCCAAAATCCCACACACAAAATTTAATTTTTTACCTTTATGTTATTTTTTTGCCGGCGCATACACATTCACAAAAAACACACCTTACTCATCCCCACCCATCCACAAACCAACACCCTCCCTCCCCCCCCTCCCTCGCTTTTTCCCGCAAAACAACGGGCCCCGTCTCCCTTATTAAAAAATTCCCCCCCACCACCTTTTTGGGCGGGGGGTTTGGGAGGGTAAATACTCGAAAATCCCGGGGCCCCCTCCAACACCCTACCCTCTTTTTAAATTTTTGCTCCGGGAGGGAAAACCCCATCCACTCAGATTTATTTAGAAAAATTTCGAAAAACCCAAACTCTCTTCTTTCCGCTACATTTAAAACCCATTAAAATTTACAGACATAACCTAAGGCCCAATTTTAAAATTTTCCCCCCCCTGCCTCCCCTCATTCACTCTTTAAAAACTCCAAGTTGAATTTTTCGTTCGATACCCTTTAGAGTGATCTCTTTTCCCCCCCCCTTCTTCCCCGGGGCCTCCTATCATTTGCTACCACCACCTACACCACACCTTTTACCTTTACCTCAGTCTGTTTCCCAGGCCTTTGTGGAGGGTAAGGACTCATCAGAATCTTTAGTAGCCGCCCCCTTTTCCCCGTGGGCAGGGCATTTTCACATGTCATGGTCAGTTTTTACCTCCGAAAGAACCCCCAAACCCCCACTTTCTGGGAAACGACGATTCTCCAATGACACCCCGCTCAGATGGGAAGACCCTCTGGTGGGGACAACGTCTTTAAAACCCCTCCACCAATTCCTTTTCCAAACTCAAGAACCTTTCTTGTTTCTTCTTTTCCTCCCCTTTTCCACAGGGGACGACACCTGTCAGGCCAGGGTTGGGGGGGGGATCCAAACCCCCGCCAAATCCTGTTTTGGCCCCCATTTCCCTATCTCCCCCTCAAAACACCAAAACCCCCCCCATCCGATGTTTTTTTCCTCACCTGCCACCCTTTTAAAGGGGTGCCACGTCCACCCCAGGTCCCAGGGAAAAAGTCTTTTGTTGTCAAGGTCGCCGCATGTGATCTACTCCCACATTTGGCGGGACGTACGTCGTTGTCCTGGGTACTTTCCATTTCCCGGTCCTGAAATCCCTTTTAGATTTCACATAGGATGGTTTTTGGGGGTGCCTCCAAGTATTTTGGGGGTTGAAAAAACCCTCTGGAAAACCGCAAGGCCCCCCTGCCGCCCACGTACCATGTTGAGCATAAAGCAAACCCCCCCCATTTCTTCTCCCAAAAAATTTCCTTATTTCCGCCTCGTCCGCCTCAAAGGGGAAAGTTGCGTAACTTGATCCAAAGTATAAACCGTGAAAAATTTTCTTTTTTCGTGACAGCTGGGTTTGACGTTAAAACCACGTCCTGAAACCTGGTGACTAACGTTCATAAACCGTTGCTGATAGCAGTTTGACGAAAATTTTTGTTGTCCCCGTTCAATTTTTACACCATACCCAAATCATATTTTTTGTACGCCCTATGGTTTCCCCCATTTATCTTTGGCAATAAGACTTGCACAGAACTGGGGGTTAAAAATTCCTTTAAGTGCTCGAAGCCTACAGTATTTATCCTTTGTCTCGACAAACCCGCCATTTGCCCAAACACGTGCACCTAAGTTTGTTAGCCCAGGTGTGACAGCAAACCCTTTACACCACTGCAGCCAGGGAACTGGGCAAGGGTGCTCGCCTACAAAAAAGCAGAGGGGGCAGAACTACCCCACTCTACCCTGTCATGCAGCAAAAATGCCAAAAAATTTTAGGAGGGGATGGGGGTGGCCCTAAGGGCCCTTTTGACTGAAAAAAGTTCCCTCCAACTTCCGGGATAAGGTTCCGCTGCCCCACGACCTGCAGGGGGCCCCTGTGAAAACCCATCTAAATTTCGTAGTTCTCTTTATTTCAAAATTTAGTTGGGCCCAAAAAGGGAAAATTCCCAAAATTTTTTCCCTTTTGCAAAAGTCGTGATACAACACGAAGACGACTGTTACAGCTGAATTTTATGGGGTGTAATGGGCTCTTGATACTTATCCAACCCCGCTTTTTAGAAAATTGCTGTCGTCCCCTTAAATGCCATACACTTCAATTTGCGATACCGTAGGTATCACCCGGTAAACGGGCCCGGGAGTAAAAAAATCCAATTGTTGGGCCCCCTGACAGGGCCCCCCGGGTCAACTCAAAACAGACAGTGTTGATGCGCCCGTTGCTATGGGAGCGCCCCGTTGGGATAATTTAAAATTTTCACCACTAATGCCCGGGGGTAGCAGCTCAAAAAGGTAAACTGGCACAAACCAACCCCAACAGGAAACATTGCGCGAAAGGGGCCGCATGGGCCCCCAAAAACGAGGGGAACATTAGAAACCCCCTACCCCCCCGTTCCCCCCCCCCCCCCCCGATTTTTCCTGTGCCCCCCCCCCGTAGAGGATTTTTGTACCGGGCCCTTTTCCCCGCCCCTTTTTACCCGGTTTTCGCCCCGGTGTTAAAACGTTTGTCTTTAAATTTTTAAAACCCCACTGGCCTCTTCCAGGCTCCTCCCAAAAACCATCTCTTCCCCAGGGACACCTCCCTGTGTACCTCTTTTCCCCCACAACTGTTTTTCCTGTTTCCCCCATTCCCTTTTCCTCCCTTCTTCTCACCCCAAACCTTGGCCCAAACGCTCCCCCCTTCCTTTTTGGGCCCTCCATCCATGTCCTCTCCTACAAAAAAGGGTCCTCCAAGAAATTTTGGGGGCACAGACCCCCAGGCACCTCCTGTGTCGAAATCTGGCCCCTTCCTTTTACTTTTCCACAGGTTGGAGGGAAAACCCCCACCTCCACCCGGGGGGGGTTTACACACCCTCCCCAAATGTTCTCCCTCTTTTCCCCCTTCCCCACTCCAAAAGAGGGGTCCCCCGTTTTTTGGGACGGAAAAGCACCTAAATCATTCCGATCACCGGGCTGGGGCTCGATTTTGGTTTGCGTGCAGCCAGCAGCAACAGCCTGGTTGTCAGGCTGATCCACCAGGGGCCGGGTCACAGACCGGGCCGCGGGGAGTTGACCCCCAAACTCCTCCGGGTAAACTCCAGGTGGGAAGACTTTTCACTTATACTTTTTACAACACCTCTTTTCCCTTTCCCCCCCCTTTTTTGGGAACCACCTGATAAACCTTGTTTCGGGATTCCGTTCCCTTTCCTCTGTACATCAGCCCAAATTTTTTCCCCGGGGCCTTTTGGGCAGAATAACACGTCGTCTGAGTCCGAGGGGGTCGCATTCGTTTTTTGCGTCCTACCCTCCACCGCATTGGGTTTTTTTAGTACTATCGTGAGCACCCCCACTTCTGCACATTCCCACATCCCAAAGCGACATCGCCTCACCATGATCCAAAACCGACCCCAAAAAATTGCACCTGGATCCTCACACGGTTGACACGACCTTTAAAAAAACATCCAGTGCCTTCACTAAAGACGCCACTACATCCTTTTCCCCCCATATGGGTAGATCCTTCAATACTTTTTTTATTCCAGGACAGGATTCTTCTCCGCTGTTTTCATCCCCCAAAAGCTTTCTCCTGCGCTTTTTCTACCTCATCACTCCAAGAAAACCGTTGTCAACGGTTAGAAAAACCTTCTCGCCCCTCCCCTTTCCTCGACCTCTTCCGATTGTCGGGGTTCGATAGTTGGAGATTCCCACACGTTTACCACACTTTTCTGCTAGTGGTCATATGACCCCAAAACCACACGTACGACGTTCCCCGCATTTGTTACATATCTGAGTTCGAAATGCTTGCAACATAATAAGGATGGTATGGGATGGCGTAAAAGGGCTTTTGACTGAATATGTTCCCTCCAAACTCCAGCATAAGGTCCAGCGGCCCACCCCCTGCAGAGGCCAATGAACCGTATCATAAAAACGTTTCATCTTTTATTACAAAAACATCGCCTCAAAAGGCACATTCCTAATTTTTTACCCTGTGAAGTCGTGATACATTAAAACGTACTGTACACGAATTGACGGGTATAATGGGCCTTTATACTTATCAACCACCCTTCGAGACATCTCTGACGTCATTTAACGAGATTCGGTAAACCTTAATGCACACCACATATCTCTTCATCTGCGATACCGTAGGTACACGGATAAACGCCGGGAGAACAATCCATCGGGCTCCCTGACAGCCCCACGGGTCAATCAAAGCCCCAAAAGTGTTTTATGCGCCTGTTGCTAGCAGCGCCAGTTGGAAAATAAAGTTTTTACAGCTAATGCCAGGGGTAGCCCAAACAGGTAAACTGTCACAAACCAACTCAAAAAGGAGCGCTGCGCAGCAGGTCTGCCGGGCCCCAAAAGAGAGCGAACAATTAGACCCCCTACCCCCCCCTCCCCCCCCCTCCAAATTTCCCTTGGGACCCCCCCGGGAAGGGTTTTCGTACCACCTCTCCCTGCCTTCTTACCTGGACTTTTCCCAGTGTTAAAAAGTCGTCTAATTCAGTCAAACCCCACTGGGCCCCTTCCAGAGCTGCCTCCCAAAGCCATCTCTTCCTCAGGTACATCCTCCCTGTGTTACCTCTGCCACCACAACTGTATCCTGTCCACCTTTCCCGTTCCTCCCTTCTTCTCACTCAGCCCTTGCAATCGCTGCCTATCACTGGCCGTCCATCCATGTCCCCTCCTACAAAAGCCTCCTCCAAGAAATTTCCCGGAGCACAGACTCCAAGGACACCTCCTGTGTCGACCCCGCCACTTTCCCTTTATCCCACAGGCTTTGGAGGGAAAATCTCCATCCTCCACCGGGAGTGTGACACACGTCCCCAACTGTTCTCCCTCCTTTTCCCTCCTCACTCCATAGAGGGGGCCCAGTTTTCGCCGTCCGCCCCACACTCGTCTGCTGGGCCTCCTCCACCGGGTCAGGCACCCTTGGGGCAACTCTACGTGCACATTGTGCCGCTATATGTTCCTAAGAGTTGCAAAGACGACATGTCCTCCTTTGTCCCGCATAAGACACATATACCTGAGTTCTGTTGCCTGTTAACATAACATACGAAGGTATAGGCCTCTTTAATGTCATCTTGATGTTGTATGAACCTTCTGGGAGGCCCTCATGTGGTCCATCCCGCCATACCTCTCCTCTAGCCTCATGAATGACTCTGTAGTTGCTGAAAACGTCCTCTATACCAAACTTGGTCGCCTCAAAGGGTACATTTCTCACCCGTACCCACGTGTAGTAAGTAGACACGTCATGCATACACACATCCATCGTCAAGTTTTTTTTTTTTATATTTTATTTAAAACCAATACAGTTTAACATAAAAATAAAGAAACAGTATGGAACCTAATCAAATTAACTGACAAACGGATTGTACCTACATGCTCGCAAGATATTACAACAAAAACTTACAGCAAGAACATAGCTAAAAAAAATTACATGTCACAGGGTCATGAATTGACATATATACAAAACCTTGCATATATATAAATTGTACATATAAATGATATCTGACAAAGGTTCAATACACCTGAACATGAAATATACAAAGAAGTTATATCAGTTAAATCCCATCCTTCACATTAATCAAAAAACCAAAACCTAACATCATAATCTTACTAGAAAATCTACATACTTATCCCTAACAATACAGCTGTACATATACCAACATACAAATAAACAGAAAAAGAATACAGCTTAGAACACAATAACTGAAGCTCTATACTGTTACAATACACCCATATACAAATCTCAGTCACAAATGGACTACGTCACTAAACTGTCTAGATACGTCTGTATACCATACAGACTAAAACTTAACATCAAGAACTTGCATTAACACCAAACCGGTATCAGGGTACAGACCATAATTATAAACTTTAAAAAGAATCAATCATGCATATATAAAGTATTACATAACGTCTGACCCATGACAAAGGCTCAATACAATAGAAAGGGATATATATTTATATATATACACACACACACCCACACCCACACACACCCACATGTACACACAAAAATTTTCACAAAATCACATTAATCAGATGCACTGTATGCACAATGCAAAACAGTATATAAGTATATTTCATCGTGCAAAAACCCAGCACGTAACATAAATACAAACTAAAACACACTTCATGTCGCAAAGAACTTATTTCTCAAGAATGATGTTATACAAGACTGATACACATCATAATTATACATAAAAAAATCTACTATATTATACCTACATTCTGAAAAGTGTCATATCTAACTTAACGAGACCTTGAGCTCTACATCCACACTTGGATGCCATAAAGTCTCAATGAAAACCAGGAAACCATTCCAAACCCACATTCACAACACTCTCACGACCCCCCCCAGGGAGGGGGACCGCTGTTACCCCCTGACTCCCTCCAACCTATGAAAACCCCTTCACTCACTCATTTCCAATCACAGATTTACGAGAATCCCTAACGTTAGCATTCTATACCCCTCTGAGAAAGCCTGATCCCACCTCCTCCCATACAAATCTCTGTTACGACACCTCGTACGATAGAACGTTACCACAAGAACCTTCCTTTGCTCTTCACTATCCCCTCTTCCCCTCATCACCCACGACATATATATATAGTCTACCATGATATAATCTAAAGCTCTTATGACACCCTCGTCTAACCCACCCATATCTAGACTTAGAGCACGCAAAACCGACACCCACGGCCCACCCCCTCTGTATCAACCTACTTAACCAGCACCTAACCTCCTCTAGCCCTCACAAAAGTAAACTACATGGAACGCTGTCTCATCCCCCCCACAGATACCACACCCCCCACCCTCTACAACCTGTCTGTTTCGTAATATCTCACCAGACGGAAGGATCCCATGCAGAAAACGAAACATCACCTCATGCGCCCGAGGGTTTAACTTCGTTTTACTAAATCTAAACCAAATACTCTTCCACGCATACATGGGGAACAAACCCTCAACTGGGACAACGCACCTACCTACAAGTAACCTACACAAAACCCTTATACGAATCTTTCTCAGTTCCCTAACTAACATCACAGCCCTCAAAACTATTTCACATTCCCTCAACTCCATTCCTCGATACCACATACCCAGCCTGTCATGTATCCTTCCCAAACGCCCCGCGTTCACACCCTCACGCAACACTTCCCATTTAATAAACACACATTTAGCCCTCCGTCTCAAATCCAACAACCCCAACCCACCCTGACTTACAGGTAACATTACAACTTCCCTCCGTAACCAATCACAACGTGAACCTCACAAAAATTTGTACACCCGTCTTAGTATCCCCGCAATCGCTGTCCCTGTAATTGGGAACACAGCTGCAACATGCCAAACCTTACTATACAATAAAATGTTCACGACTATCATTCGCTGTATCAGAGTTAGGTGCTGGGGTCTCAGAACACCTAGACGCCCCACGATCCTTTCCAATAACCTATCCAAGTTTTCCTCCCGTGCCGCAACCATGTCATCCCTATAAATAATACCACAAATCTTTAAAGACACCGCCCATTCTTTAACAACATTACATCTCCCCCCCACACCCCCCACCCAAGAACCCAACCCCATGCACCTTGACTTCGCACTATTTACCTGCATACCCATGGCACTTCCAAATAATTGCACCACCTCGTCCAACACTCCCTTTGACATCCCTTCACGAATGAGAACAGTGGTGTCGTCAACATATCCAATTAACCCCGGCCAGGCCCTCCCACCCCCCACACTTCCCTCACATGGCGTACATAAGCTACGGTCAACCATTCTTTAAAAGGGGTCCTGGAAACACGCAAACAATATTTGGGACATGGGGCATCCCTGTCTAAGGCCTCTTCCCATTGCAATTTCCCTCCCCATACACCCATTAATCTGTATCCTCATTTTCGCCCCCTTGTACAACGTATTTACCCACTCGACTATTTCCTCCCCAAAACCCTGTCTCCTAAGTATAACCTGCAAAGCTCCCCTTTCCACTCTATCATATGCTCCCTGCCAATCTAGAGCCAACAAAGCCGCCCCTCCACCCCCACCCTTAGCTTCCACAAAACTTCTCAGTATCCCATGTCCTTCAATCATCAACCTTCCCGGCAACCCAAACTGAGATTTTGACACCACCCATCTACAACACATTTGAACCTATTACCTAAAATTTTTGCAAACACCTTATAGTCTGCACACATCAGTGATATGGCTCTGTACTCCCACAGGGTGGGCTGCCCCTTGACCTTCGGGACCAACACTACAACTGCTGTTTCCTGCTTCTCCCCCAACTTACCCTTCTCCTTCATACTATTAAATCATTCGTCGCTCAACCTCTGGGACGAGCGGACGTGAGCTGAGCCTGCCCTCTGCTGTGAGCCGGTGACAACTTGGTTTTCTCAAAATGGCGCAGCAGGCAAGAAGAAGGGTAAACACTGTCGGCATAGAAGTGGTGCGTGGGGCTGTGCATGCCCACTCAGCTCAAGTTTTATTACCTGCCATCATCAGGGACACATACGGCATTGCCAACGAAGGGCTGTATGGTGTAGCCTTGAGCGGGGCATATAGAATTTTTGTGAATTATTATTATAATCAAAAAGAAGCGCTAAGCCACAAGGGCTATACAGCGCTGCTGTGAAATTTCTCAATGCAAGTGTATACGAGGACATAGTCGCCAGGTGCCAAGATCTTTGTGTACCAGTGAATCCTGCAGTGACGGTAAGGCTACATGATGTGTCCCGTCATTATACGTGGGTGAAGATCAGAAATGTACCCTTTGAGGCTAATGAGGAAGACCTACGTGCCGTCTTCGAGAAGTTTGGGACTGTTCGTATGGCGACATTGGGGAAATGGAAGGAAGGATCGTATTCTGGGATGCCTGAAGGAAGTTTTTCCTTAAAAATGACATTGAGGCATCCTATTCCTTCCTATATTTTCCTAGAAGACTTCAGGACTCAAGTAATGATGACTTACGCAGGGCAACAACGTACCTGTCGATTATGCGGTGCCTATGATCACATTGCTGCACAGTGTGTTAAACAACAGGGTACACAGGCGAAGGAGCAGCTAAGGAGGCATCAGAGGACATTGAGACGTTGAATTTGGCAAGCCCTTTGAGTCGGTTTCCTTGAAAAAAGGCTTGGAGTGTGGAGGTCGAGGAGGCCTTGGGGGAGGAAGAGTGTGAAACCTTCCGAGAGAGACATGCACTGCCGGGCGGCACCGGAGACCAAAGATGTGGTGTCACTGGGTGAGGACGGGGCCGTGGAGGCTACCATCGATTAAAGTCCTCCACGACCTGTTAGGGACCACCAGGAGAGGTCACAGTTGAGGGGCTTGGGGTGCCCTGGATGCTGCTGGGGGTTCCGGGTGGTGAGAGGGGGGGGAGGCATGTCAGAGACCCAGGTTGAGGCTGGGTTGAAAATTGGCACGGTGGTGGCGGAAGTGCACGGGGATGGCTTCCGGGTGGAGGCAGGGAGAAAGGCTCGAGTGTCAAGGAAGAGAGCGGCAGTGCCCTCGACGTGGACGATGGGATGTGCTCACTCCGGCACAGAGTTTGGGCAAAAAGGTTTGGGCTGAAGTGGTTGAGCATGGACCTGGGGGGTCCAGGGTCAAGGGGCATGTGAAAGCAGATCACAGAATGGTGATTGAAGATCAAGGGCGTAAAAGGGGAAGGGGGATAAGGTGGTGCAATTCGTAAAGGAAAACCTCCTTTGGACAAATTCAAGAGTCTTTTATAAATGTTAATGGTCTGAAAATTCTAGGAAGTGGGGAATGGTTTCATGAGATGCTCATTAGGTATGGTGTAGATGTAGTGTTTGTGCAAGAGCACAACCACAAGCCGGGTTGTATGTTGATGATTGAGGGGTATACTGTATATGCGGCACACTCAACGAGATTGAAAGGAGGAGTGGCTATTTTGGTGAGGAGGCTAGCCCGTTTACTGTACATCATTGTGAGGAGGGGGTGAGGGGAGAGTTAAATAAGAGTGGATGGGACATGGGGAGAGATAAGATGTCTTTTGTGTGTGTTTATGGTCCAGCGGAGGGGGACAGTCGAGTGAAGAATGAGTTTGTACGTGAGTGTTGGTGTATCACTTAAGGTCGCTTCCAGCATTAGCTGTGGTGGGAGGGACTGGAATTGCGTTATACGCCGCAAGGATGTGGAACCTAGGGAGCAGAATATTGTTCTGGCGTTCTGAGGGGCCTGTTAACCGGGGTGGGGTTGGTGAATGTGGGGGGGGGGCGGCGTGGAGGTGGCAGCACACCTTTGTGAGGCGGGGTTATGCTGCACGGCTGGACAGGATATACGTGACAAGGAAAGCAGTGGTGCAGAGTGTAAGGGTTTTGGATGTCTTTTTTCTGATCATAGAGGTTTTTGGTGGATTTGGGATGGGAGGGTCGCCGAACAGGTATAAAGTTTTTTGGAAATTGAATGGTTCGGTTGCTTCAAGATGTTGAGGGGAGGGCCTATTTGCACAATGGTGGAAAGGCTTATGGGAAGGGATGGAAGTCAATGGGGATGTGTTGAGATGGTAGGATGTGACGGCAAAGACGAGGATTCGAGAGTTCTATGTCTGACAGGGAAGGCACGAGAATCAGTTGCTTATGGGTTTATTAGGTATCTGGGGGGCATTTAAGGGAGTATTATGAGAGAGGAAGGGGGGGGGATGCGAGCCCCTGTGCTGACATAGAGGGAGTGAAGGGAACGCCTAATGGAAGTGCAAAATGAGAGTTTGATGCGGCAAGGGTTTTGGGGGGGTGGAGGAGGTCATGGGGGGGTGATAAACCATCGGCGTGTGTCCTGCGAGGGCAGGGCACTGCCGCGTTCCAATGGAAATGGTGTGTTTGAGAGTTCTTGAGGACATCGAGGGGTAAAAAGGGAGGGACAAGATTTGGTGACGACGGAGGGGATGGGAGGGTATGTTGAGCTTGGCTTAGTGCACATATGAGGAGTGTGGGTGTGAGAGAGGGGGCTTTAAGAGAGACAGGGGGAGGGTGCAGAGTGTGCTGGACAGGGACGACAGGGAACAGTTACAGGGCCTATTGTGGAGGAAGAGGTGGGGACGGTTTTAAAATGAGATGAGCAGGGGTAAGGCACCGGGGATAGATGGGCTGCCTGCGGAGTTTTACATACAGCATTGGGGAGTATTAAAAGATTTTTTGGTGCAATTATTTAATATCAAAAAAGAGGGGTGCATTGGGACCTATGCATGCGACAGCGCTAGTAGTTTTGGTGCCAAAGGGTGAAAGTCAGTGCACAGTGAGAGATTTCCCGGGATGATATCACTCATGTGTGCAGACTACAAATTTTGCAAAAATTTTTGAGGAATCGTATAAAAAAGGTAATTGGAAAGGTAATAGTGAGGGGTCAATAGGGGATTCCGGGGAGATCAATGTATGAGGGGCATGGGGTTATTAGAAGGTTTTTTGAGGGTCCGAAAAGGGGGGGGGAATGTGGGGTATTGGCGTTGGATTGGAGAACGGCAAAATGACAGTGTCGAGAGGGAGGCTCTGTGGAGAAACATGGAGTGGCGGGGGTTTTCGGGGGGGACATTGTGAATTGGGCACGTACTTTATATGGGGGAGCTGGGATGTGTGTACGATAAATGGAGGGGGGGGTTTTGCATGTGAAAATGGGCAGGGGATTGAGGCAAGGTTGCCCGTTGTCAAAAAATATTTTTTTGCAGTTTACAGAATCCGTTTTATACGGCAGGGGAAAAGGGTTTGCATACAGGAGGGGTAAGGGAGGACATACGAGGTGGGAGTCCCCAGTATCATAGGTTACATTGATGACACAACTGTCCTAGTGAGTGGGAGGGAGGGATTGGAGGGTCTGGAGAGAATTATAGATGTTTTTGGGATGGAAACAGGTATGGCAGTGAATGTGCATAAATCAAAGCTCATGAGTTTGGGTTTGAATGGGATGGGCAGGAGGGCGGGGGTGGGGGTAAAAGTGGAGTGTCGTTGACCGGGTGAAAATTTGTGGAGTTGTGTATATGGGTTAATGCCAGATGGCGAGGGAGAATAATTCAAAGGGTGTGGTAGATAGGGTATTGGGAAGATTGTCGGGATTGAGGCCGACACATCTTACGCTACACCAGAGGGTCATTGTGGTCAATGTGCTTTTGTACAGTAAAATATGGCATGTGGCAGCTTTGTACCCTTTGGTGTATGGGGATGTCCGGAGATTGTTGAGCAGAGTTTTCCGTTTTATCTGGGGTTCGGGATGCGATTGGTTGAAAAGGGAGGTGGTAACACTTCCGGTGGCCTTGGGAGGGCTGGGTTAATTCATTTGGAAAGAAGGTTGAAGTGTGTATATGTGAAACATGGGTTGCTAAGGGCTCGTGGGGGAGTGGAGGGTTGGGGATGCTGCAGGGAGATCTTCGGAGATGGTGGAAGGGACAAGATTTGAGAGATGGTGAGGAGTTGTTTGCGTCTATTGATGATGGCCCAGAGAGCCAGAAAACATGCGGGTAGGGTCCATGGAGAGGAAGATATGCCGGGGTGGTAGTGGCAACGGAAGGAGTGTACCTGAGTCGCATGGGAAGACATTTGGGGTCGATTAAAAGGTTTACGCATCCGGCCACGCGTGAGGGAGAAATGTATGGGTTTTTCTTCATGGAATATTGCCGTCTGGGGTTGTTTTACGAAATAGGCGAATAAGGGAGGGTGGGGAGTGTCAGGTTTGGGGTAGATGAATCAGCCTTTCATGTAGTTTTTTTGTGAAAGCCTAGGGATTGTGTGGGAATGGTTAGGGAAAGTAATCCGGTTTTTGGGGGGGAAAAGGGGTTGTCGGTTTTGAGAGCGCTCAGTTTAGATGTAGGTGGGGTTGGGGTAAAGGTTCAAAGGGCAGTGGCTTACTTAATGGTTGATTTTGTGTATATATCATGGGCAATGAGAGAAAAAGGGGGCGGAGGAACGTAGGATGGCCATAGCAGCATCCTTTTATAGAACAAAGTGTCGCAACGGGGAAAAATATATGGTAGGAGGGGGGAGAGGGATTTCTCGGAGGGCTACGGGGACTTTCTTTTGAGGGATTTATGGTCTTTATAAGCGGTCAGGGGCATGAACGGGTTGGCCTTCCCAGGGGGGGGGGTGTTGCAGAGGTCGATTGTGTGAGTGTGTGGAATTGTGTGAGGAAAGGATGTTGAGGTGATATTCAATGTGATATTCAATGTAAAGTCTTGGTGTTATTGTGAACACCGATGATTTTAAAATTTATCTAAGGATTCCTTCATGTTTTGTAAGGATGTACATAAGCATGTTAGTATATAAGCATATTTTATCCTGTATTATACATGTCTAACTATATATGAGCAATGTAACTTGTCATAATAATGAGGTTTCATACCTGTTTTTTAAATAGGGGAACGTTCTGGTATTGTATATCATGTAAGATCTTGCCTGGGGTGTTTTTGCTTATATATGTTACAGATGTTTTTTCACATTTTCATTATATATGTTCAAGTGAATGAGTTTTTGATCTTGTGTATAGCCAGGTGAAACTGGTCAGTTTTTCACTTGGGGGGGTAGGAGTTTAAGTAATCTCTGCAATAGCAGGTCATGTGATACACATGTCATATTATTTTGGATGTCTAATGTTGTCCATTCTCTGTAGGTGTGATGTATAGATTATCTCCCAACAGTGTAAATAATCTGTCTGCAGGAGGGAATAATGTGTAAATTTATTTATTATTGTTGTAGGTTTGTGTGTGTAGCGTGTTTTTAGGGTGATATATTATAAACGCTAATTACATCAAGGACTGTTTTGGGGGTTATGAGTGAGATGGCAGATACAGTTACTAGCATGGGGGGGGTTTTAAGTGTCAGCGGGAGTGTCTTAAACCCACCACCGTGGCACGATATTAATTATTACCCTAGGGTATATGAGGGTAGGGTGGATTGTGTTTTATGGTGATGTGAACCATCAGGTTCAGACATTCCTTGTATTATAGTGTCAGCCGTTTAGCTGACTGGATTGTTTTTTATATATTGTCACTGAAGTTTTTAATGCTTTACAATGTATAAGTATAAGAGATTTGTCACTGTGTATCTAAGGTGAAAGTGGCACGTTTTCATGGGGGGGGGAGTGTAAGCTTTACTGGGTAGGTTCTATATATTTTTTTTTTATAAGACCACCTTTTCATGTGAAGCACAGTACGTACAAGTGGTGTTTGATTTGAGTGCAGCCAGTTCTGTCATTATATATGTGCTTCTTCAGTACTGTGTAGTCACAGTTGATTATTGTTCACTGACTGTATCTTGTTACATATTGATTATGTACCCATATATTTTTGTTCCTGAGTTTTAATAAAATATAAAAAAAAAAACTATAAATTCCTTTATCAACGCCCAATGTTGTAAATAAAATTCTACCGGGAGACCGTCAATACCGGGAGCTTTCCCCTTCCTCATTCCCCTTAACGCATTCTCTATTTCCTCTGCCGTAATAGTCCCACCTAAACCCTTTCGATCACTATTTCCTAAAATTAAAACGTCACATATGTACACACCTTGTCCAACGCCCCGTCACCCACCCCCCCCAAACCCTTCCAGTACTTTTTCGTACCAACCTCCGCATACGCACACATCCCCTTCGTGGTTCATATCTCCTGCCCTACTCTATAATTCCCAACCATCTCCGTTTCCTCTAAACATGGTATAGCGTCACCGGCTGCCTTTGCTTTTGATGCCGCAAAACACACGCTTTACGGCTTGTCGCCCCAAAGCACTTCCTCCACCCCTGCCTGCATCCTTACAGCTTGAAACCTTTCATTTTGCAACACCCTCAAACCCTTTCCCTTTTTTTCAGCTATTTCATCCATAGGAAAATTAATCCCACCCCCCCCCTCCCATAGCAACCTCTTAAAACCCATCCTCCAAATAGTTAGCCAGTCCATATTTTAAATTATTAATACGTTTTCCCTCTCTCACATAAAACTTTCTAATCCTTTTTCCTTTGCGACACTATCCCACCATGTCCAATGTCAACCACTCCCTGTTCTTCCACACTAAGCTCCCTCCATAGACTGAAAACCCCTCCAACCCCTCCTCATCACCTAACACACTTATATTTAATTTCCAATAACTTATATATATGTCCACGAGCGTCCCCTATCCAACCTCCACCACCACTGCCCTATGATCTGACATTGTAGCCTCAACAGTACTGAAAGATTTCACATCCACTCCCTGAGAAAGGTACACTCTATCTAGTCTCGCAGCATATCCACTCTTAACAAACGTATATTCAGTCTCCCACACCGCCCCCCCAAAGGCATCACGTAACCTAACATACCTTAATAAATCCCTAAGAGCCACAGACATATATCCAGCCCCTCTTGGGTCCACATCAGCCACCCTGATTACACTATTTCCCGTCCCCACCAACTATCGCCACCTCTGGCAGTGCACTTAAGAAAAACACAAGATCCTCACACACAAAATCATTCTTTACCTTTATGTTATTTTCTGCCGGCGCATACACATTCACAAAAGAAAACACGCTTACTCATCCACCACCCATCCACACGCAACACCCTCCCTCCCCCTCCTCCCTCGCTTCTCTGCAAAACAAACGGGCCCCGTCTCCCTTATTAAAATCCCCCACCACCTTTTAGACGGGGAGATGGCAGGATAAATACTCGAAATCCTGCCACCTCCAACACCCTACCCTCTTTGAAATTGTGCTCCTGCAGGAACACAACATCCACTCAGATTTATTCAGAAAATTACGAAACCAACTCTCTTCATACCGCTACATTAACCCATTAACATTTACAGACATACACCTAAGGCCTAATTAAAGTTTCCACCCCTGCTTCCTCTCATCACTCTTTACAACTCCAAGCTTGAATTTACGTTCGATACCTTCAGAGTGACTCTCTTTCCCTCCCCCCTTCTTCGGTGCCTCCTATCATAGCTACCACCACCTACACCACTACCTTCACACTTCACCTCAGTCTGTTTCCCAGGCCTTTGTGCAGGCGTAAGGACGTCATCAGAATCTGATGTAGCCGCCCTCTTTCTCGTGACAGTCATGTTACACATGTCATGGTCAGATGTTACCTCTCGATGAACCTCCACCTCCACTTTCTGGAAGCGACGATTCTCCAATGACACCACGCTCAGATGGAACGTCCCTCTCTGGTGGTGACAACGTCTTTAACACCTCCACCAATTCCTTTTCAAACTCAAGAACCTTCTCTTGTACTTGCTGCTCCTCCTTATCCACAGGAGACGACACCTGATCAGGCAGTTGGGGGCGGGACTCCAACCCACCGCCAGTCCTGTGTGCCCGATCCACTATCTCGCTCAACAAAACACCACGCCCTCCATCCGATGTTTCTTCCTCACCTGCCACCTTTGAACAGGGGCTGCGACGTCCACCACAGGTCCCAGGCAAAAATGTCTTCGCTTGTCACAGGTCGCCGCTATGTGATCATACTCACCACATAGGCGGCACGTACGTCGTTGTCCTGGGTACATTTTCCATTACCTGCGTCCTGAAATCTTGTAGATACACATAGGATGGTATTGGTGCCTCCAAGTCATTTTGAGGTTGAAAAAACCCTCTGGAAAACCAGCATAGGCTCCTGCCGCCCACGTACCATGTTGAGCATAATGCACCGCCCATGCTTCTCAAAAACTTTCCTTATATCCGCCTCGTCCGCCTCAAAGGGAACGTTGCGTAACTTGATCCACGTATAATACCGTGAAACATCTATCTTTTTTACAGTGACAGCTGGTGTGGGCGTTAAGACCACGTCCTGAAACCTGGTGACTAACGTTCATAAACCGTTGCTGATAGCAGTTTGACGAAAATTCGTTGTCCTCCGTTCAATCTTACACCATACAAGTCACTATCTTGTACGCCATATGTCTCCCGGATGATCTTTGGCAATAAGACTTGCACAGAACTGGGCGTTAAACGTTCCTTTAAGTAGCTCGATGCCTACAGTATTTATCCTTCGTCTCAGACTAAAACCCCCCATCTTTACAATCACAGTGCACCTAAGTTGTTAGCCCAGGTGTGACAGCACCCCTTCACACCACTGCAGCCAGGGAACTGACAAGGGTGCTCGCCTACAAAAGCAGAGGGGTGCAGACACTACCGCACTCTACCGTGTCATGCAGCGAAAAATGCAACATAATATAGGATGGTATGGGATGGCGTAAGGTCATTTTGACTGAATATGTTCCCTCCAAAATTCCGCATAAGGTCCGCTGCCCACCGACCTGCAGAGGCCATGTGAAACCGTATCATAAAATTTCGTAGTTCATCTTTATTTACAAAATCAGTCGCCCAAAAGGCACATTCCTAATTTTTACCCATGTGCAATGTCGTGATACATCACGAAGACGTACTGATACAGCTGAATTGATGGCTTTTAATGGCTCTTGATACTTATCCAACCACCGCTTCGTAGACATCTGCTGTCGTCCCATTAAGTGCACACTACACTTCAATTTGCGATACCGTAGGTATCACGGATAATCGCCGGTAGTAACAAATCCATTGTGGCTCCCATGACAGCCCCACGGGTCAACTCAAAGCAGACAGTGTTGATGCGCCTGTTGCTATGCAGCGCCAGTTGGATAATAAAGTTTTCACCAGCTAATGCCAGGGTAGCAGCTCAAACAGGTAAACTGGCACAAGCCAACTCAATCAGGAGCATCTTTCGCAGCAAGGTCCGCATGGCCCAAAAAGCGATGCAACATGTAGACCCCCTACCCCCTGTCCCTCCCCCCCCCCATTTTTCCTGTGCTCCCCCCCGTAGAGGATTTCGTACCGCCTTTGCCCTGCCTTCTTACTGGTTTCGCCAGGTGTTAAAACGTCGTCTAATTCAGAAAACCACTGGGTCTTTCCAGGCCCTCCAAAAACCATCCTTCCAGGGACACCTCCCTGTGTACCTTCCCCACAACTTATCCTGTCCACCATCCCTTTTCCTCCCCTTTTTCTCACTCAGCCTTGCAATCGCTGCCCATCACTGGGCGTCCATCCATGCCTCTCCTACAAAGCTCCTCCAAGATTCCGGAGCACAGACTCCAGGCACCTCCTGTGTCGACTCTGCCACTTCCTTCACTTCCACAGGTTGGAGGAAAACTCCATCCTCCCGGAGTGTACACACGTCCCCAACTTTCCCCCCTCCCTTTTTCCCCCTCTCACTCCATAGGGGGTCCCAGTTTTGCCGTTCCCCCCCCTCGCTTGCCCTTTCCCCTACACTTTGGGGCCCCGTCCCTTCCCAAAAAAAAAGGGAAAAAAAAACAAAAAAAGGGTAAAAAAAAAAAAAAAAAAAAAAAAGGGGGCCTTTTTTTTTCCCCCCAAAAAATTAAAAACCCCCCCAAATTTTTTAAAAAAAAGGGGTTTTTAAAAAATTTGGGGGGCCCAAAAAAAAAAACCCCCAAAAAACCTTTCAAAAAAATTTTTTTCCCCCCAAAAAAAAAACCCCCCCAAAAAAAAAACCCCCAAAAAATTTTTTTAAAAAGAAAAAAAAAAAAGGGGGGGAAAAATTTTTTTTTTTAAAAAAAAAACCCCCCCCCGGGGGGGGTTTAAAAATTTTTCCAAAAAATTTTTGGGGGGGGGGGGGAAAAAAGCAAAAAAAAAATTTTTGGGGGGGGGGGGGTTTTTTTTCCCAAATGGGGGGAAAAAGGGGGAAAAAAAAGGGGGTTTTTTTTAAAAAAAGGGGCCCCTTTAAAAGGTTTTTTTAAAAATTTGGGGGGGGTTTGGGGGGGTTGGGGGGGGGGGGGGGGGGGGGGGGGGGGGAAAAAACCCCCCGGGGAAAAAAAAGGGGGGGAAAAAAAAAAAGGGTGGGTTTTAAAAAAGGGGGGGGTTTTTTAAAGGGGGAAAAAAAATTTGGGGGGGGGGGGCCCAAAATTGGGGGGGGCCCCCCTTTTTGGGGAAAAAAAAAAAAATTTTTAAAGGGGGGAGGGGGGGGAAAAAAAAAAAAATTGGGGGGGGCCCGGGTTTAAAAAAATTTTTAAAAAAAAACCCCCTTTGGGGGGTTTGGGGTTGGAAAGGGGGGGGTTTTAAAAAGGGGGAAAAAAAAAATTTTTGGGGGGGGGTTGGGGGGTTTGGGGGGGGGGAATTTTTAAAAAATTTAAAAAAGGGGGGCCCCAAAGGGGAAAAAGGGGGGGAAGGGGGGGGGGGGGTTTTTTGGGGGGGGGAAAAAAAAAAAAGGGAAAAAAATTTTTTAAAAAAAAAAAAAGGGGGAAAAAAAGGGGGTTTTTTTGGGGGGGGGGGGGGGAAAAAAAACCCTTGATTGGGGAAATTTTTGGGGGGGAAAAGGGGGGCCAAAAAAGGGGGTTTTTAAAAAAAAAAAATTTTTTTTGGTAGGGGGGGAAAAAGGGGGGAAGGGGGGGGGTGTTTTGGGGGGGGGGGGAAAAGGGGGGGGTTGGCAAAAGGGGCCCCCCCCAAAAAAAAAGGGGGGGGGGGGGGGGGGGGGGGGGGGGGAAAAATTTTTTGGGGAATTTGGGGGAAAAAACTTTAATTTTTTTTTTTTTTTTTAATGGGGGTTTTAAAAAGGTTTTTAAAATTGGGGGATTTTTTTGGGGAAAAGGGGGGGGGGGGGGGGGGGGTTTTTTTTTTTTTTTTTGGGGGGGGGAAGGGGGGCCCCCCCCCAAAAAAAAAAAAATTTTTTTTTTTTAAAAAAGGGGGGGGGAAAAATTCTTTTTCCTTAAAACCGGGGGGTTTTTTTTTTTGGCCCCCGGGGTTTTTTTTAAGGGCCATAAAAAAATTTTTTTTTTTTGGGGGAAAAAAAAAATTTTGGGGGAAAAAGGGAAAAAAGGGTTTTTTTTAAATTTAAAAAATTAAAATTTTAAAAAAAATTTTTGGGGGGGGGGAAAAATTTTTTTTCCCCTTTTTTTAAAAAAAAAAATTTTGGAAAGGGGTTTTTTTTTTTTAAAAAAAAAAAAAGGGGGGGGGGAAAGGGGGGGGAAAATTTAAAAAAGGGGGGGGGGAAAAAAAAAATTTTAAAAAAGGGTTTTTTTAAAAATTTTTTTCGGGGGGGGGAAAATTTGGGTTTTTTTTTTAAAAAAAACCAAACCCAATTGGAAAAAAAAAAAAGGGGGGGGGGAAAAGGGGGGGGAAATTTTTTTAAAAATTTTAAATTTTGGTTTTTTGTTTTTTTTTGGGGAAATTTTAAAAGGGGGAAAAAAAGGGGGGGTTTTGGGAAAGGGAACCAAATTTTTAAAGGGGAAAAAAAAAAAATTTTTTTTTGGGGGGGGGGGGTTTTCCTTTTTAAAAAAAGGGTTTTTAAAAAATTTTTTTTTTTTTTTGGGGGGAAGGGGAAAAGGGTTTGGGGGGGGGGGGGGAAAAGGGGATTTTTAAAAGGGGAAGGGTTTTTTTGGGGTTTTTGGGAGGGGGGGGGGTTTTTTTTTTGGGGTTCCCCCCTTTTTATTTTTTTTAAAAATTTTTTTTGGTTTAAAAAATTTTCCCCCCTTTTAAAAATTTTTTTAAAAAAAGTTTCCTGGGGGAAAAGGGTTTTTTTTGGGGGGGGGGTTTTTGGGGGGGGGAAAAAATTTTTTTAAAAGGAATTTTTTAAAAATTTTTTTTGGGGTTTTTTAAAAAAAAAAGGGGTTTTTTTTTTTTTTGGGGGGGCCCCTTTTTGGGCCCCCCAAAATTTGGAAAAAAGGGGGGGGGAAAAAAAGGGGAGGGGTTTCCCCCCCCTTTTTAAAACCCCCCGGGGGGTTTTTTTCCGGGGAAAAAAACAAAAGGGGGGGGGGGGGGGGGGGGGGGGGGGGGGTTTTTTAAAAAAAAATTTTTAAATTTTTTTTTTGGGTTTGGGGGGGTTTTTTTTCCAAAAAAAAAAAAAGGGGGGGGGGGGGGTTTTTGGGGGGAAAAAAGGGGAAAAGGGTTTTTTGAAATTTTTGGGGGGCCCCGGGGAAAAAATTTTTTAAAAAAAAAGGGGGGAAGGGGGTTTTAAATTTTTTTGGGGGGGGAAACCCTTCCAGGGGGGGGGTTTTTTCCCCTTTTTTGGGGGGGGGTTTTTGGGGGGTGAAAGGGGGGGGGGTTTTTTAAAGGGGGAAAAAAGGGTTTAAAGGGGGGGGAAAAAAATTTCCCGGGGGGGGTTTTTTTAAAAAAAAAAAAAAAATTTTTTTTAAAAAAATTTTTTTGGGGGGGGAAAAAAAGGGGGGGCCCCCCAAAAAAATTGGGGGGGGAAAAAAAAAAAAAAAAGGGGGGGAAAAGGGAAAAAAAAAAATTTTTGGGGGTTTTAAAAAAAGGGGGAAAAACCTTTTTAAAAAAAACCCTTTTAGGGGGGGCCCCAAAAATTTGGGGGGAAAAAAAAGGGGGTTTTTGGGGGGGTTTTTTAAAAAAACCCCCCCAAAAAAACCAAAAAGGGTTTAAAAGGGGGCCCTTTTTGGGGTTTTTTTAAAAAAAAAATTTTCCCAAAAATAAAAAGGGGGGAAAAAAAAATTTGGGTTTTTTTAAAAAAAAAAATTTTTTGGGGGGTTTTTTTTTTGGGGGGGGGTTTTAAAAAATTTTTAAAAAAAAAGGGTTTTTTGGGGCCCCGGGGGGGGGGGGGGGGGGGTTTTGGGGAAAAATTGGGGAAAAACCCGGGGGGGGGTTTAAATTTTTTTTTTAAAACCCCGGGGGTTTTTTGGGGGGGTTGTTTTAAAAATTTTTCCGGCCCCCCCGGGGGGGGTTTTTTTAAAAAAAAGGGAATAAAAAAAATTTTTTTTAAAAAAAAAAAAGGTTTTTTTTTTGGGGGGGTTTTTTTTGGGGGGGGTTTTTTTTTTAAAAAAATTTTAAAAAAAAACCCCAAAAAAAAAAAAGGGGGGGGGTTTTTTTTTTTTTTCCAGGGGGGGGGAAAAAGGGGGGTTTTTTTCTAAAAAATTTTTTAAAAATTTTTTTGGGGAAAAAAAGGGGGGGGGTTTTTTTTTTTTGGGGGGGTTTTTTTTTCCCCCCCAAAAATTTTTTTAAAATTTTTAAAAAAAAATTTTTTTTTTGGAAAAAAAAAAGGGGGAAAAAAAAGGGAAATTTTTTTTCCCCCAAAAACCAATTTTTTTTCTTTTTTTTGGGTTTTCCCAAAAATTTTTTTTTTTTTAAAAAAATTTTTTTTTCCCAAAAAAAAAATTTTAAAAAGGGTTTTAAAAAATTTTTTTTTTTTCCCCCCCAAAAATTTGGGGAAAAAAAATTTTTTTTTAAAAAAATTAAAAAAAAAACCCCAAAAAACCCCCAAAATTTTTTTAATATTTAAACCCAAAATTTTTTTTAAAGGGGAAAAAAAAAAAATTTTGGGGGGAAAAATTTTAAATTTTTTATTTTTTTTTAATTTTTTAAATTGGGTTTTTTTTGGGGGAAAAATTAAAAAAAGGGGGGTTTTTTTTTTTAAAAAAAAAAATTTTTTTAAAAAAAACTTTTTTTTTCCCGGGGGGAAAAGGGGGAAATTTTGGGGGGGGGGGGGGGGGGGAAAGGGGGGGGGGGGGGGGGGTTTGGGGGGGGGGGGAAACCTTTAAAAAAGGGGGGGGGGGGGGAAAAAGGGTTGTTTAAAACCCCCCCTTTTTTTTTTCCCCCAAAAAAATTTTTTTTTTTAAAAAAAAACCCCCAAAAAATTTTTTTTAAAAAGGGGGGTTTTTTTTTATTTTTCCAAAAAATTTTAAAAAACCCCCCCGGGGGGGGGGGGGGGGTTTTTTTGGGGGGGTTTTTTTTGGAACCAAACTTTTTTTTTTAAAATTTTTTCAGGAAAAAAGGAAAAAGGGGGGGGAAAAAAAATTTTTTTTTTAAAAAAATTTTTTTTTTTTTTCCCTTTAAATTTTTTTTGTTCCTTTTTTTTTAAAAATTTTTTTTTAAAATTTTTTTTAAAAAAAAAAAAAAAAATTTTTCCCCCCCCAAAAAAAAAAAAACCCCCCCCAAAAAAACCCCCCCCCCCCCCCAAAAAACCCCCGAAAAAAAAGGGGGGTTTTAAAACCCCCGGGGAAAATTTTTTCCCCCCCAAATTTTTTTTCCCCCCCCCCAAAAAAACCCCCTTTTTAATTTACCCCCCCCCCCCTTTTTTTTTCCCCTTAATCCCCTTTTTTTTTAAACCCCCCCCCCAAAATTTTTTCCATTAAAGAAACCCCCCCCCCAAAAAAAAACCCCCCAAAAAAAAACCCCCCCCCCCCCAAACCCCCCCCCAAAAAAACCCCCCCCCCTTTTTTAAAAAAAACCCAAAAAACCCCCCCCCCAAAAACCCCAAAAAAAAACCCCTTCCCCCCCCCAAAACCCCCTTTTAAAAAAATTTCCCCTTTTTTAAAAAAATTTTTTTTTTTAAAAAAACCCCCCCCCAAAAATTTTAAAAACCCCCCCCCCAAAAGGGGGGCCCCCCCCCCCCCTTTTTTTTCCCCCCCCCTTTAAAAAAAAAAAAAAAACCCCCCCCCCCCCCCCAAAAAAAAAATTTCCCCCCCCCCCCCTTTTTTTTTCCCCCCCCCCCCCCCCCCCAAAAACCCCCCCAAAACCCCTTCCCCAAAAATTTTTCCCCCAAAAAAAAAAACCCCCTTCCAAACCCCAAAAAAAAACCCCCCTTTTTTTAAAAAAACCCCCCAAAAAATCCCCCCCAAAAACCCCCCCCCCCCCAAAAAAACCCCCCCCCCCCCCAAAAAATTTTCCCCCCCAAAAAATTCCCAAGGAAAACCCCCCCCAAAAAAAAAACCCCCCAAAAAATTTTTAAACAAATTCCCCCCCCCCCAAAAATTTTTGGGGGGTTTTTCCAAAAAAACCCCCTTTTTTTTTAAAAAAATTTTTTTCCCCCCCCCCCCTTTTTCCCCAACCCCCCCCCCCCCCCCCCCCCCCCTTTTTAAACCCCCCCTTTTTTTTTAAAAAAAACCTTTTTTTCCCCCCCCCCCCAACCCCCCTTTTTTCCCCCAAAACCCCCAAAACCCCTTTCCCCCGCCCCCCTTTAATTTTTTTCCCCTCTCAAAGAAAAAAAAACCCCGAAAAAAAGGAAAACAAAAACCCCGGGCCCCCCCCCTTTTTAAAATTTTTCCCCCCCCCCCTTTTTTCCCCCCCCAAAACCCCCCCCAACCCCCCCCCCCAAAAAAACCCCCCCCCCAAACCCCCCCCCCAAAAAACCCCAAAAATTCCCCCCCCCAAAAACATTAAAAAAAAAAAAAACCCCCCCCCCCCCCCCCCCCCCAAAAAAAAAAAACCCCCCCTTTTTTCCCCCCCCCAAAACCCCCCCCTTTTTAAAAAAAACCCCCCTTTTTCCCCTTCCCCCCCCTTTTTCCCCAAAACCTTAAAAATTTTAACCCAAAAAAATTTTGGGGCCCAAAATTCAAAAAATTTCCTTTTCTTTTTGGGCACTAAAACCCCCCTTTTTTTTTCCCCCCCCCCAAAAATTAACTACAACTAAAAAAAACCCCCCCAAAACCCCCCCCCCAAAAAAAAATTTTTTTTGGGCCCGGGGTTTTCCCCCCCCCAAAAAACCCCCCCCCCCCCAAAAAAACCCCCTCGTTTTTTTTCCCCCCCCCAAAATCCTTTTAAACCCTTCACCCCCAAACCCCCTCCCTCACCCACTTCCCCCCCCCCCCCCAAACCCCCCCCCAAAAAAAAAAAATTTTAAAAAAAAAATTTTTTTTTTTTCCCCCCCCCCCCAAAACCCCCCCCCCCTTCCCTGCCAAAAAACCCCGGGGGTTTTTCCCCCTTCCTTAAAAAAACCCCCCCCCTTTTCCCCCAAAAAACCCCCAAACCCTGCCCTAACTCAATTCCCAAATTTTTCATTGTGAATTTCCCCCCAACCTTTTTCGCAAACGTTTTCCCAAAGGGCCCCCCTTTTTTTCCCCCCCACCCTTTCCCCTGCATAAAAAGCATTTTAAACCCGACCCTCCAAAATAATTTTGTAGGCCATACTCCACCTAGCCTCTCCTTTCCCCCCTACTTTTTAAAAAATTTTGCAATTTTCAACTTTTAAACCCCCATTTCCCACCAATCCACAAATTCATTTCCACATTCCTAGTCTCCCAAAAAGGGCTTCCCACCCAAACTTTAAACCCCGTAGGTTCCCCCCTCGTCCCCAATTAAACCCACATTTAATTTTCCAGTATCCTGCAAAACCTCAAAATAGGGGCCATCCCAAACCCCCAAAACCCGCTATAACAGCAAAGATGATCAAAAAACCCCCATCGATAGTCCTCACCCCTCCCACCCCCTATCCCCGCCTTTAAAATAAATCCTAAACAAAACCCTGCCTCATTTCCCCTACGAAGAAAAGTGGGGCTCCACTCCATATCCCCTACTTTTCCCCCCACACTACCCACCAACATCTCGCAAAACATCCCGCAGAACCCCCAAAACACAACCCCCCCCCCCCTCGGGAAACCAACCCCACCCCCTTTCCCAATGAAACAATTCCCCCCCCACCAATCCCCCCGTAAAACAGGGAAAACCCCTCAAGTGATATTTCCAGAACCTCGCGTACAAAACCCCCTTCAAATCTAGTGGGTTTCTGTTTCTGGCATGTACAAAACCTAAAAACTAACCTCCTGGCCCCCCCCAAAAACCCCTCCACCCTACAACCCTCCCCCCCCCCCCCCCCCCCAACCCAGGATACCCCAAAGGACTGGTTTCCCCCTTTAACCCCCAAAGCCCAACCCCTTTCAACCTCAAAGGGATCACAAGTAAAAAACCCAAACCTTTCAACAACAACTCCCCATCCTAAAATTTTGGTTATGTTTTCCCGCAAAAAAGACATCAATACCCAAAAACCCTCAAAAACCCACTCTAACCATACCCCTTGACCCCCGGTTTTAAAACCGTTTAAATTTTAAAAATTACACACCCTTTAATTTTAAAAGAAGGCGGCTTAACCCCCGTGCCGCTGAGGGTTACTTGGGTCCTTTCCTTTTATATTCCCCGGTTTTTCTCAATCAACCCTCGTTTTTCCTTCCCTCCAACCCCTCCCTGTCCCCTTCCCCCCCTACTTCCCATTGCCCCCCCCCCCTCCTCCCGGACTTGCCTTTGCTACCACAAACTGCCCCCCATCTTCTTCCCCGGCCTCTGCGGGTGGTGTGGGGGACTTCGTCCATTCTGATGGCCCCCCTGATCTCTTGCGGGGGCATCCCCCTCAAAACATTTTTTCCCGCAACCACACTTCTTGTTTGGGCCTCCACCACCCACATTGCTCTCCTTTTGAAACCCCACTCAAGTCCCTTTCCCTTTCCCCCGCTTCTGTTCATTCCCCCACCTTGTCATCACCCGACCTCACAACACTTTCCCCCACCATGCTCCGACTTTCCAAAAAAACCTTCAGCACAGCCCCCAAAAAATTTCCCTCCCGACTGACTCTGCAGTAAACTAACGCTCTGTCTGACAGCGACATTCCCTTTCCCCCAAACGTTTCCAAATGGTAGTTAACACACTCTCCAAAACCACCCCTGCCCTGTCCCACCTCCTCACTTTCCCTAGGCCCCGTACCCCGGCTTTCCCCCTTTAACCCCTCAAACGTCCCCCGGGTTCTAATGGCGTATCCCCAGAACTGTCTCCCGACGCCTAGGGCCCTGCCCTGGGGCATTGTGCCACCCTGTTCTCATAAGAGTCACATAAAAGGCACTCTTCCTTTTGCCCCGCCCTGTGTTTCAAAAACCGTGTTTTATGGGTTTTGCAATGTAACATTGATGGTAAACGGCCCCTCAGGGTTTTTTTTCAGTGTGAAGGAAACCTTCCGGCTTTCCCCCCAAAGGGCCCCTTTCCCCCCACATTCCAAAGCTCGTCGAGTGTACAGTCCCATAACCACAGAAAAACCTCTTTTAGGCCCGTAGGCTGTTTTCCCCAAAAGGTAAAATTCCTTACCTTTACCCAAGTAAAAAAACTTAGACACATCATGGGGAAGCAAAACTTCCAAATGCCGTATTTATACTCAAACTTCCTTTTTTGAAATTCGTTTGAGGGTGGTAGAAAAAGAAATCGCCCCCAAAGAACTTCACGAAGACCCCTTTACTACCCTTTCCCCGTGCCCCCACCATACACCTTCATTGGGGGTGCCAATAACATCCCTGATAATGTTTGGCAGGAGAACGTTCATCCCTGGCGTTGCCCTTTAAAACCCCCTAACCAGCTCAATGCAGCCAAAAATTTTTGCGCCGGACAAATCGGTCCGCCATCCCGGGGCTAATGCTATGTTTCCTTTACCAGTGGCTGCAAAAGAACCTGTAGAACGTCCTCTCTCCCCGCGGGCCCAGAGACGAATGTTCAATGCAGACAATATTTTTTGCCCGGTAAAAGTGGTCCGCCATCTTGGTGCAAAAGCTAAAATTTTCCCCACCAGGTTTTTGGGGTGCAAGAGAACCTGTAGAACTCCTCTCTTCCCCCCCCCAGGTCGAGAGACGAATTGTCTCTATCAATTAAATTTACCTAAAACCTGTTTGATTCTGTTCCCTAATACCCTTGCAAAAAAAATGATAATCACCGCACATAAGGGGATTTGCACGGTTTTAAACTTTTTTACCGTGGGGCTGCCACCCTTTGGGACTAATACAACAACAGCAGTCCTTTTTCTGCTCACCCATTGGGCCCCCCCTTCCTTTATTTCATTTTAACAATCTGACTAAAAATCTCCCAATACTTCCCCCGTTCTTAACATAAAAAACATTAGGCAACCCATCTACACCCGGTCCTTTCCCAAACTTGCACCCTTTCAAAAGCTCCCCCAAATTTCCCCCCCCTTTCCCCCCGTTCCCCTTTTCCCAAACCCTCAAGCTCGCATTTCAAAATAACCACCCCCCTTTTCCCTTAAAGCACATTTTCGTAAACCCACATGTTGTGCATATGAAACCCAAACCCTGATCAAAATATCCCCCCATACCTCATTTGAAACCCTAACCAAACCTTTCCCTTTCCCCTTTCCTCCCATCCCCACATGAAAATGTTAACCCCTCATCTCCGTGGCTGCCCCCCTCTTCCTGCTGTCCCCTTTAAACCCAAACCCCAAGGGCCCATCCCCGGAGAGAACCCCCTTTCCCAAACCCCCCAGCCACACGTGCACCATCAAATCGATCTAATGCAAACCCTTTATACGTTCTTTTTAAACTCTAATTTCCCCCACGGGTATCTCGCAAACCCTCACCCCCCATAAAAAATTTTTGTAACGCCTTCTAAATACCCCTGAAGCCCAATAAAAGTTGATTTTCTTTTCCCCCCCCAAACCGAACATATTAACCCGAATACTTTTTTTTTAGCCACCACATCCCACCCTAACCAAATCTACCCTCCCCAGGAGCCCCTGCTAAAAAAACCTCCCCCAAAAAAACACAAAAAATTTCCTATTCTTTCCTTTCCCCCTTTTTAAAAAAAATTTAAAAAATTCAATTTCCAATAAATACAACCCCTCTTAGGTAAAAAACCCTCCCCCCTGCGTCACAAGAACTTCCCCTATGAACAGAAAACAAACCCCACCAAAAACGTACACTATTAACTACGAAGCCCCTATAAAAGTTGGGTTACTTTTCCCCCCCAAGCCCAACATAGTAATCCCGAATACGTTTTTTTAGCCAACCCCCCCCACCCCTAACCCCAAATCTCCATCCCCAGGACCCCTGCTAACAAACCCTCCCCCAAAAAAACACCAAAAAATTTCCCATTCTCCTCCCCTTTAACCCAAATTTAAAAAAATTTAATTTCCAATAACTACAAACCCCCCCTTAGGTAAAAAACCCCCCACCCTTCGTCCACAAGAAAAATCCTCTAAGACAAAAAACAAACCCCATCAAAATACTACAAATATTTAACCCACGAAAGGTGCGTGACACGTACAAATATCAAGTCGCGCCCCCATATCCACGAAAGTAAAAAAAATATGCTCAACCTCTCCACCCCCCCCCCACGTCCCCTTTTTTCCCACCCCGACATTAAAAACCCCCAAACCCCTGAAAAGTCCCCACTTTCCCCCAGGTTCTACATCCTTACGCCCGGGTCACCCCAAAATTTCCCAAACCCCCCCCCCCCCCAATAGCTACTTCAGGGGGTACCTCAAATAAAAAAATTAAAAACCTCTTTTTACAAAAGGTTTCTTTTACACGCCCATCATTCTCGGGGGACAAAACCAAAACACACAAAAGCCACCCCTTCCAAACCCCTCCCCCTATCCTTTTCCCCCCTTTTTTCCCCCCCCCTTTTCCCCCCCTTTACAAAGTTTTCACAACAAAAGGGGAAATCTCCCCCCATCATGATGGCAACGCCACCTTTCAAACCCAAAAAGCCCTTCCCCAAAGTACAAAGTTATATCCCTTTTATCCGCAGTTTTACGCCACATTTTTAAAAGGTTGTTTTCCTGTATGAAAAACAACTCCACATTATTACACACCAATAAATCACGTAACCATGCCACTTTCGTAAAGTTCGCAAAACCCTTAATGTTTTTTGTGAGGCACTTAAAAAACGCCCAAAGAAAAGGTTTTCCTTTTGAAAACCCCAATGTTTTTTTACTAGATTTTTTGTTTCCCCCAAATTTTTCCCTTTCCCCTCCTTTTGAAAACACTCCCCGAACATCCCCTGAAACTTTTGGGGGCACAGGGCCCTTTCCCGTTCCACATCCCCCCAAGATTTCTTCCCTGATCTTTGGGGTGGGGGTTAAAAAACATCATCAGATTCCCGAAAGTGAAACAGAGCGCTTTCGTGTTACACTTTTTCCCCCGCCCTTTCTCGTCCCCAAATGCAATCCTGGGGGATTTCCACCTCCACCGTTTGTTTTTACAAGGCTTTAGTGGGGTCCCTACCCCGCGCACGTCGTGATCCACTCCCCCCGTCGCAGCCTGTCCCCAAATCTTTGGGATGGTGCCCGGGCCAGACTCTGCTGTCCTCCAAAATAATTCCCTCTAACACAGAGGCAATGGGTGTCCCCCCACAGGCCCCGCTCTTCCCGCGAAAACCGTTTTTCCCCCCTCTGGGGCTTTCCTCCCAAAAAAGGGGGCGACACTTCCGGGGTGTAGCACACCCGGTTCCCAAAAACCCCTTTAACCTCTTTACTCCAAGACAAACTTGAGGGTTGCACAGGGGCTTCAGCACAAAACTTGCCTTTTACCTTCCCCCCCTAAAAACCTTGCCTGTTGTACAAACCCCGGCAACCCCCGCTCCTTTCACACTGCACGGCCCCAAAAAATCTAGCTCCACACAACCAAAAGTGGGGGGCGTTCCCTGCATAAATCACAAATAAACCGAGTCCGAATCTTGCAGGTTTACTTATGAAGGGGTTGGATGTCGTAATGTCAAATTTTTAACCGAAAAAATTTCCCCCAGGTAGTCCCTTCATAAGGGCCAAACAGGCCACCTCCCTGCTTTTGCCATTTGTAAGAAGGGCCCTAAATTTCCCAGGGGAAACACGTATATCAGTCCCCATCACCTCAAAAGGGGAAAGTTTTTTTGACTTTTTCCCCCCGTATAATGGCGGGATACAAAACGTGTAGCTTCCCCAGACACAACCTGGTTTTAAACCCCAAAAAACCTCCCTTTAAAACTTCCCACGACATTCCCCGTAAACTTTAGCTGGCAAAACTTTTTCAAAGATTCTTTTTACAAACCATTCATCCTACAAACCCCACAAAAACCCGTTGGCCCATACCAAGGTGTCTCGGATTATCGGGTGGCAATAATACCCATTGAAAGGTCCAAAACACTGCCCCCGGGGGTTTTTAATTTTCCCAAAAACCCCCGTGTTTTTCCCCGTTTTCCCGGCTGCCCGCCAAATGAAGAAAATGGGAAAATGCCACCGAACAGCCCAAAGAGGCACATTGGGAAAACCCCTTCCCCTCACTCCAAAGGCTGAGAAGGGCAAAGAATCGTCCATTGGGGCACATTCCGGGGTTCTTGGGACTCCCCCCACCACACTGCTGTAGAAATTGGGCCTCAAAAACTTTACAAATACCTTTCAAACCCGTTTTAAGGGCCACAAACCCTAAAGTTTCCCCGTTAGGGATGCCATATTTGATCCCCCAAAGACTTGGGGTTTAAACCTCCTGCCGGTTTTAATCCGCCATGTTTAATCAGTGAAAACTGCGCAGAAAACCCTTTAAGTGGGAGCAAATGCACAGCCCGTCCCAGGCCCCCCAGCTATGCGAATTCGCTGCCTAAACCCCGGTATGGCGGAGGCTTCCCCCACCCCTCTGCTTTTGTAGGGGAGCGCCCTTTTCCCTTACCTGGGTGCAATGGGGGAAGTGGTGCTGTCACCCTCGGCTACAACCCTTTGGTTCACTGTGGTCGGGCAAGATGGCGGTTAGGGCCCGGGGACGAAGGATTTAAAAAAAGTAGGGACGAGCTACTTTAAAGGGAAAAATAACGCCCCGTTCTGGGGCAAGTCTTTTTTGCCAAAGATCAAAAAGGGAACTTAAAGGAGACAAATATGACTTGTATGGGGTAGCATTGGGAAAGGAGGACAACGAATTTTTGTCAAACTGCTACACAACCCGGTTTTTTGAATCGTTATTCCCCCCAGGTTTCAGGACGGGAGTCTTTTAAAAACCAAAACCAGCTGTCCCCCTTAAGATTTTAAAAGAAAGTTTTTTACAGTATTATACGTGGAAACAAGTTACGCCAAAGTTTTCCCTTTGAGGGGGACGAGGCGGGAAATAAGGGAAAATTTTTTTAGAAAATATGGACGGGGGCATTTTTGGCCAATGGAAATGGGCGGCAGGAGCCTATCGGTTTTCCCGAGGGGTTTTTTCAACCTCACAAAAGACCCTTTTAGGCCCCCCAATACATCCAAATTTTACCACAAAAATTTTTAGGGCGCAAATGGGAATTTTACCCAGGGCAACGACGTAAACGGCCGCCCCATGTGGTGATAAAGAACATAGCGGGACCTGTTACAACCAAAAAGGGGGCCGGGCCTGGTTTGGCCCGGGCGTCCCCCAAACCCCTGCTTCAAAGGGGCAGAAAAGGAACCCCCCATCGGATGGAGGGGGTGGTGTTTTGTTCAGGGGAGGGTAGTGGATCGGCACACAGGACTTGGGGGTGATTTTTTTTCCCCCCCCAACGCCGATTTTGGGGCGCCCTGTGGATAAGGGGGGCAGCAAGTACAAGAGAAGGTTCTTGAGATTTTAGGAGGAATTTGGGGGAGGTGTTGAAGGCCCTTTTCACCACCGGGGAGGGATGTTACAAAACTGAGCGTGGTGTCAATTGGGGAGCGTCGCTTCCAAAAATCTGGGGACATGAAAAATTTGGACGTGATGGGGTTTTGGGGTCGTCCCCTTTCCCCATAAACCATTCCAGGTGGAGGGGGGAGGTTTAAACGAGAGGTAACATCTTAAACCCAAATATTGTAACAAGACTGGCCCCCAGAAAAGAGGGGGCCTTTCATCAGATTCCCGATGGGCGTCCCCTTAAAACCCCCCCACTAAGGCCTGGGGGAAAAAGACGAGGTGAATTTTGAAGGTAGTGGTGTAGGTGGGGTAGCCAAGAAGGGGGCCCCCGGAAAAAAAGGGGGGAGGGAAAGAGAGCACTCGAAGGTGTTGAACGTAAATTTTAAGCTCTGGATTTAAAGAGTGAAAGAGAGGAAAACAGGGGGAAAAATTTAATAGGCCTTAGGTTAAGTCTTAAATGTTAATGGGTTTTTGTAGCGGTTTTTGAGAGAGATTGGGTTTTGTAATTTTTTTGAATAAATCAGATGGATGTTTTTGTTCCCCGCAGGAGCACAAATTTTTAAAAAGGGTAGGGTGTTGGGGTGGCAGGAATTTGGGTATTAAACCCCGCCTCCCCCCCGTCAAAAAGGGGGTGGGGAAATTTTAATAAGGGAGACGAGCCTTTTTTTTGCAGAGAAGGGGGAGGGGAAAGGGGGGGAGGGGGGGTGTTGCGTGTGGATGGGGGTGGATGGTAAAGGTTTTGTCCTTTTTTTTGGGGTGTGAATGCGCCCCCAAAAAAAACATAAAAAGGGAAAGAAAAATTTTGGGGTTTTGAGGTTTTTGTGGGTTTTTTTTTAAAATGCACTGCCCGAGGTGGGGATAAAGGGGGGGGAAATGGAAAAAGGGGGTAATCCCGGGTGGCTGAAGTGGACCCAAAAGGGGCCGGGTATATGTCTTGGGGGGCTCTTTGGGATTTATTAAGGGATGTTTAGGGTTAAAGTGAAACCTTTTGGGGGGGGGGGTGTGGGAGACGAAATCCCTTTTTTTTAGGAGTGGTTAAAGCTGCGAGACCAATAGGGTTAAACCCTTTTCCCGGATTGGAAAGTGAAATCCCTTTTTAAATACTGTTGAGGCTACAAAGTCCGAAACATAGGGGATGGTGGTGGGGGTTGGGGGGGGGAGGCGCTCGGACATATATTTGAAATACTTGGACTTTACTACATTTTTTCATCCCTGTAGCCTCACCAAAAAGGGCCCTATCACCCTTTTCTACCTAATGTAAATCCCTCACATCCCTCACCAAGACAGTCGTATCATCCACGTAACCCACATACCCGCTTCCCCCTTCACGTGCAACACCAACCCTCGCTCTCGCTATACTCCACCTAACTGCCCTATAAAAGGGTTCCTGAAGACATGCAAACAAAATTTGCGACAGAGGGCATCCCTGTCGCAAACCCCTTCCCATCTGAATGCTATCACCTAGTCGTCCATTAACCTGTATTCTCATAACTGCACCCAGATACAAAGTTTTTGCCCAAGAAACAATTTCCCTCCCGAAACCCAACCAACGCATAAAACTCCATAATGCATCCCTTTCTACGCTATCATAAGCAGCTCTCCAATCCAGAGCCAAAACACCCCCTCCCCCCTCCCCCTCCCCCCTATGCTCTATAAAACTCCTAATAGCTCCATGCCCTTCATACATTGATCTACCCGGTATGCCTGTTTGATTCTGTTCCCTAATACCCTTGCAAATAACTTATAATCACCGCACATAAGCGATATTGCACGGTAATCTTCTACCGTGTTCTGTCTACCCTTCGGCACTAATACAACAACAGCAGTCCTTTGCTGCTCACCCATTGCCCCATCTTCCTTCATTACATTGAACAATCTGACTAAAAATCTCCTCAATACTTCCCAGTTCTTAACATAAAAATCATTCGGCAACCCGTCTACACCCGGTGCCTTACCTAAACTTGCACCTGCTATAGCTCTCCAAATTTCCCCTTCCATAATCTGTCCTTCCAAAGTCTCCCTATCTCTACCATCAAGCTCGCATTGCACATAACCACCCATTTCCCTTAAAGCATCATCTCGTATACCCACATGTTGTGCATATGACCTAAACCATGCATCAATATATCCACTCATACCTTCAGTCGACATCAATACCTGCCCTTCCCTATACCCTTCCATCCCCACTTGAACTGTTAATCCCATCATCTCCGTGGCTGCCCTCCTCTTCTGCTGTCCCCTTAACGCACACGCCGAAGGCCGATCCCCGTAGAGAACCTCCTCCAACCCTCCAGCCACACGTGCACCATCAAATCGATCATTATGCAAACCCTTAATACGTTGCTTTAAATCCTCTATTTCCTCCACAGGGTATCTCGCACCATCACCCACATAACAATTGCGTAACTGTCCTTCTAAATACCCCTGAAGCCCATATAAAAGTTGATTACTTTCCCTCCCAAGCCGAACATAGTAATCCCGAATACGTTTCTTAGCCACCACATCCCACCACCTAACCAAGTCTCCATCCCCAGGAGCCCCTGCTAACAAACCCTCCCAAAAACACTCAAAAGATTTCCTATTCTCCTCCCCTTTTAACAATTTAACATTCAATTTCCAATAAGTACAACCCCTCTTAGGTAAACCCTCCCACCCTGCGTCCACAAGAACTCCTCTATGATCAGAAAACACCACATCTAAAATACGCACACTATTAACTACGATGGTGCGTGACACGTACACTCTATCAAGTCGCGCCGCATATCCACGACGTACAAAAGTATACTCAACCTCTCCCCCCCCACCACGTCGTTTAATCCGACCCCTGACATTAAATCTCCCAATACCCCTGAAAAGTACCCACTTCCCCGAGGTTCTACATCCTTACGCCGGATCACGCAATTCCAATCCCCGCCTACAATAGCTACTTCAGGGAGTGACCTCAAATAATAAATTAACACCTCTTTTACAAAGGTTGCTTTTACACGCCCATCATTCTCAGCTGGACCATACACACACACAAAAGCCACCTTCACCCGTCCCCATAGTCCTTCCACCCTTATTATCCTCCCCTCCCCCCCTTCACTACGTCTCACAACAAACGGGCTAGTCTCCCTGATCATGATGGCAACGCCACCTTTCAACCGAATTGCATTCTCCATGTACACGTTATATCCTTCTATCCGCAATTCACTGCCACATTTATGATTGTGTTCCTGTATGAACACAACGTCCACATTATTACGCACCAATAAATCACGTAACCATGCACACTTTCGTACAGTTCGCAAACCATTAATGTTTATTGTGAGGCACTTAAAATCGACAATGATGGTTTTTCCTTTCGACACGAATGTTTTTCCAAAATTTTTTTTTTTCCAATTTTCCC
>NC_069410.1:70209907-70230755 GCF_026875155.1 Cherax quadricarinatus
GTGACCCAAAAAGAAAGAAAAGGGCCCAAAAAAAAAAATACTTAAATAATTATCATTCAACCTCATTCCACATACATAATCACTGTTTTATCAGAGGTGCCCAGAATACAACAGTTTAGAAGTATATACGTATATAGATTTTACAACATATCCCTCCAAACTGCCAATTCCCAAACCCCTCCTTAAAGTGCAGGCATTGTATTTCCCATTTCCGACCCAAAAATAACCGATTTCCCTGAATCCCTTCACAAAAATATTCCCCTGCTCACACTCCAACAGCTCGTCAGGTCCCAAATACCATTCGTATCCATTCACTCCTATCCAACACGCTCATGCACGTTGCTGGAAGTCAATCCCTCGCCCACAGAACCTCCTTTCCCCCTTTCCCCTCCATCCTTTTCGAGGACGAACCCTACGCCGCCTCCTTCCCCTAAAGATATATACGCTCTTTATGTCATTCTACTTTGATCCATTCTCTCTAAATGACCAAACCACCTCAACAACCCCCTCTTCAGTCTTCTAATACTTTTATTAACTCCACACCTTCTAATTTCCACACTCCGAATTCTCTTCATAATATTTACACCACACATCGCCCTTAGACAGGACATCTCCACTGCCTCCAACCGCCTCCTCGCTGCAGCATTTACAACCCAAGCTTCACACCCATATAAGAGTGTTGGTACCACTGTGCTTTCATACATTCCCTTCTTTGCCTCCGTAGATAACGTTTTTTGTTTCCACATATGCCTCAATGCACCATTCACCTTTTTTCCTTCATCAATTCTATGGCTAACCTCATCCTTCATAAATCCATCACTGAAACGTCAACTCCAAATATCTGAAAACATTCATTTCTTCCATACTCTTCTCCAGTTTATACCCAATTTTTCCTTTATCTAAATCATTTGATACCCTCATCACCTTACTCTTTTCTATGTTTTCTTTCAACTTTCTCCCTTTTCACACACTCTGAAATTCGTCAATTAACCTTGCAACTTTTCTTTTTGAATCTCCCATAAGCACAGTATCATCAGCAAAAAGTAACTCTGTCAATTCCCATTTTGTATTTGACTCCCCATAATTTAATCCCACGAACGAGAGGTATTGATCAGTAACAACACTGCGACTAACCAAGGAGTCGAACCTATCCTGCTTTGGCCCACTATGAGGTTCACACTGTCCTTGTGCTCCTTCTTTCAGAAATCACAGATGGAAATAATATGGTTCCTTTGTTTTCGTTGTATCTAGTTCAGAAATATCTTCACTTCTTCTCCTATCGTGTGTATTGTGTCCAGTAGTTCTTGATGTATTCTTTATCTTTCAATCTCTGGTTATATCCCTATTTCTTCCGAGAACACAACTTTAATTTTTTTTTTATCAGCTTCTGGGAGATTTCTTTTCATTTCATCTTTCCTTCCTTATTATTTAGTCTTATTACTTGGGGTTTATACTGTCTCCTTTCAGTTGACTCTGTAGCAAATATGGTTCAGATATAGATCTCGACCCCTATTTTATATTTTTATTATAGCCCAGTATCTCTTTTTATCACATTTGTTCCCCGATTTGGTTGTGTTGGCTTCCCTGTTTTCCCATGTTCTTTGCTTATTTAACTGTTCCCATGTTGTTACATTCCTTATCCATCCTATCGTTTTACTAGCAGCTGTGATAGAGATATTGTGATCTTTGAAAGTGAGATGCAGCGACATTATCACTCCAGGTCCTTCACATTAGCTGTCTGCTCTATTGGTGGTTAGAGTTTGTTTTATGCGTCCTGCACTTTTAGTGAACTATTTTGCTACCCCTTTTCCTTGCCGTTTCTTCTTCGCTCCCGGTATGTATTACCCTTTTTTAAACCTTTCAGTTGATACCAACAAGTGGTTTTAAAAAAGAACATGAGCAAACAAGGGGACTATGTATTAAGAGTTTCTCGTGTTACGTAAATGAATTTGAAGGTCGCAGATGTAATCAATGGCAAAATGCAAATGCATGCATGTATACATATATGAAAGCATATTATGTATGCATTGCCATATATATTATATATATATATATAGTATATATATAATATAGTATATATATATATATATATATATATATATATAATATATATGTGCATAATATATATATTATATATAATATAATATATATATATATATATTATATATATATATATATATATATATATATATAAATATAAATTAATACAATAAAAAATATAGGGAGGTACCACCTCTAGAACTTTACTGGGACTTTTTCATCTTCAGAGAAGAACAAGAAACGAACCCGTCAGGGAAAACTCAAGGTTCTCACGGGAGCTTGTGTGTGTTGTGTTAGTGTGTGTGTGGGTGTGTATGTGTGTGTGTGTCTGTGTGTACAGAGTTTTAACCCTATTATGTAATTAAGCTGTGTTAACAGTGGGCACTTGTCCTACATGAGGCTTCTTTGTTATAATGTCTTTGACCAAAGTAACAGTGAACATCATCACACGTCCCTATGTCACCACCTATGACATCACGCAACATTATCTAAGACCCAGTTTTTTTGGTAAATCATTATCAGTCTTTCTTGCATATTATAACTTAATTCAATACTGACCGGCTATCAAAACATTACCTAAGATTAAATACATTTGTAACTCTACTAACATCTACTCATATATCTTTTCCAAACCTATAAATGCACCAAAGTGCAAACTTTCCTTTAATAAGTGTTGTTAACTTCAGTATTTCAGTGTTTTACACATGATCCACAGATTAACCTCCACTTTCTGCATTAACACTCCTTCATTGTTATCCATATTATTTTTACCAACACATCAACAATGGATAATTATACACACACTTACCTGGTCTGGTCAACAGTCATACTCCATTATGATTATGACATTCTTTAATGTTTTTTAACCCTTTCGTCTTATACCTTCTTATTGCCTCATTTCTTTTATACTGACTGGCCTAAGTCTGCTGACAGCAGATCAGCCAAGCTGACAGCAGAGTCAACCAAGCTGACAGCTGAAGGCAACCACAGAACAGGTGCTCTTTTCCTTTATTTGTGATTATTATGTAGACCATAGAAGTTTTTTTTTCTGTTTACATTTCAACTTTCATTCACAGCACACATATCACTACAAACAACTACAGTAAATATACATCATGTGTACACGTTCTCAATAGACATATCTGCACTCTCCCAACCCATTGATTTAAGACGAAATAAGAAACATCCTTATTAATGGGATTTCAATTTTCTTAAGAAATTGGAATGGGGGTTCAACTTTTGGGAAAACATGTAAATACGTAAGAAAGTGATTAACTTTGAGATAGACTTGTGGTTAAGACAAAGAAAGACCCATTCATTCTTCATTCATCCATTAATAACATAAACATTCACTCACCAAAATACAAAATAAAACTTTCGGGGACGAAAGCAAAACTGTCAACTTGAATGATTCAATTTACTGACCAATAAAGAATTTTGGTGGTGGCTCTACAACCCTGGCCAGATAACGAACGGGTGTTAATGTCTCTCCATACTGTCGTTTATGTACTGTGATGTTAACCCATCTAATGCACACTGAAAGTTGTGGTGCACTATGTTGCAGTAAGTAATGAAAAAGACACAATTAGAAAGAAGCTAATTGGAATGAACAAGTTTTGTTTCACAAGTGAAAGCTTCCTCTCTGCTTTTATGTGTTTTTTCACCCACCATCGTTGTGTGTGATGTGTTTAAGCCTTTCTGATACACCAGAGTTAATAACAAATATGTAACCAGGTCTTCTAAATACCTGATAAAGAATTATTGGTAAGATTCTTTTCTTTGATTCTGTTGTTAAGATTTCAAGTGTTTAAGACTGAATGCTATTGGCATAATATACAGGAAGGATTGTTAATCAGAGACTAAGGTAGAAGACCTCTCTGGTAGGTTTCTGTTGGAAATAGTGCTGGCAAACTTGTTGGTAGAAAGACTCGAGGTAGCGGTTTTTCGTTGTTACGTAAAAATAAGATGAATTAAGATCAGCAGGTATTATACGTCTGCGTGATGGTGGTGTCTTCCACCGAGATTATCCCTTCCAGTGACCTTTGTATTTCATTTCCTTCCTGATGGGAAAGACTTTTGTCCCCTTTGTCACATCACCGATATATTCGGTGCAGATGCTACCTCTAAAGTAAATTAAATGATTTATGATATATATTAGTGAACACAGTAGAGAGTGACCGTGTCATCCATGACTGTGTTCTCATTTTCTCTTTCGTCCTACAAAAAAAACATTACTCGATATATAGAAAACCCTCACAAACCTCAAAAAAATTATTAATAGCATTCCAAGAAGTAAGGAATACACCAAGCCCGCAGCAGCTTACACCAACTGCTAATAAAATTGGTGACCAATAGAAATTCGCCTGTGCTGACAAACTAGAGTTGAAGAAATAAAGACACATGTGCACATCTGGGAAATCTTTATTGTAGACTTTCGTCATCCAATGGCTTTTATCACTACAAATTTTAGACATAAGCTTGAAGACAGTAGGACTATATACAGAAGAAGAGGTTAACATCCCTCAAACCGCAGGCGTAGGAGCGAAGAGCCACCATAGTCGTGGAGATTCCTGAGGCATAAGGCAAGGATCCTGGCGCTTATAGAGTAACGTCAGGTTAGCAGACGAGGGCATAGTCCACTGGAAGCGGGATTCCCCAGTGGAAGTAGTCTTCCCAAAGAGATGGGTTGTTGGAGTAGTAGTTGTCCCCGTAGTCCGTGAAGGTTATGTACATTCCTCAAAACAAGATTCCATGATGTTGCAGTGCTGACAAGTTTGTGCAAGAATGGTATATTAATACCAACAGGATAAATTAAGACACCATGTGCAACATCTGGTATCTTTATTGTAGACGTTTCGCCATCCAGTGGCTTATCAATACAAATTCATAGGACATAGCTTGAAGACAGGTAGGAACTAATATACAGAAGACGAGGTAATCAGTCCCTCACCGAGGAGTAGGTGCGAATGAGCACATAGTCGTGGAGATTCCTGAGCAGAAGCCACTGGATGGCGAAACGTCTGACAATAAAGATACCTCCAGATGTTTGCACATGTGTCTTAATTTCATCCTGTCGGTATTATATACCATTCTTGCACACTAGAGTTGGAGGAAGGTCGTGGATATTGTTCCACAGAGTGAAACCAAAATTAATCAACGCAGAATGATTAATGTCCTGAAATGACTGGATGGTATTGATATGGAGACGGTTAGAAGGAACAAATAATAGGGAAAGGAAGGTCAAAGGATGTTTTTGAAAAAAAAATAAGTGAAACATTTTTAAAGTCTGAGAATGTGAACGGACTGTACAGTAAAATACTTACAGAAATTTTTCGAAAAATGAATGATAAATAAACAAAAATTAAATACATACATTATTTATATATTTTTTTAATTTAAATTGAAACCTCAATTATCTGCCACTAGTTTTGGGGAATTCCTTCTAACATCATACACTGACAAAATCATAGAAGATCAATTATAAAGAGCCTGAGCTTAACATATGCTAAACAATATGTTATTAATAAAAAGTATTAAGGAAAGATAAAAAATAAAATATGAATAGAGTAAGTTTACTTTAGGAAATAAAGTTATATAATTATCACTTTTTTCTTTATTTTTAAAATACTGGAAACAAAAGCAAAACTCAACTGCCGTATTCATAGCCGTCTTGTGTTCCAGCATCCAACGTGGAAACTGACGCCAGGTCTTGTGATTCCAGCATCCACGTGAAACTGACGCCAGTCTTGTGTTCCCAGCATCCTACCGTGGAAACTGACGCCAGGTCTTGTGTTTCCAACATCCTACGTGGAAACCTGTACGCCAGGTCTTGTGGTTCCAGCATCCTACCTGGAAACTGACGCCAGGTCTTGTGTTCCAGCATCAACGTGGAAACTGACCCAGGTCTTGTGTTCAGCATCTACGTGGAAACTGACGCCAGGTCCTGTGTTTCCAGCACTACGTGGAAACTGATCAGCCAGGCGTGTTCAGCATCCACGTGGGAAACTGAACGCAGGTCTTGTGTTCCAGCATCCTACGTGGAAACTGACGGCCAGGTCTTGTGTTCCCAGCATCACTACGTGGAACTGACGCCAGGTCCTTGTGTTTCCAGCATCCTACTGGAAACTGACGCCAGGTCTTGTTCCAGCATCCTACGGGTTGGAAATGACGCCAGTCTTGTGTTCCAGCATCCTACGTGGAAACTGACGCCAGGTCTTGTGTTCCAGCATCCTACGTGGAAACGACGCCAGGTCTTGTGTTCCAGCTCCTACGTGGAAACTGACGCCAGTTCTTGTGTTTCCAGCATCCTACGTGGAAACTGACGCCAGGACTTGTGTTTCCCACAATCCTACTTGGAAACTGAACGGACGCCAGGTCCTTGTGTTCCAGCATCCTTAAACGTGGAAACTGAACGCCAGGTCCCCCTTGTTTCCAGCATCCCTACGTGGAAACTGACGCCAGGTCTTGTGTTCCAGCATCCTACGTGGAAACTGACGCCAGGTCTTGTGTTCCAGCATCCTACGTGGAAACTGACGGCCCAGGTCCTCCCCCTTGTGTTTCCAGCATCCTACGTGGAAACTGACGCCAGGTCTTGTGTTCCAAATCCTACGTGGAAACTGAACGCCAGGTCATTTGTGTTCCAGCATCCTACGTGGAAACTGACGAAAACCCAGGTCTTGTGTTTCCACCAGCATCCTACGTGGAACTGAAGCGCAGTCCTTGTGTTCCAACATCCTTAACGTGGAAAACTGACGCCAGGTCTTGTGTTCCAGCATCCTACGTGGGAAACTGACGCCCAGTCTGTGTTCCAACATCCTACGTGGGAAACTGACGCCAGGTCTTGTGTTTCCAGCTCCTACGTGGAAACTGACGCCAGGTCCTTGTGTTCCAAACATCCTACCTGTAAACTGACGCCAGGTCTTGTGTTTCCAGCATCCTAACTGTGGAAACTGACGCCAGGTCTTCCACTGTGTCAAGAAGGTCACTGTGTCAAGAAGGTCACTGTGTCAAGAAGGTCACTGTGTCAAGAAGATCACTGTGTCAAGAAGTCACATGTGTCAAGAAGGTCACTGTTGTCAAGAAGGTCACTGGCCTTGACGAAGACTTTTACATCCTGGAAATTCTTTTCTTTTTTTTTTTTTGGGAGAAACAATGTTTAAATTTATTAGGACAGAAGATTATGATGCTAAATATTTCGTTTTTTTTTTTTTGCTGAATGATATTATGGAGAAACAATGTTTTCCTTTGTTAGTCACTGAGTTTGTTTTAAAATAGTTTTTTGCTTGACTTAGTACAAACCCTTACTTGGATGTAGTTAGCCCAGGTGCAACCGCTTTTCTGACACTGTTAGTTTAAACTGGAACTCTTGCTCTAAACGGCTTTACCAGTAAAATACCTGAATATCTTAGCAATAGACTAGACACAGTTTTCTTTTCTTAACTTAGAGTGATTGCTGAAATAATTGTCACAAGTTGATGTGTTTGAAGCGTTATGAAACAAGTGGAGCTGGTTCCTTCTTATTTTCTTGGGGCTAGAGTTTTCCTTGTCTTTCCTGGCTGGTATTCCATTGTTTCTTTTCGTTAATGTTTCTTCCTCAAGAATATTTGCCCTGTGGTTCTTTCTTGTTCTTTCTTTGTTACCATTTTTCCGATGTTGCTTTTGTCCATAAGTTAGTTTTCTCTTTTCAGTTTCCTCCTTTATTATTTCGTGTTGTCCGAGGTTTTATTTTTTCTTCTTGCTTGCTTCCTTATCCAGTGTATATTTTTTGTGTTTGCTGCTTCAACCAGTGTATATTCCTTCTTGTTCTTTCCTTTCCTTGTTGTTGTTTTTTTTCGGGTAAGTTCTATATCGGTGCCTTTGTTCTTCATTAGTTTTTTTTCTCAGTGAGTTTTAAGTGTTTATGTGTTATATAATTTCCATGGAGAACAGTAAACGTTATTTGTGCACAAATATTGTTATTATTAGATACATATTACTCTGTTTGTCCAATCCATAAACTAGTGAACAAAAAAGTGATTTTTTTGTCCTGTATCTTTCAGGTGTTTGTCTACAACAAGCACAGCATTGTAAGCAGAGACAAGCAAGTCTCAGAATTGTTTGTTACAACAGGCAGAGTTTTTTAGAAGAGACAAGCCAGGTCTCAGGTGTTTTGTCAACAAGTAAAGCCTTGTAAGCGCAAGACAAACAAGTACATATAATATTACTTTGGTAGTGTTTTGATTTTGATATTTTTTGTTGCGTTAAAGTTGCCAGTATTTATTGCACCTTACAACATTCTAACTGGAGTTGGGCAGTAGTATTGCAATTACAACATTCTACTGGAGTTGACAGTAGTTATTGCATCTTACAAAAACTTCTACTGAGTTTGCCTCACTCCTCAAGTATCTATTTACAAAGAAATATTTCTGCAATTCATTTTTTAATAGACTTTTTTTTCAACTTAACCATTAAGTTGGTATGATTTTCAATGTTTGCTTTATAAATCAATATAAAAGTCACAGGATTTTCCACCTAAACTACTTTAATTACATCAGATGAATATTCATTAATGGAAGTTCATCTGATACATTATCAAGAGACGTGGTCGCCAGAGAGTGTCGGCCAGGAGACGTGTCGAAAGGAGACGTGTCGGCCCAGGAGACGTGTCGGCCAGGCTTAAGATACTCTCCTAAAAATTGCTTTTGTCACTTAAAATCACATCTCCAAAATTGGTAGTTCTTTTTTTTTTTTTTTTTGATAGAGAGAGAGAGAGAGTTTTTTGTTTTATGTTTGTGATTCAATGATTTTTTCTGTCATTAAAGAATTACTCATTAATTGAAGATCTTTAAATACTGTAACATGTAATTTATACATTGAAAGATACATAATTATGCATCTAAATCTGTTGGAAGATATTTGTAAAACCAAGGTGACTAACACAGCTGGGTACAGTGCTTAATGCTAAAGTATTTGTTGAACATATAACGTATAATGACTTTCACTGTGGAAGAATAACCTCAAAATTACCGGAAACATACTGAACCGTAGTGACTTCCTGTCCTTGCTGGAAGTATATCCTATAAAACTGCCATAGCTACTGAGCCATAGTGACTTCAGTCCGCTGGAAGGAAACCCCATAAAACCTGCCATAGCTAACTGAGCCAGCGTGACTTCAGTCCCGCTGGAAGGAAACCCATAAAATCTGCTATAGCTTACCTGAGAACCAGAGTGACTTCATCCCTATGCTCTAGCGAAACACAAGTGTAACTTTTGTTACCACCTGTGCTAGTAAACCCAAGTTAAAACTATGGACCAGCCTGTGCTAGCGAAACACTAGTGTAACTTTGGTACTCAGCCTGTGCAAGTGAAACCAGTGTAACAATGGGACCAGCCTGTGCTAGTGAGAACACAAGTGTAAGCTTGGTACCGAGACTGTGTTAGTGAAACACAAGTGAAACTTTGGTATAAAGCCAGTGCTAGTGAAAACACAAATGTAACTTTGGTACCAACCTGAGCTAGTGAAACATCAAAAGTAACTTATGGTAAACCATGCCTATGCTAGTGAAACACAAATGTAACGTTGGTACGAGGCTGTGCTAGTGAAACGCAAGTGAAACTTTTGGTACCAGCCACCTGCTATGAAACATAGCCAAGAAGATTAGTACAGTACAATAACACAGACTACCATTACAGTATACAATAACACAGAAGACCAGTACAGCTACAATAATACAAAAGAACCAGAACAGATTAACAATTAACACAGACGACCAGTACAGTACAATAACACAGACCGGACCAGTACAGTACAATAACCCGATCATTACAGTACAATAAAACAGAAGAAGTATACAGTACAATAACAAACAGATGTCCACAGTACAGTACACAGAAGACCAGTTCCAATACAATAGTACAGAAGCCAGAACAGTACAATAACAACAGGACACCAGTACAGTAATACAATACCAGATATCAGTACAGTAAATAAAACCGAGAGGTAGTACAGTACAATAACACAGATGTCCAGTACAGTACACAGAAGACCAGTTCAATACAATAGTACAGAAGACAAGTACAGCACAATAACACAGACGACCAGTGCAGTTCAGTAACACAGACCAGTACAGCACAGCAACACAGAAGACCAGTAGAGTACAGTAACAGAAGACCAGTACAGTTCAGTAACTGAGAAAACCAGTACAACAAAGTAAAACAGACGACCAATGCAGTACAATAACAGATCGATACAGTACAATAACCCAGAAGACCAGTACAGTACAATAACATATCAGAACAGTAACACAAAAGACCAATACCGTACAATAACACAGAAGATTAGTACAATACAATAACACAGAAGATTAGTACAATACAATAACACAGAAGATTAGTACAATACAATAACACAGATGACCAACCAGTACAGTATAATAATACAGAAGACCAGTACAATATAGTAACAGAGATGACCATTACAGTACAATAACAGATCAGTACTGAATAATAACACAGAAGATCAGTGCAGTACAATAACACAGACCAGTACTGTACAGTAACACAGAAGACCAGAAGAGTACAGTAACAGAAGATCAGTACAGTACAGTAACTGAGAAAACCAGTACAGCACAGTAACACAGACGACCAGTGCAGTACAATAACAGATCATTAAACTACAAAAACACAGAAGACCTGTACAGTACAATAACACAGAAGACGAGTACAATACACAATACAGGGGAGCAGTACAGTACAATAACACAGACGATCCGTGCAGTACAATAACAGATCAGTACAGTACAATAACACAGAAGACCAGTATAGAACAATGACACAGAAGACCAGTACAGTACTATAACACAGAAGACCAGAAAGTACAAAACCAGATGATCATTACAGTAACAGTAACACAGACGATCATTGCAGTACTATAACACAGATCTGAGAGTACAGTAACAGAACACCATTATAGTACAAGTAATACAGACGACCAGCACAGTACGAACATCAGCAGATCAATGCAGAATAAGAACACAGAAGACCAGTACAAAACAATAACACAGAAGGACCAGTTCATACAAATAACACATAAGACCATACAGTGCTTTAACAAAGGAAGCTAGTGAGTACATTAAACACAGAAGACCAGTACCAGTACAATATCAAGCAGAACTCACTAGTAACAGTACAGCATCACAGAAGAAACAGTACAGTAACAAACAAGGAGAACAGTACAGTACAGTAACACAGAAGGACCAGAAACAAGTAACACAGAATAACAGTACAATAACACAGAACAGAATAGTACAATAGCCCTGAAGAACAGTAGTTACAACACAGAAAAACAAGTGCAGTATAATAACAATGATTGAGCAGTACAGTTCAATTAACACTAAAAGACAGTACTAACTGCTATTCTTAATTGATTTTCCCTTCTGTTTGTTTCTTGCTTATGTGGGGGTGTGCGAGAGGACCCTTGGAGTGGGTGTGACGTGCTGTAAGACAAAGCACAGGGGAGCCTGTAAGCAGAGAGCGTCAGTCTTGGTGAAGAACAGGTTTCTCTGATCATAGGGATGCCACAGGCCTAACTGCATGCTAGCTGAAGAGGACCATTTCAGTAACACTGAAGAACAGTGCAAGTAACACGGAAAAATAGTACAATAACACAGAACGTACAGTGACGAAGTACATCACAAGGCCAGATACACAGAGAAACAGTAACGTAAGAGACGGGCTGAGTTTATTGCAATAAAAACGGGGATACCTCCTGGAATCTTGGGGCGACTAAATATATCATTGTTATAATGTTAACTCTAATGAGTGCATTATTGTTCCTAGTTACAACTAATAACAAATTGAACAATTCCGCTGTTCGTATTTTATTAATGTTAACTCTGGTGAAAGACACAGAATAACAACACTGCCATGACTCCCTGTCAGAGGAAGTTGGAGTATGAATAACAACCCCGTGGCCACTGTCAGGGAGGCCTGAGTGTGAATGACAACCACGTGGGCCACTTGTCAGTGAGGCTGGGGTGTGAATGACGACCACCGTGCTACTGTTAAGGGATGCGGAGTGGTAATGACACCACCGTGGCCACTGACAAGGAGACTTGAGTGGGAATGACAACCACTGTGGCTACTGTTAAAGGAGGCTGGAGTGGAATCGACACCACCTGGCTACTGTTCAGGGAGGTCGGAGTGGGAATGAAACAACCACTGTGGCACGTTCAGTGGAACTTTTGCTGCTAGTGAGGCTCAGTATGGGAAGTAGCGACCTTGAGAAAAGTTATAACAAAATCTATGATGTCCTTCCATGCCCAGGAATTTCTGCACTTTCCCTGTCATGGTGGCCACTGGAAATGCAGAAATAAGCAGAACTTTATCATCAAAAAGGAGCAACCTCACCGTTCCATATAAAATCCTAGAAAAGTAATCTTGGCTGACCAAAACTACACTTAACACAATTAAACAGCAAGGTTGTAGTGGCCAGCTCCAACAAGCACAAGTGTAGTTTTCCCACTAAATCGTCCAAGGTAGCTTCCACTCCATCTATGTTGTGCGTCAACTCGTTCATTAATCCTCGTAATAGATCTACTCGGCTGACATACTGGCTCCTGACACGGTCAAATAAGGTCATCAATGCGAGGTAGGGATATCCTCAGGCAAGGTAACGGAGTTTACTTTACTGTAACCGTCAGCTTTTGGGCACTAAAAAATTAAACTCACCGGAGATGCCCGTGGACTTTACCCATCTCAGTAAGCCATGAGATAACAAAAAGTCAACTTCTTCTCTCAATGCTTTATGTTTCGTTGGACTCATCCTGTAAGACGATTGCTTAATTGGCGATGCTTCCTGGACATCAACGTTAATGAACGCCCAGATACAAGTCGTTTAGGAAACCGTCATCTGAACAATTCAGGTTTCTGTAAAATCATGTTTTAATATCACTGCTTTATCAACATCACGGTCGCTAAAAAATTATCGAGTGATTGTAGTGTCCCAACTGAATTTTTCTTCTATAACCACCTCTTTTACACCTTTAGAGATGTCAAGGGGCAGACTGACCTTATCTTTCCTTTTGTCATAGAAAGAATAGATGCAGTAAGTAGAGGGACTAGCGTAGTATGCCTTGAGCTTGTTAACATGGTACACATGATTTGATTTCCTCTTTCTTCCAGGTGGTGCGTATTAAATAATTTGCTTTTTCCCTGGGGCTGGGATGGAAGATACAGTTAGCCGTCCTGGATGACATCATGGGAGTAAATGGGAGCAATCCTATTATCTGACTCAGTGCTGGAGGCAACGAGTTTGGCAGACGTGTAGTGAAGACCTTATTAGCAAGTATAAGTCAGCAATAGAAATAATTAGGATAAGGGTAGGAACCCTCTCATATGTGTATTTTTGCCAAGACAGGGGATTGGAATGAATGGTTGTCCAGGGCAATTGGTGTAATGTGGGTGGACAAATACTGTAAGGAAAATGCGGATAACATTCATTGACAACTGGGCCCTCTTCTATAGCGAAAATGACATGTATGCCAGGGATGGGGTTTCACTTATTCTAGGTCTGGGGTGGTAGCACTGGCAACTGCAGTGGAGGGAGCAGTTTAGGACTTTTTAAACTAGGAATAGTTTAGTGGTATGGGTTTTTTGCAGGAAAACAGTGACGGTCCCAGTTGTAGTAAGTATTACGAGTTCTAGAGAACTAGTAATAAAAAAGAACGAGGTAAGATATCGAAAAACCAGGGACCTTGGGTGATAAGACAGTAATAGGTTTAGTAGAAATGATCAGGAAGGGTAAAGAGAAAGGAGAGTCTTTCAATGTTTATTATGCTAATTGCCATAGTGCCTAGGAATAAGATGGAGAGTTTGAGATTAGTTGCTAGTGCAGGTAACATTGATGTATTTGCCTTAACTGAGATGTGGTTTAATTCAAAAAGCCGGGACATGCCGGCGGAATGTCATATTCAGGGTTTTTAAATGTTCCAAGTAGATAGAAGTATCGAAGGGGGGTGGGTGGTCGCATTGTAAGTCCGAGATCGCTTGAACTGTTGACATAAAAACGGGTTATTAAGTCTAGTAAGTAACACCTACAGATCTGTTTGGATAGAATTTCCAGAGGGGCATGAAAAAAAACGATTTTAGGAGTGATATACCGTACCCCAAACTTAGATAGGGACCAAGGAAACTACTATGGGAGGAAATTGTTAAGGCCACAAGGCAACGATAATGTAGTAATTTCTAGGAGACTTTAATCTTTAGTCATATTGATTGGATTCTTGACTGGGAATTTAGAATCATACACGACTTCTTTCTTAGAAGTAGTTCAAGACGATTTTGAAGCAGTTGTTGACAGAACCTACAAGGGGAAATAACCCTGCTTTACTTAGTTATGGCAAACAATGAATCCCCTAGTTAATAATTTAGAAATTTCAGAGGATCCTGGGTGCTAGCGACACAAATCAATTACATTTTAGCATTGAATGGGAGTACGATAGTAGCGATAACTCATAACAGGTCCCAGAATTTTCGCTTAGCATATTACGATGGGCTTAGAGACACTTATCATCTGTTGAACTGGGTAACAAGAGAGCTATTTCATATAACATGTTTTCTGAACACTATACATGCTGCTCAAAGAACTTTTATATCCCATATAAAAAAATTTAGATCAAATAGAAATGACCCAAAATGGATGAATAATAAGGCTCAAAATAAACAAGTGGCATTAAGAACGCGGAATTTATAGGCGTACAAAAGAGGTGTAGGATCCACTTATGAATCAGTATATTGACATAAAAGGGACATTAAAAAGGGGATAAGAAAATGCTAAAAGGGACTAGAAATTAAAGATGCTAGGGATTCTAAAACAACACTCCAAAAAAAGTTTTTTTTTCCAATGTCTATAGAAAAAAAGTTAGAGATAAGAATAGGTCCCTAAAAAATAACTATGGCACCTTACTGACCAATGAGATTGAAATGTTGCTCGATTTTAAATAATTATTTCCTCTCCTTGTTTTTACATCAGGAAGACACTAACAATATTCCCAGTAATTAATTTTTATAGTGGGCTAGAAGAAGATAAATTATGTTAACATCACGTCACTAGTGCAATGGTTGTGAAGCAGATAGACATACTGAAGCAAAATAATGTCGTCGGGTCCTGATAGGTTTTTTTCAAGGGTTCTTAAGGAATGCAAAATGGAACTCTGGGGAAACCATTACCTTAATATTTTTAATTTATCTCTTCAAACAGGTGTAGTGTTTCTGATATGTTGGAAGATGGCTAATGAATTCCTATTTTTTAAAACGGGGACAAGCTCGTTACCGTCAAATTACCGCCAATAAGCTGACCTCCAATTGTAGGCAAATTTACTAGAGTCAATTATAGCTGAGATTATAAGAAGCCATCTCGATAAGCATAGCTTGATTAATGATACTCAGCATGGATTCACAAGAGGCCGGTCTTGTCTAACTAATTTATTAACTTTCTTCAGTGAAGCTTTTGAGGCTCTTGACCACGATAAAGAATTTGATATTATTTACTTAGATTTTAGAAAGGCTTTTGATAGAGTTCCGCACCATAGACTGTTACTAATGATGTATAAAGCTGCAGTATGACCTCTGGACTTCTGTTGCTTACACTTCTTGATATAAATCCCAGTAATCTATTTTGCCTATAACTTACGCTTAGGCATTGCTGTCTTGGTTTAAGGTTGCTGCTCACCATAACCCCCAAGTCCTTTTTGCAATCTGTATGGCTAAGTTCTACATCATTTAACTTATAAGTACTAGGGTTATGGGTACTCCCAAGCTTCAGAACCTTGCATTTATCTACAATTGAACTGCATCTTCTGTCCACTTTTTGACCAAGAAAGAGTTAGTTTAAATCCACCTGAAGTCCATAAACATCTACGTTTGAATCAATTTACCTACCTATCTTTGTGTCTCTTCTCATTCGGCGAATTTGCACATAATCACTAAGTAAAATTCCCTCATCAAGATCATGTTTAAATATTATACACAACAACGGCACCCAAGACTGATCCCTTTGGAAAACGCCACTTGTTACAGAATCCCCACTCGGATTTAACCCCATTTTATGACACTCTCCTGCTCTCCTGTCAGTTGAGCCATACTCGATCCACGAGAGCACTTTCCCTCAATGCCATGAGCCAGCCTACATTCTTTAGTAAGGCCTCACCTAGATTTATGCAGCTCAGTTCTGGTCTCCGTATTACAAAATGGTACATAAATTCGTTAGAAAACATTCAGCTTAGGATGACTAAATAATACATAGCATTTAGAAATCTTCCTTATGAAGAAAGATTGAAGCTCTTAAGGTTACATTCACTTGTTAGACGATGAATGAGGGGAGACCTGATCGAAATGGTATAAGTGGAAGATAGTATTAATAAAGGGGATATAGTAAGGTCTTGAGGAATGTCTCCTCCAAGAGAGAACCCGCAGTAATGGAGTTAAATAGACAAGTTTTAGATTTAGAAAGGACATAGGAAAGTATTGTAGGAAATAGGGTATTAGATTGAGTGGAACAGGTCTACCTAGTTGGTTATTGAAGGCTAGGACTTTGGGTAGTTTCAAATCAAGGTTGGATAAGTACATGATGGAGGGGTTGGATTTGAGTGGACATTCACAATCAGGCTTATTTTCTTTGGTAGCATTGAAATTGGGTTTGGCAGATGTTTTTTAAGTGGGATGAATTGGTAAAAGACCTTCCTAGTATGGGCCAACAGGCCTCCCTGCAGTGTTTCCCCCCTCCTTTCTATTGTTCTTATGTTCCTATGTAAAACTTTTTCCGTACTTCCTGGGGACCATCATACCTGGCTTGTAGAGCATGACCTGGTACTAATTTCTGAGCCAGTCACCTCATGGCTGAAACTAGGTTTTTCTAGCCAGCCTCTCATGCAGCTGTCAAATGCTTCCACATAATGAATGTGATGTGCTTCAATGATGGTTTTTCATTTACCTCTTCAACACTCTTTCAGAGCCACAGCGAGAAAGGACCCGCACTTGGTGTCCGGATATTAATAAACTCAAACGGGGTAAACCCAGACTTTCTTTGCCTCACTTCTCTCATAATAGCGAACAGAAAGAAAAGTTACGACCTTTATTCCCAGCTCTAGAAAACTGCTCAAAGTCCTGATGAAATCTCTCTAAGCACCATTGTGACTGTGGGTGCATAAATGGTTAAAAAGAACCTGACTTTATTCCTAGGTGGGATAATGCTTCTCTCTAAAGATCGTAGAAGTGAAGTGGGGGGGGGATCCCTGATCCAACTGAATCTGGGGGGGGGGGGGGGCCCTGGCAATCCAACCTGGGAGAAACTTTCATCATGTTCTCAACAATACAAGGGCATTAATTTTTCTCAAAGAATACTTTCGAAAGCGTGTACTGTGTCTAAATAGTAACAAGTTATAGGTTCCCTAGTTTGGTTATCGAGCAATTGTACCAATAGTCTTTGAAAGAGACTGAGAATGGTTCACCATCAGTGGTTATAGGTGTGTTGTGTGTTGGCTTGCCCGTCACTTGACAGAGACTTGACAACGTCGCTCCATGATCAGCCACAGTTTTCCTTCGTTTTTGGCAAAGTGAAATGTTTTTGCCAGTTTACTTAGTGTCTTCCTGTACACTCAAATGTCCTCTTTATGGGGACTACTTGAGCAAAATCAATACTTGCTCACGATAAGTAACTGGTAAAACTACAAGAAGCTGACTGTGCTGGAAACACTATCAAGCTTAACTTACAAGTATTTTATTCTTCCATAAGTTACCGTTACTATAATATCAAGATTCTTTGCTTCACTCTCAGTAACTGCTTATATCTCTCAGTCGTTTCTAGAGACTGATCAACAAACTGATCCTTGATTATAATCGTCATGAGCTAAAATTTTAAACGCAGTTGTGTCTTGACTAGGCTGATGAACGGGGGGGGGGGTGAGTGTTAATGTGGTGGTCCCGCAGTGCATCACTGAACATATTCAAAGTAAAATTATTATTATTAACAACTAACACAACATGAACAAGGATGGTTTGTTGTATCGTTTTGACATGGCTTTAGTAATTGCACTTACAGGAAATAAAATAGTCTTCTCCTTTACAAACCCCTCCAGGGAGGTTCCTTGATGCTGGTGAGGGGCTCTTGATCTAGGAAATTGGATCTTGTGTTCCAGTTCCCATGAAATTGAGCCCTGAATGCCCTTGCACCCCCCCCCCCACCCACATGCGCTGTATAATCCTATGGGTCGCGTTTCTCGTGTTACGTAAATGAATTTGAAGGTCGCAGATGTAATCAATGGCAAAATGCAAATGCATGCATGTATACATATATGAAAGCATATTATGTATGCATTGCCATATATATTATATATATATATATAGTATATATATAATATAGTATATATATATATATATATATATATATATATAATATATATGTGCATAATATATATATTATATATAATATAATATATATATATATATATTATATATATATATATATATATATATATATATAAATATAAATTAATACAATAAAAAATATAGGGAGGTACCACCTCTAGAACTTTACTGGGACTTTTTCATCTTCAGAGAAGAACAAGAAACGAACCCGTCAGGGAAAACTCAAGGTTCTCACGGGAGCTTGTGTGTGTTGTGTTAGTGTGTGTGTGGGTGTGTATGTGTGTGTGTGTCTGTGTGTACAGAGTTTTAACCCTATTATGTAATTAAGCTGTGTTAACAGTGGGCACTTGTCCTACATGAGGCTTCTTTGTTATAATGTCTTTGACCAAAGTAACAGTGAACATCATCACACGTCCCTATGTCACCACCTATGACATCACGCAACATTATCTAAGACCCAGTTTTTTTGGTAAATCATTATCAGTCTTTCTTGCATATTATAACTTAATTCAATACTGACCGGCTATCAAAACATTACCTAAGATTAAATACATTTGTAACTCTACTAACATCTACTCATATATCTTTTCCAAACCTATAAATGCACCAAAGTGCAAACTTTCCTTTAATAAGTGTTGTTAACTTCAGTATTTCAGTGTTTTACACATGATCCACAGATTAACCTCCACTTTCTGCATTAACACTCCTTCATTGTTATCCATATTATTTTTACCAACACATCAACAATGGATAATTATACACACACTTACCTGGTCTGGTCAACAGTCATACTCCATTATGATTATGACATTCTTTAATGTTTTTTAACCCTTTCGTCTTATACCTTCTTATTGCCTCATTTCTTTTATACTGACTGGCCTAAGTCTGCTGACAGCAGATCAGCCAAGCTGACAGCAGAGTCAACCAAGCTGACAGCTGAAGGCAACCACAGAACAGGTGCTCTTTTCCTTTATTTGTGATTATTATGTAGACCATAGAAGTTTTTTTTTCTGTTTACATTTCAACTTTCATTCACAGCACACATATCACTACAAACAACTACAGTAAATATACATCATGTGTACACGTTCTCAATAGACATATCTGCACTCTCCCAACCCATTGATTTAAGACGAAATAAGAAACATCCTTATTAATGGGATTTCAATTTTCTTAAGAAATTGGAATGGGGGTTCAACTTTTGGGAAAACATGTAAATACGTAAGAAAGTGATTAACTTTGAGATAGACTTGTGGTTAAGACAAAGAAAGACCCATTCATTCTTCATTCATCCATTAATAACATAAACATTCACTCACCAAAATACAAAATAAAACTTTCGGGGACGAAAGCAAAACTGTCAACTTGAATGATTCAATTTACTGACCAATAAAGAATTTTGGTGGTGGCTCTACAACCCTGGCCAGATAACGAACGGGTGTTAATGTCTCTCCATACTGTCGTTTATGTACTGTGATGTTAACCCATCTAATGCACACTGAAAGTTGTGGTGCACTATGTTGCAGTAAGTAATGAAAAAGACACAATTAGAAAGAAGCTAATTGGAATGAACAAGTTTTGTTTCACAAGTGAAAGCTTCCTCTCTGCTTTTATGTGTTTTTTCACCCACCATCGTTGTGTGTGATGTGTTTAAGCCTTTCTGATACACCAGAGTTAATAACAAATATGTAACCAGGTCTTCTAAATACCTGATAAAGAATTATTGGTAAGATTCTTTTCTTTGATTCTGTTGTTAAGATTTCAAGTGTTTAAGACTGAATGCTATTGGCATAATATACAGGAAGGATTGTTAATCAGAGACTAAGGTAGAAGACCTCTCTGGTAGGTTTCTGTTGGAAATAGTGCTGGCAAACTTGTTGGTAGAAAGACTCGAGGTAGCGGTTTTTCGTTGTTACGTAAAAATAAGATGAATTAAGATCAGCAGGTATTATACGTCTGCGTGATGGTGGTGTCTTCCACCGAGATTATCCCTTCCAGTGACCTTTGTATTTCATTTCCTTCCTGATGGGAAAGACTTTTGTCCCCTTTGTCACATCACCGATATATTCGGTGCAGATGCTACCTCTAAAGTAAATTAAATGATTTATGATATATATTAGTGAACACAGTAGAGAGTGACCGTGTCATCCATGACTGTGTTCTCATTTTCTCTTTCGTCCTACAAAAAAAACATTACTCGATATATAGAAAACCCTCACAAACCTCAAAAAAATTATTAATAGCATTCCAAGAAGTAAGGAATACACCAAGCCCGCAGCAGCTTACACCAACTGCTAATAAAATTGGTGACCAATAGAAATTCGCCTGTGCTGACAAACTAGAGTTGAAGAAATAAAGACACATGTGCACATCTGGGAAATCTTTATTGTAGACTTTCGTCATCCAA
>NC_069410.1:70231255-70241255 GCF_026875155.1 Cherax quadricarinatus
GGAAAAAAAGGGTTTGAAAAGATTCCAACAAGGGGTTTTTCTGGGAATTTTGGGAAAAAAAGGGTGGGGAAGGAGAAATGGGGGGCAAAAAAAATAAAAAATTTTAGAGAGGTTTAAAATAAAAGCCATTTCCAGAGGGGACCAGAAAGGGGGAACCATTGAAGGGCCGGGGGAAGTGGAAAATTTTTTAAAACCCCGAACTAAAATGGGTTTGGGAACAAAACAAAACACAACAAAAAAACCACCCAAAAACCAACACAGGAAAGGGGGGGCCCTCGACCCCCCCCCCGCCCCCAAATGGTATACAAACCCCAAACCCCAACACACACACACACAACACACACACACCAACACAAACCCACATTCAACACACCAACAATTAACAAAAACCCACACCCCAAACACACTCAAAACACCACACCCCAACACAAACAAAACACACACAACACACAACAAAAACCCCACTAAACAAAAACCCCACACAACACACACAAAAACACACACAACACACACACACAAAAAACCCCCCCCCCCAAAAACACCGGGCCTAGTGTCTAATTGACATGTCCTAGGACAAAGGGAAAACTAACAACACACACACATGCACACTCAACACACACACATCAACACACACACACCATAAACATACACACACACCCCAACTCACACACACACACACAACACACACACACACCCCCCCCCCCACCCACAAACTACACACTAAACAACACACACTCAAAAAAACACAACTCAACACACACATTCAAACACACACACACACACACACTCAAAACACACACACACACGTGCCCCCACACCAACACACACCGTCACGTGGAGGAGTCTCGGGGGTTGAGCTCGTGTTTTGGGGGTAATTTCTGACTTACCAAAAGGGAATAGAGGTGGGATATATAGTGTCCGCAAAAGATTTGTGAGAAGGTTCAAGAACCGACTGTGAAAATAGACAATGTGCAACTCTTGGGTATCTTTATTGAGGAAACGTTTGCCACACAGTGGCTTCATCAGCCATACGTGGGAAATTTTAAAAAAGAGGAGAAAGTAATCGTCCATAAAACATGATCGATGTGTTCAGCCCATAAATCTAATAGATTGAGGAAAAAAAAAGCGGGGAAAAAAAAAAAGCGAAATACTAGGAAAGGAGAAAAGGGATAAACCCAGCAGAGGTCATAGAGCGAACAGAGCAGCAAGGGCAAGCACCCACACAACTTCCCAAACCCCACAACCTTCACACCACCCCAACACAACTACTCCTACCACAGTTCCCCAACCCCACCCCATGGAGTCGGAAGGGGCAAACCCTTGCAAAAAATACGGGAGTTTTTGATAAGGTAACAAAGTAAGACACAAGGGAGAGGGGTGGTGCACTGCATTTTCTTGGACTGCAAAAAGGGCCCTTTGACCATTTTCCCCCACGGGGAATTATGCAGAAGCTAGGGATCATGCACTATAACGGGAAGGGGACTGCAATGAATCGGGAAAATACCCTACAGGGAGGAACAACGAGTCAGGGTACTGATGATCACGTGGGGGGCCTGTACGGGGGGGGTCCACGGGGTCAGTCCTAGGAACGGTTGTTCTTGGAAAAGCGAATGAAATGACGGAAGGATAGAAAATAGTGTCCCTGTTTGCAGACATGTGAAGAAAAGAGAAAATCAAATCTTTTGGGATCGGGGAAGGATACACGTGGCCTGAAAGCTGGACACAGGGTCAGCAATGGTATTCGAATTTGACCCCGTCAAATGCAAAGTCATGAAGATCGGGGAAGGGCAAAGAAGACGCAGACAGAGTATTGGTTGGGGGCCCAAAACTGCAAACCCCCCTCAAGGAGAAAGATCTCGTGGTGAGTATGACACCGAGCGGGTTCCGGAAGACAATCAACCAATAATGTTTCCATATGGACGTGTGGAAAACCCGAAAATAGGGGTTCCGATACCTTATTAAAGGAATCGTTAAGGGCACTGTACACCGCTAGTAGGCCCTACGGAGTATGAAAGCCCCAGTTTGGAACCCACCCCGGGGTCAAGACGTCAAAAATTAGAGAAAGTGAAAAGGGTTTGAACGGCGTCCCCAGAGCTAAGGGAATTCCTACGAAGAAAAGTTAAGGAAAAACGGGATGGGGAACTGAGGGCATGAGGATTAGGGGAGAATGATAACGACATACTAAAATTGCGAGGGAAAAATAAGGGGACAGAGACAGGTGTTTCCCGAGAGGGGACACAGAAACAAGGGGTCACAATTGGGGAAATTGAAACTCAGAGATCAAAGGGGGGTTTTGGGAAATATTTTTTTCAGTCAAGATTGTCAGTAAGTAAATGTCTAGCAGTGTGTAGTGGAGGCAGGAAACCAACATAGCTTTACGACGGGTATGATAAAGTATGGGCAGGGAAGAGGGACGTAGTGCGCAGTGGAGAGGGGGGTCCAGGGGCTGAGTCTCCCCCCACCCCAATTAGGTGATACACACACACACACAAACCCCCACAAAAACACACACACACACACACTTACACACATTTAAAACCCCACAACACACCACCGATAAAACAGGCCTATGCTAATCGAATGTGCCCCAGGACAAAATGGTAATTAACACACACCACACACACACACACACACACCCGACGGTGTAAGGGCAAAAACAAAGTGCAATAAGAATGGGGAAAAAATACAGAAGGCAGGAACACACGAAAATGGGGGATCAGTCGCAGAGCCAGGAATGAGTACGCAAGGGAAGGAGGAGGCCCCGGAAGTATGAAAAATGACATAGCATCGAGAATCAAGACTGACCCCAAATGTTTGAAAAAGCCACAGGAGGAAGCAAAAGCAAAAACCAGGTATCAATTAAGACAGAAGGTGGGGAAACCACAAGGAAAAGACAGGAGTTTTTGAGGAACTGAACAGGGGAATTTAAGGAAGTTTTTACAGAGAGACAGGGAAAGGGCGTGGGGGAAAACGCCAGAAGGGAACTCAAGGGGAAAATACCAACAAGTGTTGGTGAAATACAAAAAGAGGAGGAGGGGAAGAAAGCTCTTAAATGACCTTGACACCTCAAAGGCGATGGGGCCCACAAATCTCCCCATGGGGCCCTTTAAAAAGGGGCAGAGATCGTGTGTCCCCCTAACCCCAATTTCAACACATCCCTTGAAACGGGAACTACCTGAGAAAAGGGAAGACGCTAAAGTAGTCCCCATATTTAAGAAAGGAAACAGAAACGAGGGGACTAAATACAGCCCGTGTCTCTGACATGTATTGGTGCAAAGTCATGGAGAAAATCAGGGGGGGAAATGGTCGAACACCTGGAAAGGAACAAATTATAAATGAAAACCAGCATGGGTTCATGGAAGGCAAATCTTGTTACAAACCTCCGGATTTTATGCAAGGGAACAGAAGTAAAAAACGAAGAGAGGGGTTGGTAGATTGCGTTTTTTCCTAGACCGGAAGGCCTTTGACACTTCCCCACAAGGATTAGTGCAGAAGCTGGAGGATCAGGGACACGTAAAAAGGGAAGGGGACTGCAATGGATAAGGGAATCTGACAGGGGGGCAGAACGAGTCATGGACTGAAAAGGTATACAGTGGGGGCCTGTTAGAAAGGGGGCCCCCCAAGGGGGCAGTTCTAGGACCATGCTATTTTTGAATATGGAACGACATGATGGAAGGGAAAGACTCTGAAGTGTCCCCGTTCGCAGAGACGTAAGTTGATGAGAAAATTAAATCGGTGAGGAGAGCAGGACGCAAAAAGACCCGGAGAGGCTGGACATGTGGTCCATAACTGCTTCTCGAATTCATCCAGCAATGCAAAAACATGAAGTTGGGGAGGGGGGAAAGAAGACCCGCAACGAGTTAGGGTAGGTGGACAAAAACTACAGACCTACTCAGGGGGAAAAAACCCTTGGGGGGGACCATAACCCGAGAATCACCGGAGGCCACATCAACCAAATAACCCCTGCAGCTACGGGCGCCTGGGAAACCTGAAATACGTTCCGATACCTTAATAAGGAACGTTCAAGACACTGTACACTGTGTATGTTAGGGCCCCCTCTGGAGTATGCAGCACCATTGGGAACCCCCACCTGGTCAAGCACGTCATGAAGTTAGAGAAAGTACAAAGGTTTGCAACAAGGCTAGTCCCAGAGCTCAAGGGAATGTCGTACGAGGAAAGGTTAAGGGAAATCGGACTGACGACACTGGAGGACAGAAGGGTCAGGGGAGACATGATAACGACATACAAGATACTGCGGGGAATAGACAAGGTGGACAGAGATAGGATGTTCCAGAGAGGGGACACAGGGACAAGGGGTCACAACTGGAAGCTGAAGACTCAGACGAGTCACAGGGACGTTAGGAAGTATTTCTTCAGTCATAGAGTTGTCAGCAAGTGGAATAGCCTAGCAAGTGAAGTAGTGGAGGCAGGAACCATACATAGTTTTAAGAAGAGGTATGACAAAGCTCAGGAAGCAGAGAGAGAGAGGATCCAGTAGCGATCAGTGAAGAGGCGGGGCCAGGAGCTGAGTCTCGACCCCTGCAACCACAATTAGGTGAGTACAATTAGGTGAGTACACACACAAACACACACACACACACACACACACACACACACACACACACGCACACAAACACACACACACACACGCAAACAAACACACACACACACACACACACACACACACACCGCGTGGGTCCATGGGTGCAAACGTGGGCACACAAGGCTCCGAGAATCCTAGTGTTTTTAAGGGTGCAGTGACTGCTAACAGTAATCAGTGGTAGTGACATCGTCAGTGAGCAATAATACGAGTGATAACTAAAGTTATTAGTTAGAAAAAGTCGTGAGAAAGCCTGAAATTATCCATTATCCAAAATTATCCAAACGTTTTGATCTACTAGGCAGCGGTAGGCCTGAAGCAGTGACGTCACGACAAGTTGTGTGCCATTATACATATAAAGTGAAGTGTATATAATGTGAAGTGTATACTATCATAAGTGAAAAGTGAAATCGCGTGAGGAACGAGGGATGTATGAGCACATGTGGTTATAATCATCACGGATGAAGGATCTCCAAAATAGGGATTTAGGCTAGTACGACGACTACGTCATCAGTATCTGGCAACTTGGCACGACCGTTGCCAGCGCAAGTATCACCTATATTGTGGTTTGCATGTCGTAGGCTTGGCTTGGCTTGGCCTTGCATCGCTGTTAGGTACTGGTCACTCACTCCTGCAAGCTATTACAGTAGTTATTAGTAGTAAGTAAACACTTAGGAAGTAGGAAGTCCTCTCTAAACGTGAACAAAGGAATAGGATAATAACCGCAATAATTGATACTTTAAAATCCAGAAAGACAATTGCGAAGAGTGTAGCTTTTAGGAAAGACAAAAAACAGAGAGGTATAACGGATCTACCCCCCCCTAACCATCCCTCCCACCCCCCCCCCCCCCCCACCCGTCCGACACTTAGTGATGGCCTTTAAGACCCTTGTAGCAATTATCGTTTTTATAACCAGAAATACTGGTATGTATTAACAGTATCTCTCCCGCAAACCTCCCCATACCACACATTACCACATACACACAACATACACACACACACATACACACATATACATACACACACACATACACACACACGCATACCACACACACATACCACAAAAAACATACACACACACACACACACATATACACACACACACATATATATAACACACACACACACACACACACATACACATACACACACACACATACACACACACACACACCACACACACACACCACACACACACACACACACCACACACACACACACACACTCACACACACACACACTGTAAAGTATGTGCGGTCCAGCCCCAGGAGGTTGGGGGTCAGGTAAAGGAGTTGTGGGCAGCAAAGGACCACTGAGGACTGCATTACAACGCAGAAGCACCTACTCTACTTCAGTACATAATAAACCCACACATAATTCCACACAAAATTACACATACACACACACACACACACACCACCACACAACACACACACACACACACACCACACACACACACACATATCCAGACTCACACATACACGCCCCCCCTCACCACCGACATCTCACTTTCTTCCTCTGATCCTCACTCCCTCGTTCACCCTCCCTCCCCGTTAACCCTCCCCTCCCCACCCCTCCCCCCCTCTCCCACCCTCCCCACCCCTCTCCCACATAGCCAAGTTTCCTCCACTACCACCCCCCCCCCCCCCCCCTTGACATACACACACTAAACTAACACAGAATTAATAGGTTACCCCCCCTCTGAGGCAATCTGGATAAAACAAAATGGGTTTAGAGAGCAACAAGAAAAACCCAAGAGACAGAGGAGGAAGATCAAGGAAGATGGGCAGCAGAGCTCATTAAGAAAAGGGATCATGAATGGGAAATGAAACTAGAAGAACTTAGCATGAGAATGGAAGAGAGGATATTATGGAAAGAGGAATGGGAGGTGCATGTCAAAGCAGCAGAGGCTAGGATCAGTGTTTTAGAGAGAACTGAAAAATCTGAAAAACAGCTAAAGAACTAAAGAACATTTTGGATTGAACAATAGAGACTGCTACCTCAGCCACAAATAAGGGACTGTTGGGAAGAAGGGGCACAACTGCATGGGGAAGCTCTATCAGAGGAGGACTGTAGTAAATGACAGAGCTAAAGCTTCCCATGTGGAGGCCCTAACAGACAACACCAGAGCCCAAGGAAAGCCGCAGAAGGGAAATGACAGGCCATTGAGCCAAGTACATTAGCCAGTGAAATGAAGAAAGGAAAGCTGCAGTGCAGGAAACAAATTAAATGAGGGGATACACAGAGATATGCAGTGGGAGAAGGAAAGGGTGAGGTCAGTCTTTGTGTATGGGCTCCAGGAAGTTTGAAGGGGAAACATATGAAGCAAGAAAAACAAGGGCGAAAAAAGCAATTGAAAGTCATCATGAAAGCATTAGGAGAGACAACATGAGCAGCTGGAAAATTTTCAGGAAATAGGGGGGTTTGTAAAAAAAAGAACCCGCCAGTGAAGGTGACCTTCAAGGCAGAAGTGACTCGGTCAGGATAATGCAGGAGAAAGCAGATTAAGGGACATGCCGGCATACAGGAAGGTGTATCTCGACCGCGACAGAGGCACAAGAAGAATGGCAGAAACTGAGAGGATGGTACAAAGGCGAAAGGAGGATAGATGAGGGGATGGAGCCGGCCCAGGACAGGAGATCCCAGACCCGGAAGAAGATCAAATACAGCCTCCCTCACAACTTCTATAGAAGCCTCCCAACCAGGTCAACCCCTGTGCAACCAAACACTCTAAATCAAAACACCCATGCAGAGAACCTCCCAATGCCCCCACCCACTACATAACAAACTCCACCCCCACAGCAACAACCCATAGTTCCTTACAGGTCTCCATTCCAACCCCAATTACCTCCCAGACTACGTCTTAGAAAGAAGTTGATGGTGTGGTATACAAATGCAGATGGAATAACAAACAAGTATTGGGAGTGGCACGAAAGGAATCAAATGAGACCATCCCCAGGACATAATGCACTCACTGAAACAATACCTCACCAGATAATTACAGATTCAATATTCCATCCGCGGTACCAAATCCTCGGAAAGACAGAGGGAGGAGAGGGAGAGGAGGAGTTGCACTGCTCATTAAAAAACCAGTGGGATTTTTGAGAAAATGGGAAGGAATGGATGGCATGGGCGAAAGGGATCCTTAGTAGGAACAATCCAGTCTGAGGGGACATAGGTATAATTGCAGTAATGTACAACCCACCACAGACTGAGGATGGCCAAGAGAAGAGTACGATGAGAGCAACAGAGCAATGATCGCACCCTAGCCGATGGTGGCAAAAGAGCACACAGGGGGGGAGCAAAGTTACTAGTTATGGGTTATGATCAATCACAAGGAAGATTGGGACAGGGAAAACCTGGAGCCCCATGGGGGTCCTGAAATGAAGAGCCAAGATGATGGATGTGGTACTGGAAAACCTCATGCATCAACATGTTAGAGGACATATCAGAGAGAGAGGAGAGGATGAACCAGCAGGCTGGACCTTGTATTCACCATGAGTAGTTCGGACATCGAGGGTATCATGTATGAAAGGCCCCTGGGAGCTAGTGATCATGTGGTTCTGTGCGTTCGCTACATAGTTGAGCTCCAAGTGGAGAGAGCAGCAGGAATTAGGGTGGAAAAAAACCAAACTAAAAAGGGGGAACTACCCAGGCATGAGGAACTTACTTCAAGACATTCAGTGGGAAGGGGAACTGTCAGGAAAACCAGTACAAGAAATGATGGACTGTACCAAACAAAATGCAACGGAGGCAGAGAAGAGGGGTTTGTTCCCAAGGAAAACAGAAATAATGGGAAGAACAGAACGGTCCTTGGTTACCAAGGTGTAGGGAGGGCAAAAACTAGGTGTACTAGAGAATGGAAAAGGTATAGAAGACAGAGAATCAGGAAAATAAAGAAATTCAGCGAAGAGCCCAGAAACGATTATGCACAGGATAAGGAAGGGAGGCTCAGAGACAATATGAATGGACATTGCATCAAAAGTAAAGACTGACCCGAGCTTTTGTACAGCACTCAGGAGGAAAAACAACAGTCAAGGACCAGGTAATCAGACTGAGGAAGGGTGGTGGGGATTCACAAGAAACGACCAAGAGTGTGTCAGGAGCTGAACACAGATTTAAAGAGGTATTTACAGTGGGAACCAGTAGGACTCAAGGAAAATCAGAACAGGGGGGCACACCAGCAGTGCTGGGTGAGGTACATATAACCAAGGGAGGAGGTTGGAAGAAGCTGCTATGCGAACTGACACCTCAAAGGCAGTGGGACCAGACAACATCTCTCCATGGGTCCTTAAAGAGGGAGCAGAGATATTGTGTGAGCATTAACAAAGATCTTCAACAATCATTTGAAAATGGGCAAAACTCACTGAGGTATGGAAAATGGCAAGTAGTCCAATTTTAAAAAGGGAGACAGACTGAGGCACTAACTACGACCTGTATCACTCTAACATGTATAGTATGCAAGGTCATGGTGAAGATCATCAGGAGGTGAGGTGGTGGGGCACCTGGGAAAGAAACAAGAGTATAATTGCAACCAGCACGTTTAGGGAAGGAAAATCTGTGTCACAAACCTACTAGAGTTTTATGACAAGGTGACAAGAAGTAGAACAAGAGAGAGCGGGGTGGGATTCGACTGCATATTTTTGACTGCAAGAAGGCCTTCGCACACAGTTCCTCACAAGGAGGTACTGCAAAAGCTAGAGGATCAGCACAATAAACGGAAAGGCACTGCAATGGATCAGAGAATACCTGACAGGGAGGAACAACGAGTTCATGGTACGCGACGAGGTGTTTCAGAGTGGGCGCTGTGACCAGCGGGGTTCCACAGGGGTCAGTCTAGGACTGTGCTGTTCTTGGTATATGTGAACGACATAACGGAAGGGATATAATCAGAAAGTGTCCTTGTTTGCAGATGATGCGAAGTTAATGAGAGAATCAAAATTCATCTCCTCAGGCAGGACACAAAGAGAACCTGGACAGGCTACCAGCCTGGCAGCAACTGGACATGAATTTAACCTAGCCAAATGCAAAGTCATGAAGATTGGGGAAGGGCAAAGAAGACCGCAGACACAATATAGTTTAGATGGCCAAAGACTGCAAACCTCACTCAAGGAAAAAGATCTGGGGGTGAGCATAACACCGAGCATATCTCCTGAGGCGCACATCAATCAGATAACTGCTGCAGCATACGGGCGCCTGGCAAACCTACGGATAGCGTTCCGATACCTCAGTAAGGATTCGTTTAGACTCTGTATACCATTTACGTCAGGCCATACTGGAGTATGCAGCACCAGTTTGGAATCCACACCTAGTCAAGCACGTCAAGAAATTAGAGAAAGTGCAAAGGTTTGCAACAAGACTAGTCCCAGAGCTACGGGATTGTCCTACGAAGAAAAGTTG
>NC_069410.1:70243755-70258041 GCF_026875155.1 Cherax quadricarinatus
GCTTGATACTACTTTCTCAACTTTTTGAAAATCAATTGGATGGTTAAAATCTCTACATGAATAAATAGAGCATTGGAATCTTGTCCAGTTAAAAGCTATATTTACGTTGTTTTAATCTTAGTTCGAGATTTTTACCAGTTTTGACCGTAATAAACCCTTTATCGAAAATTTTACAAGGAATCTTATAGACACATCCATCAGCATTTTGGGGGGAATTCTTTATCAAAAGTTTTTTTTACTGTATCAAGATTTTTGAATAAAATTTTTAATTTTTAAAAGCCCTTAAGAAGAGAAGGATATCAACCAAGTTTTCATGGTAAGGGAGAACCAACATATTTTTAGTTGAATAAGGCTGGTTGCCCCTTTTGGATTATAAAAAGTGTTTCTAGCAACTTTAAAAGATTTATCAATTACATTTCTTGGGTATTTTAAATCATTACCTATTTCATAAATTTTGGATATTTCCTCATCTATGAAACTCAGGACTACAAATTCGTAAAGCTCTCAAAAACATTGATGAGAAAACAACAGTTTGACTCTATCTTGATGCGAGGAATAATAGTGGACATAGGAACAGTTATTTGTAGGTTTTTCTGTAAATTTTAAAATTTTGAATTCATTATTACCCTTAATAATTAAAACATCTAGAAAAGGCAATGAGTTATTTTCTTCAAACTCAACAGTAAAGTTTATAGAAGGGGCTAAGCTATTTAATTTTCCAAAAAAAGGGTGTATATCTACATTTTTGGGCATAAGACACAAATATCATCAACATATCTAAACCATTTAGCTCTATAGGGAGGATTGTGTTAAGCAACCTTTTTCAAAAAATTCCATGTATGGTTACTAAGAACAGGTAAAAAGAGGATTCCATTGCCATACCAAACTTCTGAGTGAAAAACTTATCATTAAATACAATTTTGCATCAACAATGCAAAGTTAATAAGTTTAATGATAGTAGGAACTGGCAATGGTAAATCATAGTTAACGAGTTCTTCAGATAAGAAACTTAATAAATCATCAACAGGAACTTTCGTAAACAAGGAAGTAACATCAAAACTAACCATGTTAAAATCATTTAAGTCAGTCAAGGAGCTTAATTTATCAACCAAATCTATGTTGTTTTTAACATTAAAGTTAGAAATTTTGCCAACAATAGGGCTCAAAATATCCACAAGCCATTTGGATAATTTATATGAAACTGACCCTATGGAGCTAATAATTGGTCTGACTGGATTCCCTGGTTTGTGTGTTTTTATTAGTCCATACATGTAAGGTAAAGAAACCTATTCTAAACTTAGGAAAAATCCCCTAGAAACCGTTAACAGCAATTTCAATAAAACAATAAAACTTCTACTGAAAAGCAAAGATGAATTAGTCAAACAATTTACTTCCACTAACCCATCTTTACCTTACATGTATGGACTAATAAAAACACACAAACCAGGGAATCCAGTCAGACCAATTATTAGCTCCATAGGGTCAGTTTCATATAAATTATCCAAATGGCTTGTTGATATTTTGAGCCCTATTGTTGGCAAAAATTTTTAACATTAATGTTAAAAACAACATAGATTTGGGTTTTATAAATTAAGCTCCTTGACTGACTTAAATGATTTTAACATGGTTAGTTTTGATGTTACTTCCTTGTTTACGAAAGTTCCTTTGATGATTTATTAAGTTTCTTATCTGAAGAACTCGTTAACTATGAATTTTACCATTGCCAGTTTCCTACTATCATTAAACTTATTAAACTTTTCATTGTTGATGCAAATTTGTATTTAATGATAAGTTTTACACTCAGAAGTTTCGGTATGGCAATGGGAAATCCTCTTTCACCTGTTCTTAGTAACCTATACATGGAATTTTTTGAAAACAAGGTTGCTTAACACAATCCTCCCTAATAGAGCTAAATGGTCAGATATGTTGATGATATTTTGTGTCTTATGCCCAAAAATGTAGATATACACCATTTCTTGGAAAATTAAATAGCTTAGCCCATTCTATAAAACTTTACTGTTGAGTTTGAAGAAAATAACTCATTGCCTTTTCTAGATGTTTTTAATTATTAAGGGTAATAATGAATTCAAATTTAAAATTTACAGAAAACCTACAAATAACTGTTCCTATGTCCACTATTATTCCTCGCATCAAGATAGAGTCAAACTGTCTGTTTTCTCATCAATGTTTTTGAGAGCTTTACGAATTTGTAGTCCTGAGTTCATAGATGAGGAAATATCCAAAATTTAGGGAAAAAGGTAATGATTTAAAATACCAAAGAAATATAAATTTATAAATCTTTTAAAGTTGCTAGAAAAAACTTTTTATAATCCAAAAAGGGGCAACCAGCCTTATTCAACTAAAAATATGTTGGTTCTCCCTTACCATGAAAACTTCTTAAGACTTTTAATATTAAAGTTGTATTCAAAAATCTTGATACAGTTTAAAAAAAAATTTTGTAAAGAATTCCCCCCAAAATGCTGATGGATGTGTCTATAAGATTCCCTTGTAAAATTTGCGATAAAGTTTATTACGGTCAAACTGGTAAAAATCTCGAACTAAGATTAAAACAACATAAATATAGCATTAGAACTGGACAAGATTCCAATGCTCTATTTATTCATGTAAGAGATTTTAACCATCCAATTGATTTTCAAAAAGTTGAGAAAGTAGTATCTAGCAAGTCCATGGTCGACAGGAAATAATTGAATCTTGTTTCATAAAAAGCAGTTTTGACAATAAATTGAATATTTCCTTGGTTTATATAAATTTGATCCATTTTAAAAATTAATAAATTTTGGGAAGAATTTAATAATACACTGGACAAAAAATTTTTTTAAATTTTTTCTTTGGTAAAATAGCTTGGGGTGATTTGGGGAAAAGGGAAAATCCAATTTGGGCTCGCCGCGCGTCACATGTTTAACCGTTGGGGATCTGATAGTGAGGTGCGGGCCCGGGGACCCCTTAATAGCTTTTTGGGATGTTCACTTTCATGTTCCTTGATAATGTGAGTAGCCCCACGAAAGCGTTTGGAATTTCCTATTCTTTCGAGGGGTTTTTTTGCATATTTTGAAACCCCTGTTTACTGTGACTTTTGCATATTATTATTATTTTAATATTTTATAATATATATTATATATATATATATATTATATATATATAAAAATTTATAATTATAATAATTACTTTTTAAAAATTATAATATTTATATATAATATTATATATATATATATATATTATATATATATATAGTATGTTATAATTTATATATATTATATAAATTATTTAAATATATATATATATTTAAATTAAATATATTATTTTATATAATATAAATAAATTTATATATATATATATAATTTATTATTATTATATATATATAATTATTAATATAATAATATATATTTTCTTTTTTTTTCCACAGGGCCCCGTATCCCCCCGAGGCGATGGCCAAAAAGGAAAAAGACTGTAAAGATAAGACCCCCTCTTGGGCGTGTTGTAAAGTTGCAGCTAAGATAATACATCAAGGGAAACATTTCCCTAAGCCCCTCAAATTTTTAGATAACCTACAGCTATTGTAAAAGGGGGCCAGTGCAAGCCGCATCAATGACGTAGCTGCTCGCTGAGGGTGACACTATTGACAAAGACTGGAAGTCCCACACTGAGCTTAATCTGGTAAATAATGGGAATTCTGTCATCGCTAAGGTCCCACAGACTGACAGAGTTCAAAAAACCCCCTTTGGAATTCTAAAAAAATTCCTCTGACCCCCACAGAGGAACAAATCCTCTACCAAAAACGAGGAAACCTTTTGGATCTGTTAATTCCCCTCCACCTGACTTCTGCTTCACCACGCCAGTCCCCTTGACAGTGCACAACCACTCTGATCTACCTGTCAGCACCATGCCGACCTATTCCAAAATTGGGTAGCATGCTTTACAAAAAGTTTAAAAGTCAGGAGTTTCTCCCCAAGTTTGGTGCAGTTAATAATCAGGGAACTTCACTGCACCGATCACCTACTGCCCAAAGTACAAACAGCAGGGGACCACTGTCGGAACTGGTAGAGGAGGGGCGGGGACGGGAAAGGCGTGGAGGAGGAAGACACTGTGCCGTCTCACCCCCCACAAACAAAATCTGGGAAAATCGCAAAACACAAGAGGTGCAAAATCCTAGCCCACCCTCCATGCATGGGTGTGCTCTCCGTCCCCAGAAAGGGCACCCCCAACAACTGCCTGGGGGAAATACCAGGTGAATTACTGTACAAGAAAGGAATCAGGAGGACCAGTGTCAGAAAAAAAAAGGAACTTGACAAAAGGGGCCCCCTGTTAGAGTCAGGTCTCAGAACAAACCAGCGGATCTCTAAAATTGGTGAACACACTCCACGTCACCCACTTAGCTATCCTATCCCACCCAGAGGTGGGGTATTGTGCCTTATAAAAGAACCCACGACCTACATCCCTGCGCGCCTCAGTACCTTACCTCTTCAAGGAAGGGCCCCTTACATTTCCTACCACCCACCACCTCAAGCGACCACTTCATCATGAGGAGCCGTTTAAGCATCCGCCGGCCCAACTTTTAGGGGTTTTCTTACTAAGTTGGAGAGCTCACACAATTTTGTGAACACTCGACGCCCCCGACATGATAGCTGTTTAAAAAAATTTTTTGGGGAGACGGATCCAAAAATTTTTTGCAAAAATTGCTGGCTACACCTCATGGATGGAAGTGACGGGCAAGGGCAAGTAGGAGGTGTTGCTTGTTGGCTTCTCTAAAAGTGTTCTGCCCCCCCCACTTTTATGTTCCACCCCTACACATCTTAAAAAATGATGTTCTTCAAGCTCTGTAAAACACTAGTACCTCTGTACTAGCATTCAAGTACAGACCTCAGGGCAAATGCAGACCCCATCAATTCCTAAGGGGAAAATATTGACCCCCTTCTGCTGCAACAAAACTTCAACATTTATAATTGTTGGTGACCTAAACCCACCTTATACAGGGGGGGCTTGATGCCCTTTCTTGCAGTGTTTGACATGAAAAAAATTTTGTTGTTTTTCCCTACTCATATTCTGGCTCCCCCCTTGACCCAGTGTGGTTTTGGGCAGAAGGCATAGTCACTTGTCAACCCCCGGGTACGTTGATCGTTACCACAAGGCTGTTTTTTACGACACTTAAGCCCCCAACAAAAAACGAGGTGAGGATCACACCCACAACCTGGCATGGGAAAGGGAAATTTGGCCCCCTTTTGCTCGGTCGCCCCCCCCGTTTGGGAAAAGTTTTTCCCCAAGGGGGATGTTGAAAACCCAAAGTGAAAGCCTTCACTGGACCATCCTTAACTCAAAAAACACATTCCTCCCCGGCAATATGTGACAAGCCTACAGATCAGCCTTGGTTTGCTTTCGTTGTAAGAGGGCTGCTCTGCTAAGTAAAAGCGGGCGAAGGATAAGAGACTCCTACCACCTAAAACAAAACTTGCACACCAAGCCTTGGGCTATGGGGACGTTAAAAAGTGGGTCATTCCCCAAAGGGGGAGGGGGACACAAAAAGAAAGCTAGAAAGGGTTTAGGGTAGGCTCCAAAACCGGTGGTCCCTGGTCAAGGCAGACAATTTTTATCTGCCGATAAAAACTTATTCCCCTCTAAATCGACGGGATGGGACCCCTCTACTATAGTCAAGAAAAAGCGGCCTCTTTGCTGAACATTTTTGCTCCAAAATGCAAGTTCCTGTCCACAAGGGCCCCTCCTGGGCACTGCAAAACGTGTCAAAACGTCAGTGGTACAATAAGGAGGAGGAGTGCATTTCCTTTTTAAATCGCTTGCCAAAAAAAAGGCTGGGGGCCCCCAAAAAGTTGAGCCACATTTTTGAAAGATTGCAGACCAGCTGGGGGCACCTAAATCGCATTTTTTCAGCACTGCCTAGTACGTGTAAATGGCCCTCTCTAGGGAAAGAGGAAAATGATCCCGTTCACGAAAGAAGAGAAAGCAAAAATCAGCAACTACAGCCAGTGTCACCCCCTGTCAATCACTGAAAGATCCTTGAAAAATAATCTCAAGACAAATGACAGAGTTTTGAACCACTCACTATTTTGTGATCGTAAAATATGGCTTCAGGAAAGGTTACTCTGCTGCTGATCTGTTGTTAAAACCTCTCCCAAGTGGCCCCCAGCAGGATAAACCCAAAAAGCCCGCTGTGGGGTAGCACGGGACATTCCCTGGCGTTTTCCCCGCCCTGGGGGACCAGGGCCCTCTTAGAAAAAAAATTTCAAGCTCGGGAATTGCAGGCTCTACGCTATGTCTCCTCGTGTTTTTCCTTCATGTAATCCTAAGTGTATTCTCAAGGAACGGAATCAGAAGACTCCTTTTGGGGGCAATGTTCCCAAGGAAGCGTGGGGGGCCTTTGTTTTGGAATGTCTACTTCAACGCCCCTTCTTCATTCACCCCAAATCACATGCAATGCAGACAAACTGACACTGCATCACTTATCAAGGGAAAAGAAATGCCAGCTGCGCTAACACTCAATACCACGAGAGGGGAAATAGATGGCAAGTAAATTTGCACCTGAAAAAAACGCAAATGATGATGGTCTCTAGGAAACATGATGGTAATGCTGGTGCAGTAGTAAGGATAAAAGGGGAGGGTGTTGGCACCTGGGGGAAAAATTTGAACCCTTTGGGGTGAAATTTGATCCAAATAACCATGAAGAACCATTTTTAAAATCTATCTTGCAAACAAGGCACCCAGGAAGTTACGCCCTCGCCGTATCTCGCATCTGCTTGACAGTAGGGGTTGCAAGATCCTGTACGAGGCACAAAGTACCCCCCCCCCCCCCACCCCTTAAATATGCTCCAATTTCTTGGGTTTGCCTGCCCCCCCCCCTCTCTGGGACTCTGAAGAGAGAGAACGAGCAAGGTTTTCATCTCTCGCCCGGACCCTTGGATGATCTGTCATTTTCAGCGAGCCTTCAACTAGTAGGGGTGTGGGTGGCCTTACGTTATGCCAAAGGCCAATATTGTCAAATACCACACTTGGGGTCCACTTCGAGGCAGCGTGAAACAAACTTTTATGCCACAAAGGCAGAAAGCAGCAAATTCTCTGGCTGTACCCTTCTCCCGAAATCACTCCCTGAGATATACATACCCAGGATGACTCGAGTATGGAACAAAAATTTGTACAGCAAAGATGTCAACGAATAAAAACGTTTTATCAAATGAAAATGCTCGCCCCCAGATGGGTCCAACTTTCACCTGTTCCCTACTTGATGTCTCAAAAAAAACAAAAAAAAAATGCTTCTAGAGCTGATGTAGGGAACAGCTCTTAGTTCCCAAAGAAGTTTTGGAATCCTTAACCCGTAAATAGCTTGTCAAAAAGAGGGGTCCCTTAACCTGCAAACCCTGGTAAAAAAAAAAAAAAAAAAAAAAAAAAAAAAAAAGGGGGGTTACTAGCCCTTTCTCCCGGCATTTTTTTGTCGCCTCTTACAACACGCATGGCTTAGGAGGAAAATTCTGTTCTACTTCCCCCCTGGAGATAAGAAAAATCAAGAACAAGAATAGAAAGAAAATAGCAGAAAAACCCAGAGGGGTGTATTTTTTATATATATATATATATAATATATATTTTTTATATATATATATTTTTAATATTTATATAATATATATTATATATATAAATATTATTTATATATAATATTATAATATTAATTTAAAATCTTTTTTTTGCTTTTTTTAGGGAAAAAATTTCATCCTGAAATCTCCCTACATCATGTGTAGGGAAGAAGGGAAAGGGTCGCGTGAAAATTAAATTTAAAAATTTTTTAAAAAACGATGAAAGAAAATAAAGTCTCAGGAAAATTAGGTCAAAGGTTAACAGTAATTTTTTTCACCCCGGGGCGCTGGAACCCCCAGAGACTTTTTATACTAAATTTTAAAAAAACAGTGTGAAGTTTTGCTCGTAAATTTTCTTTTATAAGAGTGGAAAGTAGTGAGTTTTTCCCAGTTTCTTACTTAATTTTTTTAAAAGTATTGTTACTGTTCCCCTTTTATCGGGGTGCGTGGGAACTACGTGCTGCATGCAAATGTAGCATTGAAGCCTTTTGTAATTATCTATGCTTTTTTTTGTTTTTTATTCCTTTTCTATTTTTTTTACTGCGTTTTTCTTTTCCTTACTCGGGGGAAACTAAACATTTTTTTTTTCCCCTAACTTGTGCTGTTTTTTTCTAGTTAATTTATGAAAATTTTTCGTAAATTTTTGTTTGTGTCTTTATTTGCTCATAGATTTGGGCGGTAAATAAGCTTAAATTTTTTTTTAGCGATGCGCCAGACTTAAAGTATGATATTTGCTGCTGCCCAATTTGGGGAGAAATTATCTTTTGTAGCCAAAAATTGAAACGGTAAAATACTTGCAACCAATTCCAGACTTGATAAACCCTTTCAACAGGTTAAGTAGCACTACATATTTACATGCATATATTACGAAAAATGGAGGTACCCGTGCTAATCCATTTTTTGGAGAACCCCTCATTACCCCACCCCCCGCCCTTTCCCAGGTTTTCATATATTATATATTATATATATATAATTTTTAAATAATTTTATAATATTAATATATTTATATATATATATTATTTTTTTATATATAATAATAATAATATATATATACATATATAATTAAATTTTAAATATATATATATATATATATATATTAATATATAAATTTTTAATAATATATATTATATAAAAAGTCGTGCCGAAATGTAAAATGGTCAATTAGCAAAAAACCCTTTAATATTAAGTCCTTTCAAATTTTCTTTATAATTTAAAGTATATTTTTTTTTATTTTTGTTAATGTAAAAATTTTTAAAGCCCAAAAAATTCTAAAAACTTTCCTAACCTTATTAAACAAGCGCATTTATTTTTTCCTAACCCAACTAAATTATTTTTTGATTTGTTTACAATAATTTAATTTCAAACAAACACAGTGAAATATATATTTTTTTTTTTGTTAGGGTTTAGAATGATTTTTTTCGAAATTCTGCTACACAAATTTTCGTGTCCGTATGGCAAGTAACGTTGTATTTGCCAAAATCGCAAGTTTGCCTATTGGGATAATTTTATATATTATATTATAATATATTAATATATATTAAAAATTTTGTATATTATAAATATATATAAAATATATTATTATAATAATATATATAATATAAATATATATATATAATATATATATATTAAAAAAATTTATATTATTTATATAAATATATATATTCGTGCCCAATATGTAAAAAATGGTCAAATTTGCAAAAATCATTAAAATTTAAATCCTTTCGAAAAAATTTTCTTATACGTTTAAGGGAAAATTTTTTTCATTTAAAGTTAATGTAAAAATTTTTAATTTTGCACCAAAAGAAATTTAGAAAACTTACCTAACCTTATTATAACAAGACAATTTATTTTAGCCAACCCAACTAAAATATTTTAATTTGTTTTTCAGTAAATTTTAAAACTAAACAAACCGTGAAATATATTTTTTTTTGTTTAATTTAGAATGATTTTTTTGAAATTATTGCATACACAAATTTTCGCTTGACCTATATGGCCCGTGAGCGTTGCTATTTAAACCAAAATCGCAAGTTCTCCTATTCGGCACGACTATATAATTATATATATATATATAATATATAATTTTTTATTTATATATATATATATATATATATTAAATAAATTATATATATATATATATTAAAATATTTATATAATATATATATATATATATATATATAAATATATATATAATAGAGTATGACATGACACGGCTTTTAAAAGCTGTTCTTCTGTAGAAATGTTTCTGAATCGTTCATCTTCTCAGTTCCCATGAACAATGCTGTCTGGGGTCCATTTCTTTGGTTTTGTTTTTTTCCCCACTGCCATCACGTCGTCCAATATTTGGGTTTTTTTAATTCTGATCCTCTTTCCTTCCTGCTGTCTTGTGCTTTCCCCCGTCTTGTTTCTTAAAAGCTGGAGAAAAAAGTTTTTCTTGGTTTTTTAACCCCCAAAAATTGTAAATTTTTTTAAATTGGGTTTTCGCCTTGATTTCAATACCCCTTAATTATTACACGAAGTTTTTCTGGACCCTTGGGAGTAAAAAACTTGTCTAGGGATAAATACAAAAATTTTATAAAAATCCACCCCCGGGGCCACACACTATTAATTCACGCAGGGGGGGGCAGGAGTTTTTTTTGTTTTTAGGGGGGGTAAAATTAAACTAAACCCATAGAAAAAAAAATCATGATACAAAACAAACAAAAAAATGCTTTAAACGTTTTCCCCTAAATGAAAAGATACATATACATTCTATTAGTTAATTTAAATTAGGCCATATGAAAAATTAAGATACCAGTACCAGCAGGTCGCCATACCTTTCCAACCCTTCCGGCTTCCAGCCCGCTGGTAAAAATATTATTACTTCTGTACTTGCCACAACTCACACATACCCCAAACACACACACACACACACACACACAAAATGCAAGGCACCTCCCAGGCCCCATTTGAGCATAAATATTAACCCCAAAACAACCTACGGCCTGAGAACTATAACAAACTGTTCCAGATAGTCCTGGCTCCATGATACAGCCCCCGCTACTACCTCCCTATTCACGTCTCTCACGGTTGGTCGTCTAATATGTGTCCAACTGCCGTCTAGTACTTGTCCAACAAAGAGCTGACATTGTTTATACAGTTATGGAGCTTCTTTTCTTACAACAAAAAATTCTTAATTTATATACAACTGATAAATTAGACACATGTGCAACTCTTGGGTATCTTTATTAAGGAAGGTGGTGTCACATATGCCCAATGTGGAAGTAGGTCGTGCCCAAGGGTTAGGCAAGCGAAGAATTCCCAAGCATTAAGATCCCAAGAAGTTGCAGTATCTGACAGGATTGTAGATGAATGGTTCACAGAACCGACACGTTGATAAATTAGACACATGTGCAACTCTTGGGTATCTTTATTAAGATAATAATACCCAATAATACCCAAGAGTTGCACATGTGTCTAATTTATGAACGTGTCGGTTCTGTGAACTTATTACAATAAAGTAGTATAACAGTCATGATTCTTATGTTCATACCCACTTTTAACTACTTTCTTTTGCTTTCCTTTTTGTTTCTTTCATGACATCTGCTGTATAGACCCTTGTGGCTTAGCGCTTTTTTTTTATTATAATAATAATAATAATAATAAATTTCATGCCATCTTCAACCTTTCATTGGTTTCTCTGCATGTTTTGCCGAACCATGAACTCTGTTTATCTTAACTCATCTCGTTTGGTATTCATTTCTGCTTATTTTAGTGCATTTTACTCTTATGTTTTCTTGTGTTGCCTAACCATCCAGATCGTTTTTTAAATTGCACTTTTCTTGTCTTAATTCCTAATTATCTACATACTTCTTTCTCCTGACCCACATTTTCTCTATATTCGAAACTTAGTTTCTCATGATCTCTGACACCTAGCGATTCTTCACAGTTACTTTCTACCTTGTCAGATTTGATTTAAGGTAAAACCCAGAAAAAGTCTTATTTCTTTAACTCATCTCGGTTTTCTTGAGTGCTTTACATGCTGACTCAGTAACATCTTTATTAAAACCCCAGTTACTTTTGCTCGTTGTGCTTCCAGTTTCCCATGAAGGCCCTCAGTCTTCTCATTATATTTCCACGATTCAAATGTCTTCAAAATACGTATTGTTACTATGCTTTACTCTTCCCATAGTTGAAATATGTATATTGTTGCCTGTTGTTTGTCATACTCTGTATATGATATCCTCTTGTTCAACATAGGATTATATACCACATCACCTATTCCCTTTTTATCCCTCTGATCTTCACTATGCCATGAACATTCTGGTCTCCAGATTTCCCGGGTTGCAAGTTCATCTAGCCTTTTTCCATTATGTGCTACCCATCAGGAAGTATCACTCTCGTTATTATTCTTTGAGTTCTGACTACAGAATAGCTATGATATTTGAGTTTTCCTCTTCTACTATTTTACCTTTCAGCTATAATGCAGAATGAGTTATGAACGAGAATTATCGCTCATTCAACAGCTGAGATATGTTCGATCAGTTCTTTCCTTACTTTTCACAGTAAATTCTACTCCTGTCTTTCTGGTTCAAAGGATTCTAAGTGTTTTTTTTGTGTTTGAGAATATGTCTTCAAATTAAATGTTCAGCTTTTTTATTGATGGTAAGGTCGAGTGTCACTTCCTGACCTGGATTGTTGTGGACGTGTGTGTGTGTGTGTGGTGTGTGTGTGTGTGGTGTGTGTGTGTGTGTGTGTGTGTGTGTGTGTGTGTGTGTGTATACTCACCTAGTTGAGGTTGCAGGGACCGAGTCCAAGCTCCTGGCCCCGCCTCTTCACTGGTCGCTACTAGGTCAATCTCCCTGAACCGTGAGTTTTGCAGGGGCCGAGTCCAAGCTCCTGGCCCCGCCTCTTCACTGGTCGCTACTAGGTCACTCTCCCTGAACCGTGAGTTTTATCATACCTCTACTTAAAGCTATGTATGTGTGTGTGTGTGTGTGTGTGTGTGTGTGTGTGTGTGTGTGTGGTGTGTGTGTGGGTGTGTGTGTGTGTGTGAGTGTGTGTGTGTGCGTGTGCGCGTGTGTATGTGTGTGTGTGTATGTGTGTGTGTGTAGGTGCCATTTTAATGAATTAGGCTCATCATTCCAACATTTTTCTGCATTCCTGTGTTCAAAAATCTTTTTTTGGGTCTATATTCGTCTGTTTCCAACTTGCACCATTTTAGCATTCACCATACACAATATTAAAAATTCTGGAAATACTCTGTGCTTAATGCAAAACAACCACTGTGAAAAAAATAGTGAAATTCCAAGTTCCATGATAATATGAGAAATCACGAAAGCGCTTGGAATTTCACTATTTTTTTACAGTGTTTGTTCTGCATATTGTGATATCACCTGTTTACCGTGATCTTATTGCACTATACTTAATATTGCTAAACATGTACCATACATTTATTAATAACCTCCCGTATTCAAAATTCGCTTTCACTGAAACTCAAAATTCACTATACCTAAAATTTAACGATACTCTTCATACTCAACAAACACCATAATCAGTATTCACCATATTCATGATTGCTCATACCTAATACTAACAACATTCAACAGTCATCTTGCCTCTGAAGTCAAGAGTTTTCTAACGTTTCTCCAAAACTTCAGCAACTGGGGGGTGGTACACTACACAAATAACCCGCACAATAAAGAGAGAAGCTTACGACGACGTTTTCGGTCCGACTTGGACCATTGACAAAGTCACTTTGTCAAAGGTCCAAGTCGGGCCGAAACGTCGTCGTAAGTTTCTCTCTTTTATGTGCGGGTTTTTTGTGTATTGTTCCAGTCACGGTATTGTGCCTTTTTGTTTTTTACTGGGGGGTGGTCATTGGGCTAATCCGGGGGGGGGGGACATGGACCTGATCCGCATGGGTCAGTAGGCCTGTTGCAGTGTTTCTTCTTTCTTTATGTTCTTATGTTCTTAAAACAAGCAGATGACATCGAGGCAGCCCAGTCAATAATAGAAAACAACGGTAGAAAAAGAGGGGACAGTCCTGTGTCTCAGTCCTGCACTCACAGTCCTGTGTCTCAGTCCTGCCACTCACAGTCCTGTGTCCTCAGTCCCTGCCACTCACAGTCCTGTGCCTCAGTCCTGCCACTCACAGTCCTTGATCCAGTCCTTTCCACCCCTCACAGTCCTGTGTTTTCAGGGCCTGCCACTCACAGTCCTGTGTCTCAGTCCCTGCCACTCACAGTCCTGTGTCTCAGTCCTGCCACTCACAGTCCTGTGTCTCAGTCCGCCACTCACAGTCCTGTGTCTCAGTCCTGCCACTCACAGTCCTGTGTCTCAGTCCTGCCACTCACAGTCCTGTGTCTCAGTCCTGCACTCACAGTCCTGTGTCTCAGTCCTGCCACTCACAGTCCTGTGTCTCATCCTGCCACTCACAGTCCCCCGTGTCTCGTCCTGCCACTCACAGTCCTGGTCTCCCGTCCTTGCCACTCACAGTCCTGTGTCTCAGTCCTGCCCACTCCAGTCCTTGTTCTATTTCCCGCCACTCACAGTCCTTTCCAGTCCTGCCACCACAGTCCTGTTCTCAGTCCGCCCCTCACAGTCCTTTTTCTCAGTCCTCCACTCACCCGTCCCTGTGCCCCATCCTGCACTCACAGTCCGGTCTCAGTCCTGGCCACTCACACCCCCGTGTCTCAGTCCTGCCACTCACAGTCCT
>NC_069410.1:70258541-70277179 GCF_026875155.1 Cherax quadricarinatus
CCGGGCCCAGTAAACTCTGTCTTAATGTCTTCAATATTGCTGTTTTATGTATTACTGTTATAAGAACATAAGAACATAAGAACATAAGAAAGGAGGAACACTGCAGGAGGCCTGTTGGCCCATACTAGGCAGGTCCTTTACAATTCATCCCACTAACAAACATTTGCCCAACCCAATTTTCAATGCCATCCAAGAAATAAGCTCCGATGTGCAAGTCCCTCTCAAATCCAACCCCTCCCACTCATGTACTTATCCAACCTAAATTTGAAACTACCCAAAGTCCTAGCCTCAATAACCCAACTAGGTAGACTGTTCCACTCATCAACTACCCTATTTCCAAACCAATACTTTCCTATGTCCTTTCTAAATCTAAACTTATCTAATTTAAATCCATTACTGCGGGTTCTCTCTTGGAGATATATCCTCAAGACCTTGTTAATATCCCCTTTATTAATACCTATCTTCCACTTATACACTTCGATCAGGTCTCCCCTCATTCTTCGTCTAACAAGTGAATGTAACTTAAGAGTCTTCAATCTTTCTTCATAAGGAAGATTTCTAATGCTATGTATTAATTTAGTCATCCTACGCTGAATGTTTTCTAACGAATTTATAAATAAATAAATAACAAAAAGGCACAATACCGTGACTGCCTCTGCCTTCCCTACATTTCCGGTCTTTCTAATCTCAACAATTCTCTCCGTCCCTTAGACATCAAGCTTACCTTCCGCCAGACTAACACTCTTCGCACTAATCTCGTTCATACCTCTCCTCCCTCTACAGATGTTCCTGGTGTCTACTCTATTTCTTGCTCCTCCTGTCCTCTTCAATACTTCGGAGAAACTGGTCGATCTCTTTCTGACAGACTTAGGGAGCACAAAAATAGTGTTAGGCTTGCCGACACTAACAATGCTCTTTTCTGTCACGTCAGAGATCATAGCCATCCTATTGACTGGTCTTCTGCTAAAACTGTCTTCCCTACTTCCAACTCGAACAGTCGCCGTTTAGTTGAATCCTCTCTAATACACAACTTTCCTTGTATGAACCTTAGCCCTGGCTTCGTCTCTGTAGATGCCTTCCTCTCCCACTACTTTGTGAAATGCTCCAAACTTCAGAACACCCGTGACTTAACCTGAATCCTCATTTCTTCTTCTTCTTCTTCTTCTTCTTCTTCTTCTTCTTCTTCTTCTTCTTCTTCTTTTTCTTTTCCTCTTCCCTTTCCTCTCTCCTTTTCTCCTCTGGGTTGTCTTTCTCTCTCCTGTCTCGTGTTTCTGTTCCTTCTTCATTTATTTTATTTGACCACTTCCCCTTTCACGCACCTCGGTGCGCTTGCTCTCCCTCTGTGGGTTTCTAGCTCTCTTGCAGTGCTCCCCTTCCTTTGTATTTGACTGGCTCGTCTTCCTTATTTCCCACTTCTACCCCTACCACTACTACTACCTCTTCTTTTCTACTACAACTACTGATGAAATTAAGACACATGTGCGGCGTCTGGTTGTCTTTGTTTTTGGACGTTTCGCCATCCAGTGGCTGGCTGGATGGCGAAACGTCTACGGTGGGGATGCCCGGGTGTTGTGCATGTGTCATTTCATCCTGTCGGTATTATATACAATTCTTGTACTACTACTACTACTACTACTACTACTACTACTACTACTAACTACTACTACTACTACTACTACTACTACTACTACTTCTACTACCTCCACCTCTTCCTGCCTATATATAGCCGTCCTGCTCCACCTCTGTTAGTGTGACTTTGTCAATGGTCCAAGTCGGACCGAAACGTCGTCGTAAGCTTCTCTCTTTTATGTGCGGGTTATTTGTGTAACGAATTTATGTCCGTTCTGTAATATGGAGACCAGAATTGAGCTGCATAATCTAGGTGAGGCCTTACTAATGATGTATAAAGCTGCAGTATGACCTCTGGACTTCTGTTGCTTACACTTCTTGATATAAATCCCAGTAATCTATTTGCCTTATTACGTATGCTTAGGCATTGCTGTCTTGGTTTAATGCCTCCCCCACACACATCCTGCTCTTCTTCACTTCTTTTTTTTCCCCTTTTTCTTTTTTCCTTTTCCCCCTTTATCCTTTTTTTTTCTTCGGGGTTTTTTTCCTCCCCCCCACCCTTCCTTTTTTTTTTCCCCACCCCCCTTTAAAAGATGGTTTTATTTCCCCGGGGGCAGTCTTTGGGGGCCCCCCAGGAAAAAAAACGGTGTTTTCCTTTTTAACCTAAAAACCAACATAAATTTTTATAAACAAATGAAAAAAATTAGAAAACCTTTTTCTTTGTTGGGGGTTTGCCATAAGAGGGGGGGAATAAATTCCGGGGGACCCGGGGGTTGATGTTCCCCTTTCCCGGAAAAAAATTAAACTTGAAAAAAAAAAAAACTCTTTTCTACCCCCTCCCTTTTTAAAACCCCTTTTTAAAAAATACATATTCCATCCCCATTTTTTCCCCAAAATTGCCGTTTCCCCCCAAACTGAAAGGTAACCTTTCCAAAGGAAGGGACCAAACTGGCTTAACATTTTTCCCCCATGGGGGGTTAAAGTGAAAACAATTTTTTCTGCCCCCCCTTTCCCTAAATTAATAAATTTGGCTGCAAATTTTTTAAAAATTGAATCCCTTCCTTATTACACTATCCCCCCTTTTTGTTTCCCCAAAAAATTTTTTGTTTTAAATAACCCCTTTTTTTTTCATTTGTCGGGTTTATTAAAAGCCCCCAAAACCCCGCTCTTTTAATCCAAAAAATTTTATGAATTCGGGGCAAAAAATAAAAGTTTTTCCTTTTTTCCAAAAGGGCCTTGGGTAAAAACTGGATAATTAAAACCAAAAACCCTGGGGGGGGCCGGAAAAACCTTTTCAACCTTTTTTTTTAAAAAATTTAAAGGGGCTTTCCCCCCGAAAAAAAATTAAAAAAAAAAAAAATTTTTTTTTTTTCCCCCCCCCCTCCTTTAAGACCCTTTTTAAAAAATAAAAGCCCATCAAAATTTTTTCTTACGGGGCATTTCCCAAAAAAGGGCAAAAATTTAAACCCTTAAAAACCCCTTTTAAAGGGGGAAAAAATTTCCCCTGTAAAAATTAAAACATATTGCTTAAATTTAAACAAAAAACTCGGGCAACCCAATTTTTTAAAACCCCCTTCCTTTTTAAAAACACCCCATGTTCTTTTCAAAATTTTTTAAAAATGTTTCTTATTCCCCCCATGTTTGGTCTTTCCCCTGTTGATTTTTCAGAATTTTTGCATTTGGGTTGGAAAAAATTGGTTTTCCCCCGGGAAAAATGCCCAAAATGTTTTTCTGTTTCCCTTTCCGGGGGTTTGGGGCCCCGGGAAAATTCTAAGTGAACCCAACCAAAGTTACGCAAAAAAAAAAAACCAAATTTTTTTTTCTTAAAAAAAAAGAAAAAACAAAAAATTTCCCCAAATTTGTCCCTTCAAAAACAGACAAAAGTTAACCCTCAAAATTAACCAGCGCCCAACTCAAAAAAATTGAAAAAATTAAATTAAATTCCACTTTTTTAAAAAGGGTTTTTGAAAAATTTTTTCTTTTCTTTTCAATTTAAACGGGGGAAGCAATTTTTTTCCAAAAATTCTCCTTTTCCAAAAAATTTGCTTTCCCAAGAACATTTTTTAAAATTTCCCTTTAAACCTTCCAAAAACAATTCAAAAGTTTTTTAAAAATTTTGGTTCAGGGTTTTGGAATGTTGGGGGAACCGGGGTTTTCCAATGTTTTTTTTTTAAAAAAGAAACCCCTTTTGGTTGGGAGCCAAAACCTTAAGGTAACTAAAGGGGCCCCCGGGGGCCCCCTTTAAAAAAAAATTTGTTATATTTTCAAATAGGATTTCAAATTAAAAAAAAAAATTTCTTCCCAAAAAATTGGGCTTTAAAATCCCCAAGCCAGGGGGCCCAACCGGTTTTTTAACAGTGCACTTTTTAAATTTAAATTTTTCCAAATTTTTTTTTTCCCTTTCGGGTGTCCGGGAATGGCTTTTAACTTTCCCAAAAGGAAACCGTAGGATCCTACCCAAAGAATTTTGTTCCCAAAAAGTAAAAATAAATGTTTATTTCAAAAAAAAAATCCCCTTTTCAGACCTCCAAAAAAGAAAAAAAGAATTTAAATTTTTTTCTTTTTTTAAACGCCAAATTTTGGGAGTTTTTGTTTTTTTTTTTTAATTTAACTTTTTGGGCCTTTTTGGAAAATAAATTACTATAGTAGGGTTTTGATTTTTTTGGGGGTTTTTGGAAAAGGCTTTAAATTAAAATACCAAAATTTTGTTAAAAAATTTTTTCATTTCAAAATAAACAAAGGGTTTTAAAAATTCTTCTAAACACTTTTTGGCCCAAATAAACTTTCCAAAATTTTAATTTTTAAAAATTTTCGGGGTATTGCCATTTAAATCTCTTTTTTTTTTTTAAATAAAAATTCATTTGTAAATTAAAAAATCAAAAGGGTTTATTAAAAACCCCTAAAAAACTTAAACTAAATGAAAAAAAACCAATTTTATTTTAATTTCGGGAAATTTGCCTGTTTTTATTCTAAAAATTTTTTAATTGGGAATTTTTGAACTTTCCCCAATAAATGGAAAATCAAAATTTTTTATTTTTTGTTTTTTGGAAACTTTAAAATTGGGAAAAATTTTAAAGCCAAAAATTTCAAACGATGGTAAAGAAAAAAAAAAGTAAAAAGCTGAATTTGGGGGTTGGGCTTATACATTGTTGGGGTTTAAAAAAATTTTAAGTTTCAAAGGGGGGGTTTCCCGGGAAAAAATTTTCCCTTTTTGGGAAAAAAAAATAAATTTTTTATTGCCGAAAAAAAATTAAATTAAAAAGGAAGAATAATTTGTCAAATTTTCCCTTTTCAAAACCTATTTTGTTGGGAATTTTTTTAAATTTTCCAAAAAATTCCAAAACCCCAAATTTCCCCCGGTCAAAATTTTTTTTTTTTGAAAAATTTAAATTTTTGGGCCCCGGTTTTTTTTGCCTCACCCGAAAGGTTAAATTTAATTAAAAAATATTTTAAAATTTTTCCGGGAAATTTAAAAAAGGGGCCAAAAAGGGGAGAAAACCCCAACCCAAAAAAATTAATTACACAAAAAAACCCACAAACCAATTTTTCCTTTTCCTTCCCAAAAAAACCCTTTTTTTGGAACCCCAAAAAACAAAAATTCTCTCCTTAAAAACTCTAATCCTTAAGAAACTCCCCAACTAAAAAAAATCTTTTTTTGGGGGAAACCTTAAAGGGAATTTGTCTTATTTTAAATAATAATGAATTTTATTAACCTTAAAATTAGTTTTTTTCCCCTTCCAAAAAATTAAAAGTGGGCCGGGGGCCCTTTAAAATAAAGAGGGGGGCCATAAAAAAGGGGGGGGAAAAAAGGTAATAACCTTTGGGAGCAAAAAAGGGGGCCAAGGGGGAAAAAGACCTTTTTTTATTAATCCATCCAGAATATTTTTTTAAAATTTATTAAAAAATTCTGTTAAACAGGAACATCCCCAAGTAAAAGTTCAAAAATTGGATTTGTGTTTAAAAAGGTGTTTGGGCTTGGAAGTTTTTTCCTTTTCAAAACACTGGGGCATAACTGACTTTAAATTTTTCCTCCCCGTATCCCTTCACTCTATATATGGAAAAAGCACTCCCCTTTTGGGGGGTTTTTAAGTGCTTCTTTTTTGTGTTTTTTAAAATAACTTACAATAATAATTTTTTAATAATTTGGGTAATAAAAATAATTTGTAAAATAAATAAAAATTTTTTTCAGCCCCATCTTTCCCCTTTTCCAAAAAAATTACATGAAATGGAAGTGCTGATCTTTTTTTTTCTACTGTACCCCTGGGAAAAACAACTTATACACTTGTAAGGCGTTTGAAGAAGGGTTTAATGAACCATAACCAGAGGAATCTTTCCTGTTTTTTTTACATAGGGGGTTTGGGGGGGGCCAGACGGGCTTCCCTACACTCCCCCTACTACTCCCAACCCTTTTCTACAAAAAAAATACTTTTCACCTTTCACCCTACTTTAAAACGCCCCTTTTTTAAGTAAGGTCCCTTTTAAAGGAATGAATTTTTCCCGGCCAATTTTTTAAAAGATCCCGGGGATTTTACCTGTTTTGGGTTTATCTCTAGTAACTTTTCCCTAACTTAGATTCTTCACGGTAAAAAATTTAAATTAAATTAAATTAAATTATTTTTAGCCTTCCTCAAAAATTTGGAAAAACTATGAGATTTTCTAGGGAAATAATGCCGATTTACCCCAGCCCCATTTGCTAGGGTTTGCAGTGGACAGAGTTTGGTCCAAACCTTCTCGTTCATCGGGAGGTCATAAATACACCTTGACTATGTTTGGGGCATCCCTCTAGCTTCCCAGAACGGTACGTAAAGTAAAAGTTGCAAAAAAAGTTACAATCTATTTTTTCACGGGTGGGTAAACCCAGGGAAATTTCCCTTTCTGATAAAGGAACACAATTTACTTTTTAATTTAAAAGGGGATAAAGGGTTTAAACAACTTTTTGGGTGTTAAACCCCCCCTTAACATCCAAATTGAAAGGGAAAAGAGTGTAAGGGAACAACAGCTACCAAAAGTCAATTTTAAAGAAATTTTTTTTCCCTTAAGCCAAACGGGATTTGGTAAATTTATCAAACCCAAGGCCCTCTTTGTAATGCTTTTGGATTCCAAGTGATTCACTTGGATATTTCCCGTTTCAAATTTGGGCTTTATAGGAGACAAGCTCGTGAACCTCTATTTATCTAAAATTTAACGGGTCCAAAAATTTTTAAAAAACTGAATTTTCAAAGCATTTAATCATTTTTTTTTTTAGATCTGAGAGAAAGTTAGAAAACCCCGGATTTAGTTGCCCAAGAATTTGAATATTTTCCCATGGAAATATAAAAAGGGACCAAATATTGACCAAAAGGGGTAAAGCTTTAATTTAATATTGGCGTGAATTGTTGGGTTTTTTTAAACCAGATAAACCCCAACAAATTGTTAATTTGGGGGAGCGGACCGAATAAAATAGTGTTTTTCGTAATAAGGTAAATTATCTTTTTGGAGGGCAAGGGTAAAGAACGAAGTAACATGTAAAATATTTTGGGAACTGTTCCCCGTAGAGAAGTTATTCTTCGTTAAAACTCCTTCATTAAGAATTTTGTCTTACACTTATTTTTAACAGTAAATAAATTAAACGTAAAAATTGTAAATTTTTGAAATTATAGACCCACTAGTCCCCGAAACAAATTTGGGAAGGAACTATTTGATATCTTTAACTGTTGTTTTTCCAAAACTAAAAAATCAAACATCAAAAACCCAAGAGTGAACATCTAGTAAACCAAAGCCCAAGTAAACCCTTTTAGAAAATCCCTTTTTTCTGACATATTCCAGAGACCCCCGGGTCCCTTCCACTACCTTTTGTACAAAAATTTAAAATTTTGTCAGCCCCAGGGGAACCAGAAAAGGGGAAAAAACCCTATCCTTTTTACGGTTCATTTACGGAAAACATTTGATAACAAAATTGAAAACTCAAAATTTTTAAAAAACATTAAACCCTTTCCTAAATCATTTTCCGGGTTCAGCATTTTGTCGGGTTTAAAAGAAACCCAGAAAATTTTCTTACCGACGGGCTCAAAAATTTTCGTTATTAAATTTTTATCACTAAAAGGGGACTTTTGATCCCATCCAGTAATCGATCCAAGATTTGGGTATGAATTCCATGACAAATTTTTTCCCTCTAAATTTTTTTTAACATCTCACAAGCGTACCATCAAGTGTCGTTCCCACCCCAGACCAAAACCCAAACACTGCTTTCCCCTTTCCCCCCCCAAAAAAGGACCTAATACAAAACCCGCACAATGTTTCGGCTTGGTCATCGCTTTCCCGTATACCCGGGCCCTTATGAGAACAGCCCCTTTCGGGACCTCAAGAATTTTTTCAGTGTATTTCGATAATATTTAAAATCATATTTACTGGGAGGACCCTCTTACTACACTTTCACTTTTTTTTTAAAAAAAAGCCCTAAAGCCATAAACCTTACAATCAAACCAAAATTGTTTTTTTTGGGTATTTAAAAAGAAACAATACCTTTTTTTTAAAAATTTTCTGACAGAAATTTGTCACCCTTCTTTCCCCTAAAAACGAAAGCAGTTCAGAAAGCTCCTTCCTAACAACAAAAAAAAATTTGGGCTGAGAATTTTCCTTTGGGGTCAAAAATTTTCAAAAGAGAATTTTTTTTACACAAGTTAAAAGGTCTGACTTCCATTCTAAACAGACAAATTTAAAAAAAGAAAGAAAAGGGAAAACCTTTTGGGTTTTTTTTTCTGAAGGGGCCCTGTAGAAAACTTCGAACAAAGTAAAAAATACTTTCCAATCCCCCTTTCCCTTCAAAACCAACCAATTTTAAAAAAGTTTTTTGCTCAGAACAGATGCCCAACCCCAATTCAGGACTCGGGACTGTTCCACTACAGTATTATGATGATTTAAACTTTCCCAAATATTTTCCCCCAGTAAAAATTTCCCTGCGGGGAAGAAAACTACCCCCACTGGGGAGAAGGAAGGGGGTTAAATGCTTTGGTATGGGGTTTAAGGGGGTTTTCAAAACTCCCTTAGGGGGAAAAAACCCTTGGCTTGAAACAGATCACAAGCCACGATGTCCCCTCAGAAAACCACTTCCCCTAAAATTTGGGCTAACCCGGGGGTTCATGTATTTTTTCCCCTCGGAAAAATTAACAAACTGCCTCCGACTAAAAGTGTAGGAAAGGGAAATTTTGGAAAAAAAAACTTAAAAAAAGTAAAAATTTAAATTGGTTTTTTCGACACCCGGGAAACCACTAGCTTGTTACCCCCACTCTTTCCATCTAGTGGGCAAGGCTAAACTTCAGTTCCTAGCGCCCTGAGTTGTTTTAAAATTTTTTATTCCGGAAGTTTTAAAACCTTTCCCGGGTTTGGGGGGTTGTTTTTGGGAGAATAATTTCACCCCCACCCCTTCCCAAATGATCAATTTAAATTTTGATCTCCCAAGGATATTTCTGTTTCATTGATATTAATTTTAACCTGGTTACAAGTAATGACATTGAAGTAGAATACCAACCTTTTTCTTTCTTCCCTGTCCCCAAAATTATTTAACACTTATATAACCAGTGTTTTCTTTTTTAAACAGCTCTGGGTGCTAACCTGGGCAACCCGGGAGGGCCCTATTAATTGGGGGCAAGATCCCGTCTAAAAGGACTAGTGGGGCATTACACTCCCACCTCTAAAATTTTTAATTGTTGGTGATACAACCAAGTAAATGACAGGATTTTCAGAACATAGGACGGAACACCGCCACCCAGGAAAAAAACCAACACCCCTTTCTTCAAAAACATCATCAAAGGGCCATCCTGGGGAAAAAGAAATTCCCCCCATGGGCCCCAAAATCCTACTGGAAACCCCAAACCGGGCCCCTAATTTTTTTTTATTTATTTTTAATTAAAATCCTTAGAAAAATATCATAAAATTTTTATCCATCAAGTTATTCATTTTTTTATTTTTCCTTTCTTTTTTTTCAATAGGGAAAGGGGTTTTTCCCCCCAACTGGAAAACACAGAAGACCAGTACAGAAACACAAAAAAACAAATAAGTTCAGTAACAGAGGGAAAAAAAAATTTCAGTAACAAAAGAAGAAACCCGTACAGTAACACAGAAGACCAATACAGAACACAGAAGAAACCCTACAGTAACAGAGAAGACCATACAGTAACACAGAAGAATGAAATAAAAGTAACCCGGGGAACCACCATACAGAAAATTAAAACAAAAAAACGGGAAAGTACAGTACAGAAATGCAGTACCGTAGGGAAAAAAAACAATTAACAGCAAAAAAGATAAACATGGGTTTTTGCCCGTACGGGGATACCTTTTTTGGATCACGGGGGTACCTTTTTGGGATCACGGGGGTACCTTTCTTTGGGAAACACGCATGATTAAATTACAAACGTCCCTTAAAATTTTACCCGGGCCCCTGCTGTGCCTCTATTTTAAACTGAAGAAGGGCCAAAAAGGGGAAAGGGGAAACGTTTTTGATTGAAAACACCTAACTGTTGGGTCTCACTCCAGCAACACCCCCGGTATTGTCCCGGGCCCCCTCTTTAACCCGATGACCTATTTAGTTAGGGGTACCAGATATGTGTACCCAGGAGACCTGTCAAACTACGACCTGCAACATATATTCCCACCAGTTCTAGTTTTTTGCAATGTTTTTTTCTGTTAGTTAATCAACAATATAACAATATTTTTTTTTAATGGTTTTTTTTATTAATGTTAACTCCGGGAATGAAAAAAAATAAGCAACCGGGGGGCCCTTTTTCCCCCCCATTGGGGAGTGGGTGGATTTTGGAAAATACCACCCTGGAAAAACGCTTTTTAAACCAAATTTGCAAAACTTGAAATTTTAAAAACAATTTAAAAAATTTGCCCAACCACTGCAGCCCAGAGTTTTTCCTGAGTTACCAACCCTTTCCAAAGTGGAGGCCAGGGGTTCGTCCTTTTTAAAGGGCCCCCCCCCCCCTCGCCTTCCCCAGGTTCAAAGTGTTTCCCAAAACCATCCGTGGCCCCCGGAATGTCCCCCCTTCCTCCCTTCCCCCAAAGGGGCAGCCTCGCCTCTCTTTCTAGCCTTCCAGCCTCACCTTCCCTAGGGTTAATTTTATCCAGGGTTTATTTCGTCCCCCTGCCGGATGTTTCCCCTTTCCCCAAATTCCCCCCCAAGGGCAGCCCCACCCAAACCCGTAAATTTATGCCTACCCCAAGGGTTTATGTATCCAGGAAACCATCCGTCCCACCGCCCCGATGTCTTTCCCTTCCCCACTTCCCCAAAGGGCAGGCCCCAAAATGCATTATTCAAAGCTTTCCCCAGGTTTTATGTTATCCAGGGAAACCATCCGTTTCGCTCCCCCGGGTGTTTTCCCCTTCCCCCTTACCCAAAAGGGGCAGCCCCCAAAAAAAACCAAACCCTTTCCCCCAAATTCAAGTATCCAGGAATTCATCCGTTCCCCTCCCGGATTCTTCCCCCCTTCCCCACTTACCTAATCAGCGAGTTAGGTCAGTGGGTTCCCCGGAAAACAGTGTCCCAGGGGGCCACTTGGTTTCCCCCTCAGTTTAAAAAATTTCCCTTTTCCCACTTCCCAAAGTCAGGGGGTATTTTTGCTTTTCCAGGGTTTATGTATCCGGGGGGAAACGATCCGTTCCCACCGCCGGATGTTTTTCCCCCTTTCCCCAAATTTTCCCCCCAAGGGCAGCCCCCAACCCCGCGGTAATTTTTGCTTTTCCCAGGTTCATGTATCCCCGGAATTTTTCCGTCTAAACCCCCGGGAAAGTCTTTCCTTTTTCCCCACTTCACCCAAAGGGCAGCCTCAACGCTGGTTAAATTCCCCTTGCTTTCCAGAGGTTCATGTATCCAGGGAAACTCATCCCCCTCGCTCCCCCGATTCTTCCCTTCCCCCCCTTACCTAAGGGCAGCGAATTGGGTTTAGTGGCCCCTTTTTCAATCAGTGCCTCCAGGAGTCCACTTGGTGTCACCCCAGGGGGAATCCCCTTTTTCCCCCTTCCCCCAAAATCAGGTATTCTTTCTTTAAATTTAGGTCATGATCCAGGAATCGATCCGTCTACCGCCGGGTGCTTCCCTTTCCCCCCCTTCCCCAAAGGGCAAAACCCCCCCTGCCCGGGATTCTTTCCTTTTCCCGGGGGTTTATGTATCCAGGGAAACCAACCGCTCGCTCCCAAAAGTCCCCCCTTCCCCCCTTTAAACCCCAAAGGGTTTGCCTCAACAACAACCTTCCCCCAAATTTATGTGTCCAGAATCCATTTCCCCTCGCTCCCGGGGGGGGGGGGGGGGTTCTTCCCTTCCCCAATTTTCCTTAAAGGGCCCCGCGAATTTTGATCATTTCCTTCCCGGGATCAGGGTCTCCAGGGGTCCCCCTTGGTGGGCACCTCAGGGGGAAATCCCTTCTCCACTTTCCCCAAAGTCACGGTTTCTTGCCTTTAAACCCAAGGGTTTCCCTGTTCCCCGGAATCGATCCGGGCTACCCCCGGAAAGCTTCCCCTTCCCCACTTCCCCAAGGGCAGCCCCAAATGCTGGGTTAAATTTCCTTGCTTTTTCCCGGGGGTTTATGTATCCGGGGGTCGATCCGTCTACCGCCGGATGTCTTCCCTTTCCCCCCTTCCCCAAGGGCACCCCAATGCTGGTATTCTTGCTTTCCGGGGGTTCAGTATCCAGGAAATTTAAACCGTCCTTTCCGCCGGAAAGTCTTTTTCCCTTTTCCCCCCTTTCCCCCCAAGGTTTAGCCTCAACTGCGGTAATTCCCTTTCTTTTCCGAGGTTCAAGTTTCCAGGAATTTCCCTTCTGCCGCTCCCAGAAGTCTCCCCTTCCCCATTTACCCAAGGTTAGCCCAAAAAAAAACCTTCCCCAAAATTTTTTATCCAGGAAACCATCCGCTCTCTCCCGGATGTCTTCCCCTTCCCCCCTTACCTAAGGTCAGCGAGTTAGGCAGTGGGGCCTTTCCCCCGATCAGTGTCCTCCAGGGGTCCCCCTTGGTGTCACCTCAGGTGGAATCCCTTTCCCCACTCCCCAAAATCAACGGTTTTTTTGCTTTACCAGGTTTTCACGTATCCAGGAATCGAAACCGTCTAAACCCCCGGATTTCCCCTTTCCCTTCCCCACTTCTCCAAGGGCAGCCCAACCCGCGGTAAATTTTCCCCTTTCTTTTCCGGAGGTTCATGTACCAGGAATCCCCTCCCTCGCTCCCAAAAAAAAAATTTTCTCCCCTTTCCCCCTTTAAAACCCCCGGTTGGGCCCCAAAAACCAACCTTCCCCAAGTTTAAAGTAAACCAGGAATCCCCCCGCTCTCCCCCCCGGATGTCTTTTCCCCTTCCCCCCTTACCTAAAAGGGCACGAGTTTTGGGGCAAATTTCCTTTCCCCCAAAACAGTGTCTTTCCCGGGGGGTCCCTTGGGGTCACCTCAGGGGAAAACCCCCTTTCCCACTTCCCCAAAGTCAAAGGGGATTCTTGCTTTACCCCAAAGGGTTTATGTATCCAGGAATTTGATCCTTTTACCGCCGAATTTTTTCCCTTTTTACCACTTACCCAAGGTCAGCCTCAACTGCGGGATTCATGCCTTTCCCCCGGTTTATGTATCCAGGAATCCCTCCCGTTTCGCTCCCGGATGTCTCCCCTTCCCCCACTTTAAAACCCAAGGGGCAGCCCCAACCAAAAACCTTCCCCAAGCTCATTAACCAGGAATCCATCCTTCGCTCCCCGGGTGTTTCCCCCCTTTCCCCCCCCCTTTCCTAAGGTCGGCGGGGCCCTTCCCCCGGAAAACAGTGTCTCCGGGGAAACCACTTGTGGGCACTGATGGACTCCCCTTTTCCCCCCTTCCCCAGAGTCAGCCCGGGTTTCCAAACCCCCCAGTACCTTTCAAAAGGGAAAAAATTTGGGCTTTCTAGCTGGTCCTTTGGTTGTGACTGTCCCCGGTAGGTGGAATTCTGGAGGGGAAAACACAGTAAACTGCTTCCAAATATTACATCCACCCAAAACAGCCTTTGGGAAACCCAAAATCCCGTGGACGAGAAAGAAGCTCCTACACAGCTCGGGGACCTCGGGGGCTAATTTAATTTTCAATTTTGGAATTCCCTTATGTTTTCACCAATGAAATTTATACTGAGAACAAATTTTTTTTAACATATTTAGGCAGTTTAAAAAAGTGTTTTTTTGAGCGAATTCTTTTTGAAATATGGGAAATAATCCAAAATGGGCCTTTTTAGACACTAGTGGAGGGGCTGTGGGGTGTGTGTAACATGTTATTTTGGGAAAAAATGAATGTAAAAATCTACCCTTTATTGTATATTGATATCAATGTTTCCTGTTTTGTGTGTTCAAAGAATGTCATGTGTACATGTTATTATGTAAAGGGAAAAAAAATCAAATTTAAATCTCTAAATTTCTTTTTATGAAAACATAACCAAAATTTTTAAAAATAGCTATTTTTTGGTGTTTTCGTAAATGAAAATTTAAGGTCGGATATATACATTTCTGCGCGCACACAGTATGTGTGTGTGTGTTTTATAAATATACAAAAAGTTTTAACCCAAAAAATTTTTTAATAAAGCTGTGTTTTTGAGGACACCTGGTCTACATGATGGCTGACTCTTTTATATACTGCCTTCTGACAAAGTAAAATGACATCACACGTTTTTTTTAAGACCCCAGGTGACATCACACATCTTTAAGACCACAGGGTGACCCTCACACGTCTTTAAGGGCCACAGGGGACATCCCCACGTCTTTAAACCAAAAGGTTTTTTAAAATCACACGGTTTTAATCCACCCGGTTGGGCCCTCACACGTCCTTTTAAAACCACAGGTGACATCCAAAACATCTTTAAGACCACAGGGATATCACAAATCTTTAAAGGCCACAGGTGAAATCACACGCCTTTTAAAACCACAGGTGACATCACACTTTTTTAAGACCACAGGGGACATCACACAACATTATCTAACACCAAGTTTTTTTGTGTAAATCTTTAAACCCTCTTTCTTGCATATTATAACCCTTTAATTTAACACTATTGCTCCAAAACATTTGCCCCAAAATTAAAAAACCCCTTTTTAAAATCTAAATATTTTTTTTCCAAAAAACCAAAAATCCACCTTAAATGTTGCTTTTCCCCTTTAAAATAAGTGGGTTTTTTTTACTTGGGGGATTTCAAATTTTTTTTACCCCTTGATGCATATATTAATTTCCCCCTTTCAGAATTTACACTCCCTTTTTTGTTACGCCCTAATTTTTGTTCCCTTTTTCCCTCATTTCATCCATCATATTTCGACCCCACTTTATGGTCCAAAATCCCTTTTCCATTATTTTTTATTTTATTCTTTAAAGTTTTCCCTTTTTTTTTTTTAAACATTATGAAACAAAATCATTAAAATATTCCAGGATTTATTACAAAAGCCTCACAAACTTCAATTTTTAATCCATTTTAGATTTCCCCAGTTTTTAATCTTCTTTTTGAAAATCATTTCTTTTATCCTGACTGACTAAAATGTTTTAAAAGCAAGTCCCCAGGGGTGACGCAGAGTTTAGCCAGGCTGACAGCAAAGTTCCCGCTAGGCCTTAAAAAGCAGAGTCCGCATTTCTGACAGCAGAGTCAGTCAGGCTGAAAAGCTTTTAAACCCCAAAAGAACCCCTTCCCTTTTTTGTGAAATTTTTATTTTGTTTTATAAAAGTTTTTTCCCTTTTGATGGTTTTTCTTTTCACTTCACTACACATAAACATCCCCTACCCAAAAACACTACTACGTACACCTATATATACATGTGTACACTTCTCATATCATATCTGCACTCTCTCCCCACCCCTGTTTTTTAAATTAATGAATTCTATATGAATAGTTTAAAAAATTAAGAAAATTCTTGATTTAAATTTTTTTTAAATTTTCTTAAAAAACTGGAAAAAGAATATTTTGAAAGAAAAATTTTTGGGAAAAAAATATAAATATGTGAAGAATGATTAACCCTTTAAAAACTTTGGGGTTTAAAAAAAAGATAAAAATTTTTTTAAATTATCTTTAAAAAACATTTTTTTAATTAGAATTAATTATTAAAAAATTTTTCTCAGTTTTCTCATACTCCCCTTCTCTCCCCCCTCAATAATGACATAAGAAAAATTCACCCACAACCCGAAGGGTAAAAAAAAAACTCTTGTCCCATGAAAATAAAAACTAAACAACCCGGGATGAAAACGACTACGATTAATTTAAAATTTTGGTGGTGGCTGCCACAACCTGGCCAGTACGACTGTGGGCCACAACCCCGGCCTTTCGACGCCCCCAACCTGGGCCGTACGACTGTGTTTAATATCTCCCCCACTTTTTTTATGGGACTGTGATGTAACAATGTTAACATATATTACATACTAAAAGTTTTTGGTGCCTATGTTCCCGAGAAAAAATGAACCCCTTGGAATGTTGTGGTGCAAATATGTTGCAGAGATATGGGGCATTAGCTGGAAAATAATGAAAAAGACAAAAAATGTAGAAGGGGAACTAAATTTAATGAAGGAGTTTTTTTTCCAGGGGAAAGTTTTTCCCCTTTTGCTGTTGTGTGGGTTTTTTTTCCCCCACCATCGTTGTGTTTTTGTTGTGATGTGTATAAAAAAACGTCTGATACAAACCCGAGGTTTTAAAAATACCCCTATGTAACCTGTCCCGGTAAATACCTGATAGAAAACTTATTTAAAAGGATTCCTTTTTTTTTTAGGGATTCCCGTTGGAAAGGGAAACAAGTTTTAAGACTGGAAAAGCTATTATGAATTACTTTCTGGAAGGTCTTTACCGAAGACTTTTTGTAGAAAACCTCCCCGTAGGTTTTTTGTTGGGGAAAAATTTGTTTTTTTGGGAAAACTCTATGTTAAAAAGAAATTTTGGGGACGGGTTCGTTTGTAACGTACAAGAAAAATAAAAAACAAAAGAACGAAGGGAAAACTGGCCCAAAAGGGCCCACTGGGCCCCCTGCGAGGCAGGTCCAAGTCTCCTACCGGCTTTTAAACCAAAAGCACCCAACCTAGTCAGGCAGGTCACATTTACTTAAGGGAGGAACACCGGGAACCGACCTGGTAGCTCAAGCTATCAGGTCCAACTCACACCCACCCACAATCTACTCATGTATTTATCCAACCTATTTTTAAAGCTACACAACGTTGTGGCCCTATAACTGTACTCGGGAGTTTGTTCCACTCATCCACAACTCTATTACCAAACCAGTACTTTCCTATATCCTTCCTGAATCTGAATTTTTCCAACTAAAAACCATTGCTGCGAGTCCTGTGTAGGCTAGATATTTTCAGCACACTATTTACATCCCCTTTATTTATTCATGTCTTCCATTTATACACCTCAATCATATCCCCCTAATTCTACGTCTTTCTAGAGAGTGCAGATTCAGGGCCCTTAGTCTATCCTTATAGGGAGGTTTCTGATACATGGGATCAACTTTGTCATCCTCCTTTGTACATTTTCCAGAGAATTTATATCCATTCTGTAATACGGTGACCAAAACTGTGCAGCATAATCTAAATGAGGCCTAACCAAGGATGTATAGAGTTGAAGAACAAACCTGAGGACTCCTATTATTTATGCTTCTTGATATGAAGCCAAGGATTCTATTAGCTTTATTGCGAACACTTATGCACTGTTGTCTTGGTTTCAGATTACTGCTAACCAGAACTCCTAAACCTTTTTCGCAATCCGTAATATTAAGATCTACATTATTTAGTTTATATGTGACATGGTTATTGTCCTGTCCAACATTTAGAACTTTGCATTTGTCTATATTAAACTGCATCTGCCACTTCTCCGACCACTGCATCAGTCTATTCAAATCTTCCTGGAGTGCTCGAATGTCCTCGTCAGAATGAATTCGACGGCCTATTTTGGTGTCATCGGCAAACTTGCCGATGTCGCTCTTTATGCCCTCATCTATGTCGTTTATGTAGATTGTGAACAGCAGGGGGCCCAACACTGACCCCTGTGGAACACCGCTCGTGACGCTTCCCCACTCTGATTTCTCCCCATTTATGCAGACTCACGAAATCGTAATGGCACGATTGCGAACAAACCGAACCACGGGCGGGATTTGAACCCGCGGTCAGAGAGTCTCAAATCCCGCCCGTGTTATGGTTTGGTTAAGATGAATCAAGTCAGAATGTTTTACAGTGACATATAAAACAGTGTATTAACACACAAAACATGAAAGTAACTCATAAGTATCATAATAAAAAAGTATAGTGACACAAATCATTAGAGAAACACATAAAAAAGTTAATTGAGACATAAAACAGTGTAGTGACAAATAAATTACTACAATAACACATAAAAAAGCTTAATAACAAACAAACCATCATAATTACACACAAAAATATATGTAATATAAAACAGTACAATAATACAGAAGACCAGTAAAGTACAATAACACAGAAGACCAGTACAGTATAATACACACAGTACTAGTGCAGTACAGTACAGTAACGAAGAGGACCAGTACGGTACAGAAACACAGAAGACCAGCACAGTACAAAAACAGAGAAAACCCGTACAGTCCAAACCACAAAAGATCAGTACAGAACAATAACACGGAATACCAGTACATTACAAGAACAGAAAGCCAATACAATACAGTAACACAGAAGAACAGTACAGTACAGTAACACAGAAGACCAGTACAGTACCATAACACAGAAGTCCAGTACAGTAAAATAACAAACAAGACCAGTACAGTAACACAAAAGACCAGTACAGTGCAGTAACACAGATGACTAGTACAGTACAGTAACACAGAAGACCAGTGCAGTATAGTAACACAGAAGAGGAGTACAATAACACAGAATACGAGTACAGTACAGTAACACAGTGGACCAGTACGGTACAGTAACAAAGAACGCCGGTACAGAACAATAACAGAGGACTAGCACTGTACAGTAAGACAGTGGACTAGTACAGTAACACAGAAGACGATACAGAAAGTACACAGAAGACCAGAACAGTACAATAACACAAAAGACCAGAACAGTACATAACACAGAAGACCAGTTCAGAACTATAACACAGACGAGCCAATACAAATT
>NC_069410.1:70277679-70328204 GCF_026875155.1 Cherax quadricarinatus
GAAATGTAATCATATATTAACACGAATTTTGGGGCCAGTTCGATTATTACACATGAATGTTTGTGGTGCACTATGTTGCAGAGTTATATGGCATATAGCTGGAAAGTAATGAAAAAGACAAAACTGTAGAAGGGAACTATTGAATGAAGGAGTTTGTTTCACAGTTGAAAGTTCCTCTCTGCTGTTACGTGTTTTTTCACCACCATCGTTGTGTTGTGATGTGTATAAAGTCTGTCTGATACACCAGAGTTAATAATACTCTATGTAACCTGTCTGGTAAATACCTGATAGAAAACTTATTGACAGGATTCTTTTCTTAGGATTCTGTTGGTAGGAATCAAGTTTATAAGACTGGACGCTATTATGAGATTACTACTGGAAGGACTGTTACCAGAAGACTTTTAGTAGAAGACCTCCGGTAGGTCTCTGTTGGAAATAGTTTTGGCAACACTCTATTGGTAACAGACTTGAGGTAGCGATTCGTTTGTAACGTATAAGATGAATAAAACGAGACTCACGAAATCGTAATGGCACGATTGCAAACAAACCGAACCACGGGCGGGATTTGAACCCGCGGTCAGAGAGTCTCAAATCCCGTCCGTGGTATGGATTCGTTAAGATGAATCAAGTCAGATGGTTTTACAGTGACATATAAAACAGTGTATTAACACACAAAACATGAAAGTAACTCATAAGTATCATAACAATAAAAAATTATAGTGACACAAATCATTAGATAAACACATAAAAAAGTAAATTGAGACATAAAACAGTTTAGTGACAAATAAATTAGTACAATAACACTCAAAAAAGCTTAATAACAAACAAACCATCATAATTACACACAAAAATATATGTAATATAAAACAGTACAATAACACAGAAGACCAGTACAGAACAATAACACAGAAGACCAGTACAGTACAATAACACAGAAGACCAGTACAGTACAATAACACAGAAGACCAGTACAGTACAATAACACAGAAGACCAGTACAGTACAATAACACAGAAGACCAGTACAGTACAATAACACAGAAGACCAGTACAGTACAATAACACAGAGAGACCAGTACAGTACAATAACACCAGAAGACCAGTACAGTACAATAACACAGAAGACCAGTACAGTACAATAACACAGAAGACCAGTACAGTACAATAACACAGAAGACCAATACAGTACAATAACACACAAGACCAGTACAGTACAATAACACAGAAGACCAGTTCAGTACAATAACACACAAGACCAGTACAGTACAATAACACAGAAGACCAGTACAGTACAATAACCAGAAGACCAGTACAGTACAATAACACAGAAGACCAGTACAGTACAATAACACAGAAGACCAGTACAGTACAATAACACAGAAGACCAGTACAGTACAATAACACAGAAGACCAGTACAGTACAATAACACAGAAGACCAGTACAGTACAATAACACAGAACCAAGTACAGTACAATAACACACAAGACCAGTACAGTACAATAACACACAAGACCAGTTCAGTACAATAACACACAAGACCAGTACAGTACAATAACACAGAAGACCAGTACAGTACAATAACACAGAAGACCAGTACAGTACAATAACACAGAAGACCAGTACAGTACAATAACACAGAAGACCAGTGCAGTACAATAACACACAAGACTAGTGCAGTACAATAACACAGAAGACCAGTACAAAACAATACACAAAATACCAGAACAGTATACGACCAGTACGGTACAGTACGCAGAAGACCAGCACAGTACACTAACACAGAAGATCAGTAAAGTACAATAACACAGAAGACCAGTACAGTATAATACACACAGTACCAGTGCAGTACAGTACAGTATAATACACACAGTACCAGTGCAGTACAGTACAGTAACGAAGAGGACCAGTACGGTACAGAAACACAGAAGACCAGCACAGTACAAAAACAGAGAAAACCAGTACAGTCCAAACCACAAAAGACCAGTACAGAACAATAACACGGAATACCAGTACATTACAAGAACAGAAAGCCAGTACAATACAGTAACACAGAAGAACAGTACAATACAGTAACACAGAAGACCAGTACAATACAATAACAGAAGAAAATAACAGTACAATAACAAAAAAAACCATTACAGTGCAAAAACACAGAAGACCAGTACAGTACCATAACACAGAAGTCCAGTACAGTAAAATAACAAACAAGACCAGTACAGTAACACAAAAGACCAGTACAGTGCAGTAACACAGAAGACCAGTACAGTAAAATAACACAGAAGACCAGTACAGTAAAATAAACAAGACCAGCACAGCAATACAGAAGACCAGTACAGTACCATAACACAGAAGTCCAGTACAGTAAAATAACAAACAAGACCAGTACAGTAACACAAAAGACCAGTACAGTGCAGTAACACAGATGACTAGTACAGTACAGTAACACAGAAGACCAGTGCAGTATAGTAACACAGAAGAGGAGTACAATAACACAGAATACGAGTACAGTACAGTAACACAGTGGACCAGTACGGTACAGTAACAAAGAACGCCGGTACAGTACAATAACAGAGGACTAGCACTGTACAGTAAGACAGTGGACTAGTACAGTAACACAGAAGACGAATACAGAACAGTTACACAGAAGACCAGTACAGTACAATAACAGAGGACTAGCACTGTACAGTAAGACAGTGGACTAGTACAGTAACACAGAAGACGAATACAGTACAGTAACACAGAAGACCAGTGCAGAACTGTAACACAGACGAGCAATACAATTCATTAACACAGAAGACCAGTACAGTACAATAATACAGAGAACCAGTACAGTACAAAAACACAGAAAACGAGTACAGTACAAATCACAGAAGACCAGTGCAGAACAATAACACAGAAGACCGGTACAGTACAATAAGACAGAGGACCAGTACAGTACAATACCACAAAAGACCAGTACAGTACAATAACACAGAAGACCAGTACAGTACAATAACACAGAAGACCAGTACAGTACAATAACACACAAGACCAGTACAGTACAATAACACAGAAGACCAGTACAGTACAATAACACAGAAGACCAATACAGTTCACTAACACATAAGACAAGTACAGAACAATACACAGAATACCAGCGCAGTACATTAACACAGAGGACTAGTACGGTACAGTAACACAGCCGACCAGCACAGTACACCAACACAGTACAATAACACAGAAGACTATAACAGTACAATGCACACAATACCAGCGCAGTACAGTACAATAACACAGAAGACCAGTACAGTACAATAACACAGAAGACCAGTACAGTAAAATAACACAGAAGACCAGTACAGTAAAATAACACAGAAGACCAGTACAGTAAAATAACACAGAAGACCAGTACAGTAAAATAACACAGAAGACCAGTAGAGTAAAATAACACAGAAGACCCGTACAGAACAATACACAGAATACCATAACAGTATACGACCAGCACAGTACACTAACACAGATCAGTAAAGCTTAATAACACAGAAGACCAGCAAAGTATAATACACACAATACCAGTGAAGTACAGTACAGTAACGCAGAGGACCAGTACGGTACAGAAACACAGAAGACAAACACAGTACAGTAACACAGAAGACCTGTACAGTACAATAGCACAAAAGACCAGTACAGAACAATAACACAGAAGGCCAGTACAGTAAAATAATACAGAATACTAACGCAGAACAAAAACACAGAAGACCAGTACAGTACAATAACAAAAAAGACCAGTACAGTACAGTAACACGGAAGACCAGAGAAGTACTATAACAGAGACGGGCAACAGTTCATTAACACAGAAGACCAGTAGAGTACAATAACATAGAGGCCAATACAATACAATAACACGGGTGACCAGTACAGAACAATAACACAGAAGACTAGTACAGAACAATAACACAGAAGACTAGTACGGCACAATAACACAGATTAGTACAGTACAATAACAAAGGAGACAGGTACAGTACAGTAACACGTAAGACCAGTACTGTACAATAAAAAAATACCAGTAGAATACAATAAGACAGAAGACCATACAGTACAGTAAACACAGAACATCATTACAGTGCAATAACGCAGAAAATCAGTGCAGCACAATAACACAAAAGACCAGTACAGAACAATAACACAAAAGACCAGTACAGTACTATAACACAGAATGCCAGTACAGTACTATAACACAGAATGCCAGTACAGAATAATAACGCAGAAGACCAGAATAGTACAATAACACGAGTACCAGTACAGTATAATAACACAGTAGACTAGCACAAAGAATAACACAAGAACAGTACTTTACAATAACGTAGACTAGCAATACCGTTCACTAACACAGAAGACCAGTACAGTACAATAACACAGAATACCAGTACAGTACACTAGCACACAGGAACAGTTCAGTACAGTTACACAGAGGACCACTACGGTTCAATAACATAGAAGACCAGTACAGTACAATAACACAGAAGACCAGTACATTTCAAATCACTGAAAAAGAGTACAGTGCAATTGCACAAAAGACCAGTATAAAAACAAACACACAAGACCAGTAGCGTACAATAACACAGAGGCCCAGTACAAATAACGCAGAAGACAAGTAGCGTACAATAACACAGAGGCCCAGTACAATAACGCAGAAGACAAGTAGCGTACAATAACACAGAGGCCCAGTACAATAACGCAGAAGACAAGTAGCGTACAATAACACAGAGGCCCAGTACAATAACGCAGAAGACAAGTAGCGTACAATAACACAGAGGCCCAGTACAATAACGCAGAAGACAAGTAGCGTACAATAACACAGAGGCCCAGTACAATAACGCAGAAGACAAGTAGCGTACAATAACACAGAGGCCCAGTACAATAACGCAGAAGACAAGTAGCGTACAATAACACAGAGGCCCAGTACAATAACGCAGAAGACAAGTAGCGTACAATAACACAGAGGCCCAGTACAATAACGCAGAAGACAAGTAGCGTACAATAACACAGAGGCCCAGTACAATAACGCAGAAGACAAGTAGCGTACAATAACACAGAGGCCCAGTACAATAACGCAGAAGACAAGTAGCGTACAATAACACAGAGGCCCAGTACAATAACGCAGAAGACAAGTAGCGTACAATAACACAGAGGCCCAGTACAATAACGCAGAAGACAAGTAGCGTACAATAACACAGAGGCCCAGTACAATAACGCAGAAGACAAGTAGCGTACAATAACACAGAGGCCCAGTACAATAACGCAGAAGACAAGTAGCGTACAATAACACAGAGGCCCAGTACAATAACGCAGAAGACAAGTAGCGTACAATAACACAGAGGCCCAGTACAATAACGCAGAAGACAAGTAGCGTACAATAACACAGAGGCCCAGTACAATAACGCAGAAGACAAGTAGCGTACAATAACACAGAGGCCCAGTACAATAACGCAGAAGACAAGTAGCGTACAATAACACAGAGGCCCAGTACAATAACGCAGAAGACAAGTAGCGTACAATAACACAGAGGCCCATACAATAACGCAGAAGACAAGTAGCGTACAATAACACAGAGGCCCAGTACAATAACGCAGAAGACAAGTAGCGTACAATAACACAGAGGCCCAGTACAATAACGCAGAAGACAAGTAGAGTACAATAACACGGAAGACCAGAACATAATAACACAGAAGACCAGTGCAGTACAGTGACACAGAAGACCAGTACATTACAGTAACATAGAAGACCAGTACATAACAACAACACAGAAGACCAATACAGAACAATACACAGAAGACAGGTACAGTAAAATAATACAGAGGACCAGTACAGCACCTTAACACTGAAGACCTGTACAGTACAATAACACAGAAGACAAGTACAGTATAATAACACAGAAAACCAACAAAACCTATAACAAAGAAGATTAGTTCGGGTACAATAACACAGAAAATTTCAGTCCAGAAAAAACAAAAACCCAAATTACAGTACAGTAACACGGAAGACGAGTACGTACATGCCCACAGAACCCCCAGTAAAATACAAAAATTTACAAAAGACCATTTACAGAAACAATAACAGAGAATAAAAAGAAACAGTACAATAATACAGAAGACCAACAGTAGGGAAACCCCGAAGACCGGTACAGTACAAAAACCAACAAAAACCCAATACGTAAAATCCCAACACAATACCATTACGTACAATAACACAAAGACCAGTGAAGAAAAAAACCCAACAGAAGACCAGTAAAAACAATACACAGAAAACAAGAAACATACAAAAACAGAGAAACCATTTCCGGTTGGGAAACATAAAGACCAGCACAGTACACTACCCCAAAGACCATTACGTACAGTGCCCAAAAATCATACATTGCAGTACAGTAACACAGGGGAAACCACACATCCAAAAACACACCCCATTACAGAAAAAAATTTTCAGAAGACCAGTACAGTACACAATACATAAAGCCCAGAAAAATCCCAATAACACCGGGCCCCAGTACGGTACAATAACACCGACTACCAGTAGAGAACTTAAAACCAGGGAAAGCCCATACTTTGAAATAACACAGAAAACCAGTCCCAGTAAAAGTGAAACGAAAAACCAGTAGAGAAGAATAACACAAAGACGATTCAGAAAAATACGCAGAAAAACAAAAGAAAAAAAAGACGGGAGACCAAACCATTACAAAAACACAGAAGCCCTAGTACAGAAAAATTTAACAGGGGAAAAACCATTACAGAATGGGGGCATAAAAAAACGGGCCCAAGTACTTTAAACACAGAAGACCATAAGACCATAACACAGAGAACCAAAAGAGTTCAACACAGAGAATCCCAGAAAACAGTAAAATCACAGAGAATGCCTACAGTACAAGAGCAAAAAAGCCCGGGTACATGAAATAGCACAGAGGCCCCAGTACACACAGAAAAGACAAAGACCAGAAAATTTTACAATAACACAGAAGCCCCAGCAAAAATTTTACAATAACACAAAAAGACCACACTTTAAAAATAACACAGAAGACCCCATATTACAATAACACAAAGCCCCAGAAAAATTACAATAACACAGAAGACCAGGGGTATTCAATAACCAGAAAAACCAGAACAGTACAATAACAAAGAAGACCGGTACAGAACAAAAACAAAAGCCCCAGTACAGAAACAATAACACAAAAAACCAGTACATTACAAAAAACAGAAACCAGTACAGTAAAATAACACAGAAGTCCAGTCCCGTAACAATAACACAGAAGCCCCCAGTACTTTTACAATAACACAGAAACCATTGCTCCCCAAAAAACCGATTTTCCAATAAGCAAAGAGACCTCCATTGAATACTAAAAAGGGATTTGCCCTTTCTAGCTTTCCCAGCCTTTTTACGGGTTTGGAAACAAGTAGTCAGAATCTTGGGTCCACTTATCCATTAAAAAATTTTAGTAAGATTAAATAGTGCTTCAGTTTTACAACTGGTAGGCTATTGACAAAGAAATTAAAATTTAATAAATTAAATTAAAAACCCGCAAAGTTGTCTTGGCGTATTTATAAAAGAAATTTTTAAAAAAATTTAATATAATTTAGGATACAAGTTCCTACATTTCCCTCTCGTGTACAGTAGTATTGTCTAAAGGGCAAAATATCACATCTTTTTTTGCTTTTAAGTACCGTCTGAAAAATTGTTAGCTTTTAATAACTGGGCATGCAAAGATACGTAACCTTTTTTGGGGGCCGGCATGTACAAAACCCTCTTTTACGGGGCTATCCCCCCCAACCGGGCAACCAGGAACCAAGGGTTGGCGAGGGGGCCCTTCGTTAAAACCCCGTCCCCAGGTTCCAGCCAATTAGAAAGGGTTTTTGGGGCAATCGCGGGGTTTTAATGGGGGTTACCACTCTCACTTCGCTCTTGTCTTTTCCCATTCTAGACGGTTTTGAACAGGGTTTCCGCTCTCTATTGTTTCTATTATCCTTGGTTACCGGGAGTACACTAAATCTATTGTACATACTTCGGGTTCTAAAATTGGGTAAAAGGATAATACAAGCCCCAAAAGTTTTTCTGCTCTTTTTTATTTTGCCCCCCTTTAAAACCCGGGATAAAAAAAAGGCCTTTTAACTCCGGGGTTGGGTAATAATAACATAATACAAAATAAAACAAGTTTGTGTGTGTGTGGTTTAGGGGCTCAAATTTATTCGCAAAGTCTCTAGACTCACTAACTTAACCAGTGACTGCCTAAAAGTCCCCACATAAACTAACTTCTTGCCCAAAACCTGGCAATAAAAACACAGTTTGGGCTTGAACAATAAAACAACTGATAAGCCAAAAAAACAATATAACAAGCAGCAGCGACACAGAATCGGGAAAAAGGGAGATAAAATAATACACTAAGTGGGGACCATCTGCAGACCCCCAAAAAAAGAGTCACAAAACCCCCATACACTGAATCTAAGTTCAGCATTAAAAAATTTCCCCCGACTGTGACAGTACACAGATACCAGAAACAAATTGGGTCAAAGCTACAGCTCAGGCCCCCTAGTTTCCAAGTGTCTAGGGCACACAAAACCCTTTCCTACAAACGCGAAAATCACAAAGCAAAGGCTATGTTTCTGAACAGTTTACACAAAACCCCAACAACAAGAAAGCGACGAGACAATTTTCCAAAAAGGGGCCCAAAAAGGAGAAAGAAAGGGGGACCTCTTTTAAAAAGAAATTTGGTAAAACCCAGAAAATCCTTAGCTGAGGCCAGGCAGACCCTCACCCCCGGGGAGGTGGGGATCTTTCCCCCCCCCCTAAACACGTGACTCCCGTGAATTTGCTGCTCCCCCACAACTCAAAACCCCGGCAGTGAAACAAGCGAAGGAAAACTACAGAAATTATACAATGCTGCAGCTATTTAACACTCAACTATGACCCACGGGAATAATATATAATGTTACATCCCCCTAATAATATAACTAAGTCAAATAATAAAAAAAAAATATATTTACGATTTAGCTAATTTTGAAAATACAAGCAATAAAAAATTTATATGAACACAAATATACATTATAAAAAATTGTGACCCATTCGGGGGTCGCAATAACCAGTACAGTAAATAACACAGACAAACCAGTAAAGTCCAAAACACAGACGACCAAAACAGAACAACGGGGAAAACAAAAAGACCAGTACAGTACAAAAACACAGACGACCAAATAAAAACAATAAAAACAAAAACGACCAGTACAGAAAAATAGAAACAGAAACCAGTACATTACTGAAACACAAAGCCCAAAAAAACACAGCAACAACGCAGAAACCAGTACAGTAAAATTAAAACACAGAGGACCATTACCCCCCAAAAACTCAAAAAACCAAAAGAATACAATCTCAAAAACCCCATTTACATTACATAAAAACAGAAATTTGGTACAGTACATTTAATAAGAAAACCATAAAAGAACAACACCACAGAAACCAATACAGAACTTTCACAGAAACTGGTACAGAAAATTTAACACAGAGGACCAGAAACACACCACAACCCCGAAGACCAGTAAATACAATAACAAAGAATGCTAGAAACAGTACAATAACACAGAAACCGGTAAAATTACAAAAAAACACAAATAACCGGGAAACCAACCCAATAACACAGTAACAAGTACTGCACAGTAACACAAAAAAACCTTTAAACAGTACAATAACAAAAAAGGGCCAAACAGTAAAAATAACACAGAAGACCATACAATTCCACCAAAACTGAACTCACCTAACTGTAGTTGCGGGGGTCGGGGAACTCAGCTCCTGGCCCCGTCTTTAAACTGATCGCAAAACCTAGTCCTCTCTCTGTTTTCCTGACCCATTGCCCATCCTCGTCTTAAGCTATTTATGGTTCCTGCCTCCATTACATCACTTGCTAGCAAATCACTTCCTGACGACTCTGTGACTGAAGAAGTACCCCCCAAAAATTCCCTTTGGGACTCGCCCTGATCTTAAACCCTCAAATTGTGACCCTAGTTTCCTGTTCAAAAAACACAGATCAGTAAAATACAGTAACACCAAAGCCCCATCAGTACAATGACACAGAAAAAACCATTTACGAAATAACCAGAAGAATCGGGAACGGGAAACAATAACACAGAAAACCAAACGGGTACAATAACACAAAAAAACCATACAGAACAATAACCCAAAAAAAACCATACAGTACAATAACTCACAAACCATTACATTGCAATAATACGGGCTAAGCAATGTAGATAAATTACACAGAAAACAGTTGAAACAAAACACTAAAGACCAGAAACATTACAAAACACGGAAGACCATACATTACAAAAACCCACGGAAGCCCGTACAAAACAATAACCCCGGACGACCAGTACAGTACAGTGAAACAAAAAAACCATACTGAACAACAACACAAAAGACCATACAGAACAATAAAACAAAAGACAGTTTTTTAAAACAGTACTTTAAAACATTGGGGAAACCAGACAGCACAAAAATTCAAAAAGGACCTAGACCACAATAACACAAAAAATGCCAAACGTAGAATAACACAGAAACCTGTACAGTCAATAGCACAAAACCAAACGTACAGTAACACAGAAGACCATTTCAGTACAAAAACACACAAGACCAGTTCTTCAATCATCAAAAATTAGTCTCGAAATTTTAACTTTTAAATTCCCGGGCCGAAATTGTAAGAGCCCATTTAAGTTCAAGGAAGGGGAGGCTATTACATTTAATTCAAAAAATGGAGAGGTAGTTCGATTTTCCTCAGATAAAGAGTTTTGAAATCAAAGCAGCTGTTGTTTTTAAGGAAGGGGTTTATCCCTCACAAACATCCTTCCCACTATAAACCTCCCTCACTCTAAACCGCCCTCACCTCATTCTGCCTCACTCCCCTCCTGCCTCACTCCACCGCCTCACTCCCCTCCTCCCTTTCACTCTCTTTCTGCCTCACCCCATCCCCCCTCACTCTCATCCTGCCTCACTCTCATCCTGCCTCACTCCATTTGCCCACTCTCATCCTGCCCTCACCTGCCTCACTCTCATCCTGCCCACCTCATCCTGTTTTCACTCCGCCTTGCCTACTCCACCCCTCCCAGAATCACTAAAATTGAAAAGTTTTTCTTTTCCCTTTTTTAGTTTTTGGGCAATAGGTTGTTTAAATTTATTTATTATCTTCCCCATTTCCCTATTTCTTTATATCGTTTTTTTCCTCCACCCTTTCCCCATAAAAATTTTTTTCATTTTTTCTGGAAACCAAATTGGTAAACCCTGGTGCCAAATTTTCAACTCTGAAACAGAAGAAAAAACAAAAAATCTCACATTTTTAAAAATAAGGGGTAGTGTTTTAATATCAGGGACAAATTTAAACCTGTAGCATATGCAGGGGGACCGTTATTATATTTCAGGGGCATCCCATGTATCCAAAATCCACCCGACCCTTTAAAAAAAACGGGTTTAAATTTGGGAAATTTTAAATGGAATGTGTGGGTGAGAGCACCATTCATCTGGGAGAAAACTGCCAGCCAACGTAGGCCAGCTGGTCAGGGTGAGGGGGGATGCACCGGGGAAGGCTACCTTATAAAGGGCCCGCCCGGGCCCCTCCCAAGTTAAAAGGCCTCAGGCTGTCCTCTTTATAAATATCCTGAAAGCTGTAGCTTGTGAGGGATTTAAAATTTTTTACGATTTTGTCTTTAAACCCCAACTCACAGGTATTTTGGTATTTGTTATATCTTCTGTATAGAGTTAAAACTGTTTTAAAAGTTACACTGAAAAAAAAGTGTACACTGTATGAGGTACACTGATAGAGTGGGACACTGTAAAAGAGGGTACACGTATAGGGGTGTACACTGTATAGTGTCACTCTATAGAGGTACCCCCGGAAAAGAGTTTCACACTAAAATCAAGTGTACCGTATAAGTGGGACACTGATAAAGAGTGTACAAATGTATAAAAGTTCACACAGTATCAAGTGAACACTTATGAAATGTAAAACGTAAAGTGTGTACACTGTATACGTTTCACCAAAGTATAAATTTTCCCAAAATTTTCACAAGATTGTAAAAAAAAATTCGAAGCTAACCAAATTTGGGGTTTTAAAACCCCCTTTCCTAAAACCTTTAATTTTCACTATTTTCCCGCGTTCCCAACTGATATCTTTAAAAGTTTGGACAACAGGGCCCGTTAAACAGTACCTGTTTTTGGAAATAAAATTTTAAAATTTTGAGATACCCTAAATCTTATATAAGAAAAGGGCCCTTTAAATGTAAAACATTGACAGTTTACTGAACTAAGAAGTGAGTAATATCGAATATTAATTTTGAAACATGACGAGGGATTCCTCGGAAAATTTTTCCCTTTATCCATTTATATCATAATATACATTTAAAATATTGGGAAAGGGGGGTCCCTATTAAAACAAAAAAAAATTACAGAAGACACAAAAATCGGGAAAAATTTTGCAGGTCGAGCAAAAGCCATAAAAATTTAAAAGCTTAAGACGAAGTGGGTGAGTTAATTTATTCTGGACTCAACATTTTAAAAATTTAACACATATGCAACATCTGGGGATCTTTAATGTAAACGTTTTTGTAAAAACCCTGGCTTTACAATGCAAATTCTAGGGCAAAATATGAAACAGTAAAAAATTGCGAAAGGGTTTAGGTAATCCGTCCCCCCATCCCCTTTAAATTTGGGGTAAGGAGCCCCCGTAGCGTGAAAAATCCCGGAGCCCCAGGAAAAAAGGGTGGCGCTTTTTATAATGGCGCAGGGACAAAAGAGGACGGATGGGAAAAAATTTAAACCCCAATGTAGTATAATGTTAACCTTTATTGAAAACGTTTCCGCACAACAGTGGGCTTTTTCAAGGGCACAAACAATCTACCTGGGGTGAAAAAAGGACGGGTAGCAGACAAGGCCTTTTCCCCTGAAAAACGGGATTCCCCCGTGGAATCGGTCGTACCCAAGGGAAAGGGTTAGTAAAAGTGAAAAAGGGTTGCCCGGAAAAAGCCCCTGAAAGAAGATTCGATAATGTTCAGTGTCTTACAAGTCTGCAACCCGTCCCCCTTTTCCCCTTGACCCCAGTAAATCCCACCATTCCTTTTTGCCCGTGTTTCCCGAGTCTTCACAACTACGGTGCCTTTTCCAAAAACCCAAATCCAACGAAAAAGGGGCTGTTACCTCACTTTTGTAAATTTTCTACGGGCTTCAAATTTGTCCCCAGAATTTGTTTTGGAAAAAAAAACCACTGGGTGGCGAAACCCTCTACATTAAAGATACCCAGATGTTTTCAAAGTGGGGTGTATAATTTTTTCTTTTCGGGGTTGTGTACCATTCACGTACAAAAATTATTATTATAAACTATATGAAAAAGCACGTAAAGTTATAAAAAAGAACGGAAATACCCAAAACCAAAGGGCTGGAAAGTAGCTGTAAAAACTTATCAAAAAACCTAAAAAAAAACTAAGCATATTTGCTACGACAGCAACTAAAAAAAGATGCAATTTTCAGTAATTTTATTGGGATCCATTATCAAAAAATTGATTAATAAACTCCTCATCGAAACAATTGGGTTTTTTTTTCCCCTTTTTGGGGGAAAGGTATCACCTCACGGGAGGCTTCTTCGCCAAATACAGTCAAATAATCACGAAAAGAAAAGCAGTTTTTTGGGGATGATGATTGTGTCAATCTTGGTAGGTGATTTCCCCCCAGTCTACAACACACTCACACTTTACAAAAATGTCCGATCCCTCCAAAAGGGAAACCACTTCCTAAACCCCCCTAGTTTTTTAAACCCTTAAACAACAAAAAAAATTTTTAAAAAAAAAGCGGGAAAACAAGAATAATACTGAAAAAAAAATAAATCTATGTTTTATTGTGTTTGCTCGTCAACTTTCTTTTTTGTTTGCCAGTTACAATTTCCGGGAGGGCTTCGGGGGGGCAACCCCCCCACTTGCGGGGGTTTAGGGGCCCGATCAACGAGCTTTTTCTGCTGGCAGCACGTAGCCCCAAAGTAGGGAACCCCAGGGCCCCGGCCCGATCGCACAATACTCTTTCGATCTCCACCTTGAATATTCCCTTCCAGTTTTTTTTAGTATATGAAATTAGATCCCGACTAAGACAAAAATGTAAAAAAAAAAAAAATTTTTTTAATTAAAGGGAAAAAGGCCCGAGAAGACCGACCAAAATCAGTCGTCGTTGTTCTTAACTTTTAAAATTTTAAAAAAAGACTCTGTTTTTAAATTTTACTTTTTTTTTTCAGCCCATTGGGTTGGGGTTGGGGGGCCCTTGGGGGCCCTAGTTAATGTTAGCTGTTTGGACCCCCTGGTGGCAGCAAATGGCCAAATGGGCCCCTGGTGCACAGTGACCCCAACTGGACCCTGGTGCCCGCAGTGGTCAACGGACCATGGGGCAGCAGTGGCCAACTGGATCAAAGGTGGAACAGTTTACCAACTGACCATGGTGGCAGCAGTGGGCCCCCTGGACCATTTGGGGGCAGCAAATGGCCAACTGGACCCCTGGGGCAGCAGTGACCAAAAGGACCATGGGGGCAGCATGGGGCCCAAATGGGCCATGGGGGCAGCATTTACCAACAAAAACCAGGTGGCAGCAGTGCCCAAATGGGCCAAGGTGGCAGCATTTGGGCAACTGGACCATGGTGGCAGCATTTGGGCCCAAATGGAACCCTGGGGGGCAGCAGTGGTCAACTGGACCCAAAAGGTATATTCCCCAAATCCCCCTCCGACAACTCCCGGCCCGAGAAACCAAAGGGTTTTTTAATTTGGGCTGAGAAAGACCAAAAAAACTGAAACCACTTCAAACTATATAAATTAAACCGAATTTTTTTATTCAGATTTCTTAATAAACCCGCTAACATTGACAAAAATCCGAGGTCAACCAAAAACCAAAGTCTATTTTTTTTTCTATATCGTTAATTTACAATCCCCGGGTATGAAAAATGGATTTCTGGATAACCCATAGTTTTTTTTAAAGTTTTTTATGAGAAAAAATATGGTTTTAAATTTTATAATGTAATTTTTTACCTGTCGAATATGATTGTTTTTTATTTTAAAAAATTAAAAATATAGATGAATTCATTTCTTTTTGAAAAACAAATTTTTTTTCGCGATAATTATTAAAATTTTGACGCTTATTTTCATCTACCCCCCTTTCCCCCCCTCCCCCCTCCCTCCTCACCCCCTTTTTCCTCCCCCCCCCCTCCGTGCTAAACCCATAAATAAAGTTAGAGTGACCAGGATAACTTTCCCCCACACCATCAAAATACACAGGGTTTTTTGCAGGGAGTCTCGTGTCACTGACTCCAAAACCCTGGTAACACTGTTTAAACCCTGGGAAAAAACTGCAACCCTGGGGAAAAACTGGCATCCCCGGGAACACTGTCATCCCTGGTAACCCCTGGGCATCCCTGGTAACACTGTCACCCTGGAACACTGTCATCCCTGGTAAAAACTGGGCCCTCCCCGGTTTAAAACTGTCCCTCCCTGGGAAAAACTCTTTATTCCCCCGGTAAACGTCTCCCTGGTAAAACGGGCATCCCGGAAAAACTCTCATCCCCGGAAAAACGTCATCCCTGGTAACCCCTGCCCTCCCTGGTAAAAACTGGGCAACCCTGGTAAAACTGGGGCATCCCTGGGAAAAACGTCAACCGGTAACACGTTTATCCCTGGTAACCCCTGCATCCCGGTAACACTCTCATTTCCCTGGGAACCCCTGTCAAACCCTTTGGGAACACTGTCATCCCCCCCTAACACTGTCATCCCGTTTAAAACTCCCCATCCCGGTAACACGTCATCCCTGGTAAACCCGTCAAACCCTGGTAAACTGTCCCTCCCTGGTAACACGTCCCCTCCCTGGGAAAACCCCTTTATCCCGGGGAACACTGTCATCCCCGGTAACACTCCCCATTCCCTGTAACACTGTATCCCCCCGGTAACACTGTCATTTCCCCGGTAACCCCTGTCATCCCTGGGAACACTGTCTCCCTGGTAACACTCCCATCCCCGGGAACAAAAGTCACCCCGGTAACACGTCCCCTCCCGGGAAAAACTCTCATCCCTTTGGAAAAAACTGTCATCCCTGGTTTAAAACTGTCATCCCCGGGAACACTGTCCTCCCCGGGAACACTGTCAAACCCCGGTAACACTGTCATCCCCGGGGAACACGTCATCCCCGGGAACACTGTCATCCCTGGGAACACTGTCATCCCGGAACCTGTCATCCCCGTAACACTGTCAACCCGGGTAACACTGGGCCCTCCCTGGGAACACTCTTCCCTCCCGGTAACAAAAGTCATCCCTGGGGAACACTGTTTCCCTCCCTGGAAACAATGTCATCCCGGGGAAAACTGTCACCCTGGTAACACTGTCAACCCCGGGAAAACGTCAAACCCTGGGAAAAACTTTTCAACCCTTTGGGAAAAACTGTCAACCCTGGTAACACGTCATCCCTGGTAACAAAAAGTCCCTCCCGGTAACACTGTCATCCCTGCTAACAAATGGGCACCCTGGTAAAAACCTTTTCATCCCCGGGAACACTGTCCCTTCCCCGGGAACACTGGGTTTTCAAGAAAAAAAAAATTTTATTTTTAAAAACAAAACATTTTTTTGATTTAGAAAATAAAAAAGTTTAAATTTTAAAATAAATGTTTTAAGTGGGAAAAAGATAGATTTTTGGGTTGTTTTTTGGATAAAACCCAATATAAGGGGAAAAAAACAAAACTTATTTTTGGGAAACCCGGTTTGTTCCCGTTTTAGGTAACGCTCACGGGTGCCCTTTTTTTTTTATCTAAAATATTTAATATTTTGCTGTGTTTTAAAATACAATTTCAAATTTTTTGAAGCATTGGGGATCAATGAAACTTTTAATTAAATCTTAATAAATTTTCTATGAAAAAAAGCTAAATCAACTGTAGTAGGAACTCAAAGAAAATTTTTTCTAAGCACAAATGCTGTGGAAAATAAATTTTTAAAACCAAACCCTTTCCTGAGAACCCTAAACATTTCCCCCGTAAAATACCCCACTGTGGAGAAAATTTTCAAAAAGACTTCTTTAAAAATGTCCCATGATAAAGACTCAGTTGGCCTCCTACAGTGAGACATCACATGCTGAAAAATTTTCCCTTTTGGTTGGGCCTTAAAATCCTTTTTTTAAATCTTTTTTAAATCCAACAACTCGAATTGGTTTAAACTCCCTTTCCCTATTTGGGCCCTAAATTCCCCACCCCTACAATTTTTATCTTGACAGTGCGTGAGCTGAAACAAATTTTGATTCCCATTGTCTCTTATGCCCAAAGTTTTCTGTTCCCGTGTACTACAAATCAGAATTTGCCCCGTTTCCCTTTTAGCTACAAGTCAGAATTTGCTGTTCCTGTTGGGAGCAACAGTCACTTGTTCTGTTCCAATGTAGCAACAACAGAAAGTTTCTATTTCCCTTTTAAACCCAAAAGCGCCAAAAGTTACTGTTCCAGGTAGCAAAGTGACAAAAGTTAACTGTTTCAATTTTGTAACTCACAATGCTACTGCTTCAGTGTAGCAACAGTCACAATTTTTAAAATGTTTTTAACACTCACAGGGGCAATGGAAACCAACGTCGTTTCAAAATTCAAACCCTCCCAGAAGTACATACCAGGGGCCCCGAAAAACGCAGAAAAAACCAGCACAACATCACGAAGGAAATTCCTAGGGCCCAAAATTTTTTTAAAATTTACTTCCCGAAACTCCTGTCCCTTTTGTCGTGGTTTTTTAAATTTCTTTTAAATAAACGCTTTTGGGGGGCCCGATATTCAAAGGAAGGGGATTGAAATTTTCCTTTTAGCTTTCCATTACCACCAAAATGCCACGAATCCAAACCAAAACTCAGCTCGCTGGGATTTCGAAAAATGTAAAATTTTTTTTGAAATAAAGAAAAAACAATGAATGTAATATTTAGAACATTTGAAAAAGTGGAACACGTACATGTGAATGATCCCTTTGAGGAGGAAACCGTCCAATAGGCAAAAGGCCTAATTTACGCTCTTCATATTGTTTTAAAAAAACTGGTATTCATTTTTTTAGGCATTAATTTATCCCCCCAATTTTCATCTTAAGAGAACTTAAAAGATAAGAAAAGGTCTTGAAACCCAAGAAAATAAAGAAATCTTTCTCAAAATCAAATTTTTTTGAAAAATTTTTTAGTTTCTTTTAAATTTAAAACTAAAACTAAACTGAAGGTATTTTTGTTTTTAAAAAACAAAAGCTCAGTTTTTAAATGGAAGGAAACGTGACTTTTCTACACGGAACAGTAAAAATTGTACTGTTGCAAAACCGGAAAAAAGTAACATTGTGAAATGTTGCTAAAACTGGAACAGTAAAAATTGTGACGTTGTCAAATGTTGCAAAAACGAACCCGTAACAATTTTGACTTTTTGCTACACAGCAAAAGAAAAATTTTGACTTTGCTACACTGAACAGAAAAATTGGAACCCGTTTCTAAAACTGGGAAAAAAACATTGTGGGCGTTGCTTTCCCTGGAACAGTACATTTGGACTTTGCAAAACGGAACCTTTCCCTTGCGACGGGGGGCTACCCCTGGAACATAAAAATTGCGACTTTTGCAAAACTGTAAAATTTAAAATTGGACTGGTTGGGTACAATGGGAAAAGTAACATTTTGTCCGTTGCACACTGGAACAGTAACATTTTTTGGGGAAGTTGCCCACACTGGAACAGTAACATTGTGACTTTTCCACAGTGGGGAAAATAACATTTGATGTTTCTACACTGGAACATAACATTGTGACTGTTGCTAATGGAAAAGTAACCTTTTGACTGTTTTTCTACACGGGAAAAGAAAAAATTTTGACTGTTGCAAAAACTGGAAAATTAAAAATTGTGACTTTGCACACTGGAACAGTAACATTGTGACTGTTCCTATACGGAACAGTAACATTTTTGCCCGTTTTCCCCACTGGAACTTTGCATTGGACGTTCCTACACGGGGAAAAGTAGCATTGTGAATTTCCTACAAAATGGGAAAAGTAACAATTTTGACGCCTTAAAAGGGAAAATTAACATTTGACATTTGCTTTTAGTGAAACAGAAAAAGGGGGTGTTTCTACCCGTGGAAAAAAGAACGCTGACTGTTCCCTACACTAAAACAGTAAATTTTGACTGTTGCTTCCCCGGGAAAAGTAAAAAATTGCAAAAGTTTTCAAAAACTGGGAAAAGTAACAATTTTGACTTGGGAACCTGACACAGTAACATTTTGACTATAGCTACACGAAACAGTAACACTGAGACTTTCTAAAAATGAAACCTTAACATTGTGACGGGTTTCAAAACGGAAAAAAATAACAATTTTGAAATGTTGCTACAGTAAAAAAAGTAAACCCTTCTTTAAAACAAATTTTTCCCCCCTAAACGAATTGGTTTAAAGCAACCACTCCAACCCCCGAGAGTGAACCCCTCCTTTTCATACATATCAATTTGCCAAGAATTTGTCCCAGTTTTTTCAATGAATGGGATTGCAAGTTTCCTTGCAGTACTTGTCCCAGCTAGCAATTTAACCAATTGCCCTAGACAAACCCTTCAATTCCCCCTCCCTTTCAAGGGAAGATTCCCACAAAATGACTGGGACCCTCCCTTAGCTCTGACTACTTCTTTGGCTGACCTGTACTTATCCAGCAGCTCTTGTCTCTTGCCCTTCCCAATGTCATTGCCCCCAGCACTAAAACAGATAATATGCTTGTTCCCATGAGGAGAGATTACAAGCGCGAAGCTTGATGACATTGGAGGACAGACGAACGAGACGGGACATGATCATGATGTGTAAAATTATGAGAGGGATTGAAGAGAGAGAGAGAGAGAGAGAGAGAGAGAGAGAGAGAGAGAGATGGGAAACAGGGACAAGAGAGCACAGCTAAAAGTTAGAAGCACAGCTATGTAAGGGATGTTAGAAAAAAAGCTCTTTAACCTCAAGATGTTAGAAAGTGGCACGAGGGGAAAAAAAGTGGTGGAGGCAGGATCATTCACATCTTCAACAACAAGTGGTGGAGCAGGACATTCACATCTTCAGCAACAAGTGAGGAGGAGATCACTCACAGCTTCAACAACTGAGTTTACACTGATGAATGATGAGCGAAGTAGCGACCAGGAGATCCGGACCAGGAACAAGGACTCACCTCAGCAACCACATGAAATATGTAAAAAATAGACACGCACACTCACACACTCATGGTAGCATGGCAGCATGGTAGCATGGCAGCATGGTAGCAGTGCAGCATGGGTTTAGAGCAGGTCGCTCCTCAACTACAAGTGCAAAAGCCAGGCCAGCATGGGTTTAGAGCAGGCCACTCCTCTACTGGATCAAATCACTGTTGTTGGATACGAAACAATGTGGTAACTGAGGTATGGTTGTATGATCACAACTTGGTGGTATCTTAGGAATGTGTTTATGATACACAAATGTTGTAAACTGAGGTGTGAAGGCTTACTTAAACCTGTAAAATCTAAAGTTGGGCTTTCAAAGGCTGGCTCCCCTTTGGGAAAATTTAAATGAATAGAAAAAGAACAAATAACCTAAAAAATATAAAACTTTAGTTAGAATTAAAAAATAAAACATTGAATATGAACTTTTATCCACTTGAAGAAAAATGAAATAAAAAAAAAAATGACATTTAATTAAACGCAATATTACAGTTAAACGGGGTCCTTTTTGATGTTTTACAACCGCGTCTTGTAAAAAATTGTAGCCGTTGCTGTGATGTGAGGGGGGGGTCACAGCTGTTAATGAACAACCCAACGACTAGTTTTCGTCCCCAGTGTTTTCTTGCCTTGAATAATCCATTTAAATGAAAACGCAGGGCTTTCACACTGCAAGATGAAGGGTAGTTTTCCCGGGGGTTGGCCACACTTGGATTAATAAAAAGTGGCACCCAAACTCATGTGAATTTTGTCTTCTTCAACAATGCTTGTTCCAGATACTCAAGCTGACATTCCCGCTAAAAGAGACAAAATTACAAATCTTGAAAACACTCTCCAGATAATGTAAGGGGTTAAAAGAATGTGAGGTTTTTTTAAAACAAAACCCGGAAATCAAGGCAAAGAACTAAGTTTAAGCTTGGTTTAAAAGGAAGCTTTAACCAATAATCCACTAGAAAGGAAAAAGAGGCTTTACTTACGTTTTTCTGGGCTTGAGTCCCAAATGATTATCCATTTGGGGCGGAACCCACACTCACCTTTCCCGGTGGGAAAAAAAGGGGGGGAGGATAGCGGGACTAGAACGACCCTACCTTAACGACAACTGGGAATCAATCTTCGTCACCAAAAATTCGCTCGCACACATCTGTTGAACCTTCCCTCACATAGGATGTTTGTATGATACCAACATGTGGACTGAGGTATTTTTTTGAAAACACAACGTGTGGTATCTGAGTATGGTTGTAGATACACAACCGTGTGGTTCTAGGTATGTGTTGTAATACCAAAAGTATATCGAGGTATGTTTTTGATATCACAACAGTGTGGGGATCGAGGGTTTTGGGTTTTATGATACACAAACATGAGGTATCTGAGGTATGTGTTGTATGAATACACAACAGTGTGGGTATCAGAGTATGTGTTGTATGATACACAACAGTGTTGGTATCTGTGGTATTATTTGATCGTGTAAAAAGATCTGAATAAACAAATATTAATTTAAAAAGAAGAAAAAACCTGAGGTGAATTGACAGTGTCTGTGGCAGGGATAAGTCTGCCATGACAGTGTGTTGAGGTCACGGATAAATGTCCGCCAATGACAGTGTGTGTGGCAGGATAAATCGTCCATGACAGTGTGTGTGGCAGGGATAATGTCCAGCATGACAGTGTGTCAGTGCAGGATAATGTCCGCCATGACAGTGTGAAGGATGAAAACCATTTAAACAAAAGACACAATGTCAGTGTTAATAATTTTTCAAACTGGATGTGTTATCTCACCTCGACTATTGTGTTGTGTTATCACACCTCGACTATTGTGTTGTGTTATCACACCTCGACTATTGTGTTGTGTTATCACACCACGACTATTGTGTTGTGGTATATCACACTCTCGACTGTTTGTGTTGTGTTACCCACAAACCTCGACTATTGTGTTTGTGTTTATCACACCTCACGTACTATATGTTTGTTTATCACACACGACTATTGTGTTTGTTATCACACCTCGACATTGATGTTGTGTTATCACACACTCGACTATTGTGTTGTGTTTATCACTAACCTCGACTATTGTGTTGTGTTATCACACCACGACTAATGTGTATTGTGTTAATCACACCACGACTATGTGTTGTGTTAACAGAGACCTCGACTATTGTTTGTGTAATCACACCTCGACTATGTGGTTTTGTGTTCTTTATCACACCTCGACTATTGTGTTGTGTATCACACCACGACTATTGTGTTATCAACCTTCGACTATTGTGTTGTGTTATCTCAGCCTCGACTATGGTGTTGGTTATCACACCTCGACTATTGTATGTGTTATCACACCTCGACTATTGGTTGTGTTATCACACTCGACTATTGTGTTGTGTTATCACACCTCGACTCTTGTGTTGTGTTATCACATCCCCTCGACTATTGTGGTTGTGTTTATCTCAACCTCGACTATTGTGTGTGGCGTTATCTCACAACCTCGACTATTGTGTTGTGTTATCACACCTCGACTATTGTGTTGTGTTTATCACACCTCGACTATTGTGTTGTGTTCTATCTCACTCGTCTAGTGACATGGAGGGGGTGGTGTGATTTATCACAGCCTCGATATTGTGTTTGTGTCTTATCTCACCCGACTATTGTGTTTGTGGTCTATCATCACCCTCGACTACTGTGTTGTGGTTATCTCTCAGTACCTAGACTATTGTGTTGTGCTATCCCACCTCGACTATATGTTTGTGTTATCACACACGACTATTGTGTGTGCCTTATCACATCCACCTCGACTATTGTGTTGTGTTATCAACATACCACGACAATTGTGTTGTGTTATCACAACCACGACTGTTTGTGTTGTGTTATCACACCTACGACTGTGTGTTGTGTTATTCACTCCGTTACCTCGACTGTTGTGCGTTGTAGTTATCACACCACGACGTTGTGTTGTGTTATCACACCTCGACTGTTGTGTTGTGTTATCACACCTCGACTGTTGTGTTGTGTTATCACACCTCGACTGTTGGTGTTGTGTTACACACCTCGACGTTGTGTTGTGTTATCACACACGACCTTATTTGTTGTGTTATCACCCTCGACTGTTGTGTTTGTGTTATCGACACCTTGACATGTTGTGTAGTGTTATCACAACTCGACTGTTGTTGTTTGTGTTATGCACACCTACTCGACTGTTGTGTGTGTTATCTCCACACCACGAACTATTTTTGTGTTGGTGTTATCAACACCTACGACTGTTGTCTGTTGTGTTATCACACCTCGACTGTTGTGTTGTTATCACACCTCGACAGTTGAGTTTGTTTATCACACCACGAACTATTTGTTGTGTTACACACACCTCCGACTGTTGTTTTGTGTTATCACACCTTCGACTGTTGTGTTGTAGCTATCTCACACCTTCGACTATTGTGTTTGAAGCTTTCACAACACTTATTATTCAGCCGCGTCAGTCTCACAGATGAGAAAATTCTCTGAAGGATTAGACTCACGTACTGAATATAAAAAAGTTAAATTTCTGGAACATCCTGAAGCCCGCTTGGATTATTTCCTCTGAAAACAATATACTCTATGACTACAATAAAAGTTGATTAATTTATATACTTTAATGTGAAATATATTAGCATAAATAGTTAAGCCGCCAGGCACCGTGCTAGGGACTCCCACTGTATGTGTCCTCAGCATGGCGAGGAGAGGGGACCCTGGTATGTGTCCCTCACATGGAAGGAGATGGAGCTGTACTGTTCCATCTACATGAGAGAGGGCCCTGGTATGTGTCCTCAGCATGGAGGATGAGGGCCCTGGGTATGGTTGTCCCTCAGCATGGAGGAAGAGGGCTCTGGTTATAGTTCCTCTAGCATGGAGGATGAGGGCCTCTGGTATGTGTCCTCAGCATGAGGAGAGGGCTCTGGTATGTGTCCTCAGGCATGGAGGAGGGGCCCTGGTATGTGTCCTCAGCATGGAAGGAGAGGGCTATGGTAATTTGTCCCTCTAGCATGGAGGAAGAGGCCCTGGTATGTCTGTCCCTCAGCAATGGGAGGAGAGGTGCCCTGGTATGGTTTCCTGCAGCATTGAGGATAGAGGCCCTGGTATGTGTCCTCATCAGAAATGGAGAGAGGGCCCTTGTTATGTGTCCTCAGCATGGAATAGAGGGCCCTGGTATGTGTCCTCACATGGCGGAGGAGAGGGAGCCCTGGTATGTGTCCTCAAGCATGGAAGAGAGGCCATGGTATGTGTCCTCAGCTGTGAGGAAGGGCCCTGGTATGTGTCCGCACATGGAGAATAGGGTCCTGGTATGTGACCTCTAAGCATGGCGAGGAGAGGCCCCTGGTATGTGTCCTCCGCAAGAGGAAGGGCCCTGGTATGTGTTGTCCTCAGCATGGAGCAGAGGGACCTGGAAATGTTGTCCTCAGCATGGAGGAGAGGGCCCTGGTATGTGCCTCAGTCATGGAGTGAAGGGCCGGTATGTGTCCTCATCGCATGGAGGAGAGGCTCTGGTATGTTGCTTCTCAGCATGGAGGAGAGGGCCCTGGATGCGTCCTCAGCATGGAGAGAGCCCTGGTAATGTGTCCTCATATGGAGGAAGACAGGGCTCTGGTGAATGTGTCCTCAGCATGGAGGGAGAGGGCCCTGTATGTGTCCCACATGGAGGAGAACGGCCCTGGTAATGTGTCCCAGCATGGATCGAGAGGGCACTGGTATGAGTGTCCCTCAGCATGGAGAGAGGGCCTTGGTATGTGGTCCTCAGCATGGAGAGAAGAGGGCCATGGTAATGTGGTCCTCAGCATGGAGAGAAGAGGCCATGGGTATGTGTCCCTCACTGGAGGAGAGGGCCCCTGGTATGTGTTTCTCTAACACATGGAGGAGATAAGGGCCTTGGTATGTGACCTTTCAGCATGGAGGAGAGAGGCCCTGGTAGTGTCCTCATCATGGATATCAATAGGTCCTGGCATGTGTCCTCAGCTATGGAGGAGAAGGTACACCTTGTATTGTCCCAAGCAGAGAGGAAAGGGCCCTGGAATGTGTTCCTCAGCAAGGAGGTCAGAGGCCCAGTATGTGTCCTCGCATGGAGGAAGGGCCCTGTATGTGTCCCTCAAACACATGGAGAGAGAGGGCCCTGGTACTGTTTCTCAGCATGGAGGAGAGGGCCTTGGGTATGTGTCCTCAGCATGGAGGAAGAGGGCCCTGGTATTGTCCTCAGCATGGTGGAGCGGTCCTGAGTATTTGTCCCAGCAGGAGGAGAGGCCCTGGTATGTGTCCCTCAGCATGTAAGTGAGAGGGCCTGGTATTGTCCTCAGATGGAGGAGTAGGGCCCTGGTATGTTTCCCTCAGCATGGAGGAGAGGGCTCCCAGTATGTGTCCTCAGCATGGACAAGAGGGTCCTGGATATGTCCTCACATGGAGGAGAGGGCCCTGGTAATGTGTCCACAGCAGAGAGAGAGGGCCCTGGTATGTGTCCTTCAGCATGGAGGAGAGGGCCCTGGTATGTATCCTCAGCATGGAGGAAGGGCTTCTGGATGTGTCCACAGCATGGAGGAGAAGGGCCCTGGTTATGTGTCCTCAGCATGGAGGAAGGCCCTTGTATGGTCCTCAGCACGGAGGAGATGGGCCCTTGGTATGGGTGGTCCATCGATCATGGAAGCAAGGCCCTGTATGTGCCTCAGCATGGAGGAGAGGGCCCTGTAAGTGTCCTCAGCAGAGAGGAGAGGGCCCTGGTATGTGTCCTCATTATCATGGAGGAGAGGCCCTTGGTATGTGTCCTCAGCAGAGAGGAGAGGCCTTGCTTATGGGTCCGTCTGCCATGGAGGGAGGGGCCCTTGTATGTGTCCCTCAGCATGGAGGAAGGGCCTGTATGGGTCCTCAGCATGGAGGAAGGGCTCTGGAGTATTAGTGGTCCTCAGCATGGAGGAGAGGGCTCTGGTTATGTTGTCCCCACATGCAGGAGAGGACCCTGTATGTGTACTCAGCATGAAGGAGAGGGTCCCTGGTATGATGCCTCAGCATGGAGAAGGGCCCCTGTATGTTTCCTCAGCAGAGAGGAGAGGGTCCTTGGTATGGGTTCGATTCTGCATGGAGAGAGGGCCCTGGTATGTGACCTCAGCATGGAGGAGAGGGCCGGTATGGGTCCTCAAGCATGAGGAGAGGGCTCCTGGTATGCGTGTCTTCCAGAAGAGAGGAGAGGGCCCCGTATGTTCTTTCGAAGAGAGAAGAGGGCCCTGGTATGTGTCTTCAGGAAGAGAGGAGAGGGCCTTGGTAGGGTCATCTGAATGGAGTGAGAGGGCCCTGGGATGCTGTCCTCAGCACTGGAGGAGAGGGCCTGGTATGGGTCTCAGCAAGGAAGGAAAGGGCCTTGTTATGGGTCCTCAGCATGAGGAGAGGGACCTAGGTAATGTGGTCCCTCAGCAATGGAGGCGAGGGCCTTGGATTGGTCCTCAGCAGGAAGGGAGGGCCCTGTATGTGTCCTCAGAGCAAGGAGGAGAAGGGTCCTAGGTGTGGCTCCTCACATGGGAGAGAGCCCTTGTATGTGTCCTAGCATGGACGGAGAGGGCCTTGGAATGGGTCCTCAGCAATTGAGGAGAGGGCCACTGGTATGTGTCCTCAGCATGGAGGAAAGTGCCTTTGGATATGGATCCTCAGCATGGAGGAGAGGGCCCTGGTATGGTCCTCAGCATAGGAGGAGAGGGCCCTTGGTATGGTTTCCTCAGCATGGAGTGAGGGATGGCCTTGGTATGGGTCACTACAGCATGGAGACTGAGGGCCTTTGAGTATGGGCCTCAGCATGGAGGAGAGGGCCTTGGTATGGGTCCTCAGCATGGAGGAGAGGGCCTTGGTATGGGTCCTCAGCATGGAGGAGAGGGCCTTGGTATGGGTCCTCAGCAATGATCTAGGAGAGGGCCTTGGTATGGAAAAAAAAAAAGTAAAACCCCCAATCCTCCAGCCATGGAGGAGAGTGGCCTTGGTATGGGTCCTCAGCATGGAGGAGAGGGCCCTAATCACAGCAGACATGATCTAAGTTAACAGTGATCATGCCAGAGGTGAACGGGAAACTATGAAATATTGGAAGCAGCAATGGAATTACAACTTGTATAATAACTATGCAACATAAACCTAATCTATGCCCGAGGAGATGAAGAGGATGGACCAGCTGTTGTAAACATCACACCCTGCACAGTTTTCTTAGGAGGCGATTTTTTCCGACATGAGAAAAGGAATGTTACTGGGTGCGTTGATATGCTGCACTCTAAGCTTGTTTACTAAACTGGGAAACTAAGTGTTGTGAAATTGGTAAGTAGTAAATTCTGTCCTTGTGAAAATAATTATTAAAGGGAGTAAAAAGAATAGAAAACATGACAGGCGGGAGAGGAGTGAGGGCTGCTGTAAATGTGTTTATTACTGATATTAATTTCAGAATAAATATAAATATTTATTACTGATATGAATTTCAGAATAAATATAAACACGGTGGATACTGTCAGGGAGACTGGAGTGGGAATAACACCACAGATGCTACTGTCAGGGAGGCTGTAGTGGGAATAACACCACCGATGCTACTGTCAGGGAGGCTGGAGTGGGAATAACACCACCGATGCTACTGTCAGGGAGGCTGTAGTGGGAATTACACCACAGAATTCTACTGTCCAGGAGGCTGTAGTGGTAATAACACCACCGATGCTACGTGTCAGGAGGCTGGAGTGGAATAACACGACCATCACCACCGTGGCTACTGCAGGGAGCCTAAGGAGTGGGAATAACATACACCACCGTGGCTACTTCAGGTGAGGCGTGTAGTGGGAATAACACCACCGATGCTACTGTCATGAGGCTGGATGTGAATAAACACCACCGTGGCTACTGTCAGGGGAGGCTGGAGTGGGAATCTACACCACCGATGGCTACTGTCAGGGTAGGCTGGAAGTGGGAATAACACCACTGTGGCTACTGTCAGGGAAGGCGGAGTGGGAATAAACACCACCGTGGCTACTGTCAGGGAAGGCTTTAGTGGAATCACACCAACGATGCTACTGTCAGGGGAGGCTGGATTGGGAATAACCCCACCGTGGCTACTGTCAGGGAGGTCTGGAGTGGGAATAACACCACCGGTGGCTACTGTCAGGAGGCTGGAGTGGGAATTAACACCACCGTGGCTACTGCCAGGGAGCTGGAGTGGATATAATAGCACCACTGTGGCTACTGTCAGGGAGCTGGAGTGGGAATAACACCACCGTGGCTACTGTCGGGAGGCTGGTATTGGGAATAACAACCACCGATGCTTACTGGTCAGGAGGCTGGAGATGGGAATAACACCCACACCGTGGCTACTGTCAGGGAGGTTGGAGTGGAATAACCACCACGTGGCTACTGTGCAGGGAGGTGCTGGAGTGGAAAACACCACAGTGGCTACTTCAGGGAGGCTGGAGTGGAATAACACCACTGTGGCTACTGCAGGGAGGTTGGAGTGAGGTATAACACCACCGGTGGCTACTGTCAGGGAGCTGGAGATGGGAATAACACACTGTGGCTACTGTCAGGGAGGCTGGATGGGAATAACACCACTGTGGGCTACTGTCAGGAGGCTGGAGTGGAATGAACACCACCGTGGCTACTGTCAGGTAGGCTGGAGTGGGAATAACACCACTGGGGCTACTGCCAGGAGGTCGGCGTGGAATAACAACACTCACTTTGGCTACTGTCAGGAGGCTTGAGTGGGAATAAACCACCGTGGCTCCTGTCAGGGAGGCTGGGAGTGGGAATAACACCACTGTTGGCTACTGATCATGAGGCTGGAGTTGGAATATAAATATGAATTATAAATTAGAATTAATATATCATTAGTAAAAATATAATATTATTTGCGAACCACCTGTCAGCCTCAGAGTTATCTATGAGTTACAGACCTTGCCACTGGAGAGCCAGTGTTCGTCTTAAGGTCCCCCCCCCTCGCCTTCCCCAGGTTCATGTGTCCAGGAATCCTACCGTGGCCCTCCGGATATCTCCCCTTTCCTCACTTCCCTAAGAGGTCAGCCTCGCCACTTTTGCTTCTCTGCTTCCAGCCTCGCCTTACCCCCAGGTTCATGTATCCAGGCGAATCCATCCCTATTGTCCCCCCGCCGGATGTTTTCCCGAGGCTTTCTTCACTTGCCAAGGTCAGCCTCACCTACCTGTTCATACTTGCTTTCCCAGGTTCATGTATCCAGGAATCCATCCGTTCGCTCCAGATGTCTCCCCTTCCTCACGTCCCTAATATGTCCAGTCGCCTCACAACAACCTTCCCCAACAACCTTCCCACTTGTGTCCACCCTGAGTGGACTCCCCCACTTCCCCAAGTCAGCTGTATTCTTTCTTGCCTTCCCCAGGATCATGTATCCAGGAGATCCATCCGACCGCCGCCCCCCCCGGGGCAAAAGCTCCCCCCCCCTTTCCATCCCCACTTACCCAAGGTCTGCCTCAACAACACCCACCCTCAAGTTCATGTATCCAGGAATTCTTCCTAGTTCGCTCACAGTGTCTCCCCCTTCCCCACTTATCCTAAGGCGGCGTGCCTTCCCCCCGGATCAGTGTCTCCAGGAGTCCACTTGTCACCTCAGATGGACTTCCCTTACCCACTTCTCCAGAGTCAGCAAGTTCCACTCTCCAGAGACTTTGCATGGTGGAGACTTGGGTCTTGTCTATTGGTCTACTGCCGAGTCATAATTCTGTCCCGTGGTGGAATTACTGGAGGGAGGACACACAGTAAACTGTGTCCAGTAATTACATCCACCAAGACAGCCTGAACAAGTAGGTCACTTGCGAGGAGAAGCTCGCACACAAACTCATCCACCCAGGATAGGCTAATACGAACAATTTTGGAAATCCTTTTATATTACACTATGGATTTTACACATACTTAGTCTTTATATTTTCTTGCTATTTATAGTTTAAAACTAGTTGTGAGTGTTTTATTTTATGTAGATGAATGGCCCCAAGTGTTGAAGTAACTTTCCACCTCCATCAAAACTGTATATAAATATTAGTTTTCATTTTTTATTATTTATTCTGGACAAACATACACATATAAAGTATTTTTCACATACATTTATACGCTGGATTGACGTATTGACGACATTCTTTGTGAAATCAAGTAAATATATAAAGACGGACACGTTTGTGACACAGTTAATTTACTGTGTCATGTGTACATATTCTTATGAATGAATGTATGTAATGGCTTACGTGTTTATGTATGAGTGGTCATGTGTACATGTATTTACTGTATGAGTGGTCATGTGTACAGTTACTGTGTATTAGTGTCATGTTACGTGTGTATTGTGTATGAGTGTCATGGTGTACATGTTACTGTGTATGATTCATGTTGACGGTGTTATTGAGTGTATGAGTGGTCATGTGTACATGTTACGTGTATGAGTGCATGTGTACGTGTTATTGTGTATGAGTGGCATGTTACATGTTACTGTGGTAATGAGTGATTCTGTGCGGACGTGTTATTGGTATGGGGTGGGCCATGAGTGGACATTAACTGTGTTATGATGTCATGTGTACGTGTTATCTTGTGTACGAGTGTCATGTGTACATGTTACTGTGTATGAGTGTCATGTGTACGTGTTATTGTGTATGGGTGTCATGTGTATATGTTACTGTGTATGAGTGTCATGTGTACGTGTTCTCTTGTGTACGACGTGTCATGTGTAGCATGTTACTGTTCATGAGTTGTCATGTGTACGTGTTAATTGTGTATGGGTGTCATGTCTACATGTTACTGTGTATGAGTGCCATGTGTACATGTTAAGAACATAAGAACATAAGAAAGGAGGAACACTGCAGGAGGCTTACTGTGTATGAGTGTCATGTGTACGTGTTATTGTGTATGGGTGTCATGTCTACATGTTACTGTGTATGAGTGCCATGTGTACATGTTAAGAACATAAGAACATAAGTAAAGGAGGAACCACTGCAGGAGCTTACTGTGTTAATGAGTGTCATGTTACGTGTTATTGTGTATGTTGTCATGTAAAATAATACCTGGTGGAGTTTCAGTGTTGATGAAATGTCATACGAATATGTTATTTTGTAAGAATGAGTGTATTGTTAGCGGAATGTGTATGTGTCACATATTGTTTGTCGCATATTGTTTATGAGTGTCACACCATATTGTTTGTCGCATATTGTTTATGAGTGTCACATATTGTGTATGAGTGTACATGTTATTGTAGATGAATGGTTCAGGAGAACCGACATGTTTGATAAGATTAGACACAGAGTGTAACTCTGGGTATCTTATTGGAGAAACGTTTCGCCAGCACAGTGCGCTTCATCATTCCATATCAAAGGATATTCTCGAAGAACAGAGGATAATGAGGTAATCATTCCCTCACCTTGAGTCGATGTGGTCAGTCCATCAATCTTGAATAGAATACAGAGGTGGGGGGGCCAAAAAAAAAAAAATATGACGTGCGGAGAAGGAGCTTATAAACCGTAGGGGAGGGTGCAAAAAAAAATGAGAGGTGCAGCAGTCTTAGGTGAGTTGTCTCTCACATTTGTTCTATGTGGATAGTTAGGTCGTGCCCAACGAATATACTGCAAGCGAAGAATTCACCAAGTATTAAGATCCCAAAGAAGTTGCATGTCTGACAGGTTTGTAGATGTAACCACCTCGCTCATACCTACGTTTATAAGCCCCTTCTCTCTGCACAGTATGCCGTATTCTGTTCAAGATTGATGGACTGACCCACATCGACTCAAGGCTGAGGGACTGATTACCTCATTCTCGCTCCTGTTCTTTCGAGATTCTCCTTGTATGGACCGATGAAGCCACTGTGTGCGAAAACGTTTCCTACAATAAAGATACCCAAGAGTTGCACCTGTGTCTAATTTATCATCATGTTTAATGTGTATTGAAGAGTGTCAAATGCGAACTCTAAATCTCCTTCATGAAAACTTCTAAACAAATTATATATTCTCTGTTTCTCGTGTTTTCGTAAATGAATTTGAAGGTCGCAATTTAATCAATGGCAAATGCAAATGCATGCATGAATACATATATGAAAGACATATGTTGTATGCATGCATATTATATATATATATATATATATATATATATATATATATATATATATATATAAATATATTTATAATAATAAATATATATATATATATATATATTTAAAATATATGTGCGATATATATATATATATATATATATATTATAATACTATATATATATATATAACGGTTATATAATATATATTATATATATATATATATATATATAATGATATATATATATTATATTTATACAATAAAAAATAAATGGGAGGTACCACCTCAGAACTTTACTGGGGACTTCATCTTCAGAGAAGACAAGAAACGAACGTCAGGGAAAACTCCAAGGTTCTCACGGGAGCTGGGTGGGGGGGGGGGGGGGGGGGGGGTGTGTGTGTGTGTGCTGTTGTGTGTTGTGTGTCCCTGTGTGTACAGAGTTTTTAACATATTATGTAATTAGCTGTGTTTAACAGTGGACTTGGTCTAACAATGATGGCTGTGCTTTTTGTATTTAAATGATCTTTTGACCAAATACAGTGACATCACACGTCTATGTTACCACAGATGACATCACCAACATTTATCTAAGACCCGTTTTTGGGGAAATCATTTATCGTCTTTCTTGCATATTTTATAACTTACTTCAATAATAACCCTGGCTACAAACACATTTACCTAAGATTAAATACATTTGTAACTCTACTAACATCTCTCATATATCTTTTTCCAAACCTATAAATGCACCAAAGTGCAACTTTCCTTTATATAAGTGTTGTTAACTTCAGATTTCAGTGCGTTTACAACCATGATCCACAGATTACCTCCACTTTCTAGATTAACACCTCTTTCTTTGTTATCCATATTACTTTTACCATCACACTCAAACAATGATAATTTATGACAGCACATCTCTTTTACCTGGATCTGGTCAACAGTCCTCTACACCATTACTGATTATGACATTCTTTAAATGTTTTTTTCACCCGTTTCGTCTATCCTTCTTATTGCCGTCATTTCTTTATACTAGACTGCTAGTCTGCTGACAGCAGAGTCAGCCAAGCTGACAGCATTAGTCAACCAAGCTGACAGCTGCACCACAGAACTGTGCTCTTCTTTATTGTGAATTATATGTAACCATATAGAAGTTTTTTCTGTTTACATTTCACTTTCATCTACACACACATATCACTAACAAACACACATATATACATACAATGTGTACGACGTTCTCAATGAGACATAATCTGCACCTCCCAAACCATTGTTTAAGAGAAATAAGAAAAATTCCTATTATGGGATATTTCAATTTTCTTAAGAAATTGGAATTGGAGGGGTTACAACTTTTGGGAAAACAATGTAAATACGTTAGAAGTGATTAACATGAGAGACTTGTGGTTAAGACAAGAAAACCATTCCATCTCATTTCATTCATCATTAATAACCATAAACATTCACCACCACCACAAATACAAAATAAAAACTTTCGGGGACGAAGCAAAAACTGTCAATGAAGATTCAATTTACTGACAATAAAATTTGTGTGGCTGCTACAACCTGGCCAGTACACTGTGTGTTAATGTCTACCCATAAGCTGTCGTTATGTACTGTAGATGTTAACATCTAATGCACACTGAAATTGTGTGCACTAAGTTGCAGTAAGTAATGACAAAGACACAATTTAGAAAGGAGACTATTCTAATGAACAAGTTTGTTTCACAAGGAAAGCTCCTCTCTGCTTTTATGTGTTTTTTCACACAACCAACGTTGTGTTTGTGATGTGTAAATTAAGGCTTTCTGATACACCAAGTTAATATCACTATATGTAACTCTGTCGCTAAATACTGATAGAAGAATTATTGGTAACATTCTCTTTCTTTTGATTCTGTTGAAGTAAAGTCCTCAAGTGTCTTTAAGACTGAATGCTATTGGCAGAAAAAACTACAGAAGGATTGTTACCAAAACTATGTAGAAGACCTCTGGTAGGTTTCTGTAGGAAATAGTGCTGGCAGACTTTTGTTGGTAAAAGACTCGAGGTAGCGGTTCGTTTTGTTACGTATAAGATGAATTAAGTCAAAGGCAGGGATTATACGTCTGCGTGATGGTGGTGTCTCCACCGGAGATTATCCTTACAGTGACCTTTTTAATTTCATTCTTCCTTCCTGATGGTAAAGACTTTTGGTCTCTTTGTCAACATCACCGATATAATCTGCAGATGCTACTCTAGTAAATTAATGATTTATGACAATATATATACTGTGAACACAGTAAGAGTGACGTCTATGTCATTCCATGACTGTTTCTACTTTCGTCCACAAAAAAACATACTCGATATATATAAACCTCACAAACCTCAAATAAAATTATAAATACATCCAAGCAGTAAGGAATAGCACAAGCCCCAGCACTTGACACCACTGCTATAAAATGGTGACCATTGAAAATTCGCTGTGCTGGACTCAAACTAGAGTTGGAAGAAATCTAAGACACATGTGCAACATCTGGGTATCTTTATTGTAGACGTTTCGTCATCCAGTGGATTTATGCACTCTACAAATTTTAGGACATATGCTTGAAAGACAGTAGGACTATAATACAGAAGATGAGGTAATCAGTCCTCAACCGAGGAGTAGGTGCGAAGAAGCACCATAGTCCGGGAGATTCTGAGGCAGAAGCAAGTATCCTGGCGCTTATATAGTAACGTCAGTGTAGCAGACGAGGGCATAGTCCACTGGAAGGCGGATTCCCCAGTGGTAAGTAGTTCTTCCCAAAGAGATGGGTAAGTGTATGTAGAAGTTGTCCGTAGCTAGTGAACAGGTTTATGTACAAGTCCTCAGATCAAGATCCATGATGTTTGCATGTGTCTGCGACAAGTTGTGACAAGGGAATGGGTATATAATACCACAAGGATAACAAAATAACAAAAATCAAAAAAAGAAATTAAGAGCAAAATGTCAACATCTGGGTATCTTATTGTAGAACGTTCGCCATCTGTCTTCATCAATACAAATTCTAGGACATAGCTTGAAGACAGTAGGCTATAATACAAAGATGAGTATCAGTCCTCCTCACCGAGGAGTAGGTGCGAAGAGCACCATAGTCGTGGAGATTCTGAAGCAGAAGCCACTGGATGGCGAAACGTCTACAATAAAGATACCCAGATGTTGCACATGTGTCTTAATTTCATCCTGTCGGTATTATATACCATTCTTGCACAACTAGAGTTGGAAGGTCGTGATATTGAGTTCCACAAAAGAAACCAAAATTAATCAATCGCAGAATGAATGTCTATTTCCTGAAATACTGATGTTATTTGATATGGAGACAGGTTAAGGAACAAATAATAGGGAGAGGAAGGTCAAAGGATGATTTTGAAAAAAATAAGTGAAACATTTTTAAAGCTGAGAATGTGACGGACTGTACAGTATACTACAGAAATTTTTCCAGAACGTATGATGATAAATAAACAAAATTATATACATACATTATTTATATATTTATTTATTTATTGAAACATCAATTATCTGCCACTGAGTTTTGGAATTCAATCTATCATCATACAACACTGTACAAAATCACATAGAAATCAATTATAAAGTGCCTGATCTTTAACATATTGCTAAACATTATTTATTATAAGTATTAAGGAAAGATAAAAAATAAAGAGGAAAAGAGTAAGTTACTTTAGAAATAAAGTTATATAATTTATCCTTTTCTTTTATTTTTAAAATACTGAACAAAGCAAAACTCACCTGTCCCGTATTTCATAATGCGTCATGTTTTCCACATCCACGTGGAAACTGACGCCAGGATCTTGTGTTCCAGCTCCTACGTGGAAACTGACGGAGCCCGGTCCTGTGTCCTCCAGCCTCCTACGTTGAACTGAACGCAGGTCTTTGTGTTCCAACATCCTATCTGGAAACTGACGCCAGGTCTTGTGTTCCAGCATCCTACCTGGAACTGACTCCCAGGATCTTGTGTTCCAGCATACCAACGTGGAAACTGACGCCAGTCTTGTGTTCCATGCATACCTAACGTGGAAACTGACGCCAGGTCTTGTGTTTCCAGCATCCTGACTTGAAAAACTGACGCCAGTCTTGTGTTCCAGCATCCTACGTGGAAACTGACGCAGTCTTGTGTTCCAGCATCCTACGGGGAAAACTGACGCCAGGTCTTTGTGTTCCAGCATCCTATCGTGAAACTGACAGCCAGGTCTTGTGTTCCCAGCATCCTCCGTGAAACTGACGAGCAGGTCTTGTGTTCCAGCATCCAACGTGGAAAACTGACGCCAGGTCTTGTGTTCCAGCATCCTACGTGGAAACTGACGCATTCCTTGCGTTCCAGCCTCCCGTGGCACTGACGCCAGATCCTTGTGTTCCCTGCATCCTATGCATCGTGAAACGACGCTCAGTCTTGTGTCCAGCATCCACGAGGAAACTGACGGCCAGGTCTTGTGTTCCAGCATCCTACGTGGAAACTGGACGCCAGGTCCTTGTGTTCAGCATACCTACGTGGAAAACTGACAGCCAGGTCTTGTGTTCCCACATCCTACGTGGGAAACTGACGCCAGTCTTGAGTGTTCCCAGCATCCTACGTGGAAACTGACGCCAGGTCTTGTGTTCCAGCAACCTACGTGAAACTGACGCAGGTCTTGTTGTTTCCAGCTATCCTACGTGGAAATCTGAACGCCAGGTCTTGTTGTTCCAACAACCTACGTGGAAACTGACGCCAGGTCTTGTGTTTCCAGCGATCCTACGTGGAAACGGGGGGGGGGGGGGGGGTCCCAGGTTCTTGTGTTCCAGCATCCTACGTGGAACTGACGCCAGGTCTTGTGTTCCAACATCCTACGTGGAGAAACTGACGCAGGTCTTGTGTTCCAGCATCCTACGTGGAAACTGACGCCAGGTCTTTGTGTTCCAACATCCTACGTGGTAACTGACGCCAGGTCTTGTGTTTTCTCAGCATTCCTACGAACGGAAACTAGACGCCAGGTCTTGTGTTCCAACACCTTACCTGGAAAACTGACGCCAGGCTCTTGTGTTCCAGCATCCCTAACGTGTGGAAACTGCACGCCAGTCCTCACTGGTGTCAAGAAGGTCCACTGTGTCAAGAAGGTCACTGAGTCAAGAAGGTCCCACTTGTCATGACGATCACTGTGTCAAGAAGGTCACTTGTGTCAAGAAGGTCACTGTGTCCAAGAAGGTCACTGTCTTTGACGAAGACTTTTACATCCTGAAAGGTTTTTTTTTCTTTGAGAAACAATTGTTAATTATTAGGACAGAAGATTATGATTAGCACTTAAATATTCGTTTTTTTTTTTTGCTTGAATGATATTATGGAAAACAATGTTTCTTTGTTAGTCACTGGAAGTTGTTTTAAAATAGTTTTTGCTTGACTTAGTACAACCTTCTTGGATGTAGTAGTCACGTGATGCCCGCATTTTCTGACCATGTTAATTATACTGGAAACTTCTAGTGTGGTATCTGAGGTATGTGTTGTATGATACACAACAGTGTAGTATCCGATTGTATGTGTTGTATGATACACAACAGTAGTGTAATCTGAGGTATGTGTTGATATGATACCACAACAGTGTGGTATCTGAGTATGTGTTTGTAGACACAACAGTGAGTATCTGAGGTATGTGTTGTATGATACACAAACATGAGGTATCTGAGGTATGTGTTGTATGAATACACAACAGTGTGGGTATCAGAGTATGTGTTGTATGATACACAACAGTGTTGGTATCTGTGGTATTATTTGATCGTGTAAAAAGATCTGAATAAACAAATATTAATTTAAAAAGAAGAAAAAACCTGAGGTGAATTGACAGTGTCTGTGGCAGGGATAAGTCTGCCATGACAGTGTGTTGAGGTCACGGATAAATGTCCGCCAATGACAGTGTGTGTGGCAGGATAAATCGTCCATGACAGTGTGTGTGGCAGGGATAATGTCCAGCATGACAGTGTGTCAGTGCAGGATAATGTCCGCCCTATGACAGTGTGAAGGATGAAAACCATTTAAACAAAAGACACAATGTCAGTGTTAATAATTTTTCAAACTGGATGTGTTATCACACCTCGACTATTGTGTTGTGTTATCACACCTCGACTATTGTGTTGTGTTATCACACCTCGACTATTGTGTTGTGTTATCACACCTCGACTATTGTGTTGTGGTATATCACACTCTCGACTGTTTGTGTTGTGTTACCCACAAACCTCGACTATTGTGTTTGTGTTTATCACACCTCACGTACTATATGTTTGTTTATCACACACGACTATTGTGTTTGTTATCACACCTCGACATTGATGTTGTGTTATCACACACTCGACTATTGTGTTGTGTTTATCACTAACCTCGACTATTGTGTTGTGTTATCACACCACGACTAATGTGTATTGTGTTAATCACACCACGACTATGTGTTGTGTTAACAGAGACCTCGACTATTGTTTGTGTAATCACACCTCGACTATGTGGTTTTGTGTTCTTTATCACACCTCGACTATTGTGTTGTGTATCACACCACGACTATTGTGTTATCAACCTTCGACTATTGTGTTGTGTTATCTCAGCCTCGACTATGGTGTTGGTTATCACACCTCGACTATTGTATGTGTTATCACACCTCGACTATTGTGTTGTGTTATCACACTCGACTATTGTGTTGTGTTATCACACCTCGACTATTGTGTTGTGTTATCACATCCCCTCGACTATTGTGGTTGTGTTTATCTCAACCTCGACTATTGTGTGTGGCGTTATCTCACAACCTCGACTATTGTGTTGTGTTATCACACCTCGACTATTGTGTTGTGTTTATCACACCTCGACTATTGTGTTGTGTTCTATCTCACTCGTCTAGTGACATGGAGGGGGTGGTGTGATTTATCACAGCCTCGATATTGTGTTTGTGTCTTATCTCACCCGACTATTGTGTTTGTGGTCTATCATCACCCTCGACTACTGTGTTGTGGTTATCTCTCAGTACCTAGACTATTGTGTTGTGCTATCCCACCTCGACTATATGTTTGTGTTATCACACACGACTATTGTGTGTGCCTTATCACATCCACCTCGACTATTGTGTTGTGTTATCAACATACCACGACAATTGTGTTGTGTTATCACAACCACGACTGTTTGTGTTGTGTTATCACACCTACGACTGTGTGTTGTGTTATTCACTCCGTTACCTCGACTGTTGTGCGTTGTAGTTATCACACCACGACGTTGGTTGTGTTATCACACCTCGACTGTTGTGTTGTGTTATCACACCTCGATCTGTTGTGTTGGTGTTATCACACCTCGACTGTTGGTGTTGTGTTACACACCTCGACGTTGTGTTGTGTTATCACACACGACCTTATTTGTTGTGTTATCACCCTCGACTGTTGTGTTTGTGTTATCGACACCTTGACATGTTGTGTAGTGTTATCACAACTCGACTGTTGTTGTTTGTGTTATGCACACCTACTCGACTGTTGTGTGTGTTATCTCCACACCACGAACTATTTTTGTGTTGGTGTTATCAACACCTACGACTGTTGTCTGTTGTGTTATCACACCTCGACTGTTGTGTTGTTATCACACCTCGACAGTTGAGTTTGTTTATCACACCACGAACTATTTGTTGTGTTACACACACCTCCGACTGTTGTTTTGTGTTATCACACCTTCGACTGTTGTGTTGTAGCTATCTCACACCTTCGACTATTGTGTTTGAAGCTTTCACAACACTTATTATTCAGCCGCGTCAGTCTCACAGATGAGAAAATTCTCTGAAGGATTAGACTCACGTACTGAATATAAAAAAGTTAAATTTCTGGAACATCCTGAAGCCCGCTTGGATTATTTCCTCTGAAAACAATATACTCTATGACTACAATAAAAGTTGATTAATTTATATACTTTAATGTGAAATATATTAGCATAAATAGTTAAGCCGCCAGGCACCGTGCTAGGGACTCCCACTGTATGTGTCCTCAGCATGGCGAGGAGAGGGGACCCTGGTATGTGTCCCTCACATGGAAGGAGATGGAGCTGTACTGTTCCATCTACATGAGAGAGGGCCCTGGTATGTGTCCTCAGCATGGAGGATGAGGGCCCTGGGTATGGTTGTCCCTCAGCATGGAGGAAGAGGGCTCTGGTTATAGTTCCTCTAGCATGGAGGATGAGGGCCTCTGGTATGTGTCCTCAGCATGAGGAGAGGGCTCTGGTATGTGTCCTCAGGCATGGAGGAGGGGCCCTGGTATGTGTCCTCAGCATGGAAGGAGAGGGCTATGGTAATTTGTCCCTCTAGCATGGAGGAAGAGGCCCTGGTATGTCTGTCCCTCAGCAATGGGAGGAGAGGTGCCCTGGTATGGTTTCCTGCAGCATTGAGGATAGAGGCCCTGGTATGTGTCCTCATCAGAAATGGAGAGAGGGCCCTTGTTATGTGTCCTCAGCATGGAATAGAGGGCCCTGGTATGTGTCCTCACATGGCGGAGGAGAGGGAGCCCTGGTATGTGTCCTCAAGCATGGAAGAGAGGCCATGGTATGTGTCCTCAGCTGTGAGGAAGGGCCCTGGTATGTGTCCGCACATGGAGAATAGGGTCCTGGTATGTGACCTCTAAGCATGGCGAGGAGAGGCCCCTGGTATGTGTCCTCCGCAAGAGGAAGGGCCCTGGTATGTGTTGTCCTCAGCATGGAGCAGAGGGACCTGGAAATGTTGTCCTCAGCATGGAGGAGAGGGCCCTGGTATGTGCCTCAGTCATGGAGTGAAGGGCCGGTATGTGTCCTCATCGCATGGAGGAGAGGCTCTGGTATGTTGCTTCTCAGCATGGAGGAGAGGGCCCTGGATGCGTCCTCAGCATGGAGAGAGCCCTGGTAATGTGTCCTCATATGGAGGAAGACAGGGCTCTGGTGAATGTGTCCTCAGCATGGAGGGAGAGGGCCCTGTATGTGTCCCACATGGAGGAGAACGGCCCTGGTAATGTGTCCCAGCATGGATCGAGAGGGCACTGGTATGAGTGTCCCTCAGCATGGAGAGAGGGCCTTGGTATGTGGTCCTCAGCATGGAGAGAAGAGGGCCATGGTAATGTGGTCCTCAGCATGGAGAGAAGAGGCCATGGGTATGTGTCCCTCACTGGAGGAGAGGGCCCCTGGTATGTGTTTCTCTAACACATGGAGGAGATAAGGGCCTTGGTATGTGACCTTTCAGCATGGAGGAGAGAGGCCCTGGTAGTGTCCTCATCATGGATATCAATAGGTCCTGGCATGTGTCCTCAGCTATGGAGGAGAAGGTACACCTTGTATTGTCCCAAGCAGAGAGGAAAGGGCCCTGGAATGTGTTCCTCAGCAAGGAGGTCAGAGGCCCAGTATGTGTCCTCGCATGGAGGAAGGGCCCTGTATGTGTCCCTCAAACACATGGAGAGAGAGGGCCCTGGTACTGTTTCTCAGCATGGAGGAGAGGGCCTTGGGTATGTGTCCTCAGCATGGAGGAAGAGGGCCCTGGTATTGTCCTCAGCATGGTGGAGCGGTCCTGAGTATTTGTCCCAGCAGGAGGAGAGGCCCTGGTATGTGTCCCTCAGCATGTAAGTGAGAGGGCCTGGTATTGTCCTCAGATGGAGGAGTAGGGCCCTGGTATGTTTCCCTCAGCATGGAGGAGAGGGCTCCCAGTATGTGTCCTCAGCATGGACAAGAGGGTCCTGGATATGTCCTCACATGGAGGAGAGGGCCCTGGTAATGTGTCCACAGCAGAGAGAGAGGGCCCTGGTATGTGTCCTTCAGCATGGAGGAGAGGGCCCTGGTATGTATCCTCAGCATGGAGGAAGGGCTTCTGGATGTGTCCACAGCATGGAGGAGAAGGGCCCTGGTTATGTGTCCTCAGCATGGAGGAAGGCCCTTGTATGGTCCTCAGCACGGAGGAGATGGGCCCTTGGTATGGGTGGTCCATCGATCATGGAAGCAAGGCCCTGTATGTGCCTCAGCATGGAGGAGAGGGCCCTGTAAGTGTCCTCAGCAGAGAGGAGAGGGCCCTGGTATGTGTCCTCATTAGCATGGAGGAGAGGCCCTTGGTATGTGTCCTCAGCAGAGAGGAGAGGCCTTGCTTATGGGTCCGTCTGCCATGGAGGGAGGGGCCCTTGTATGTGTCCCTCAGCATGGAGGAAGGGCCTGTATGGGTCCTCAGCATGGAGGAAGGGCTCTGGAGTATTAGTGGTCCTCAGCATGGAGGAGAGGGCTCTGGTTATGTTGTCCCCACATGCAGGAGAGGACCCTGTATGTGTACTCAGCATGAAGGAGAGGGTCCCTGGTATGATGCCTCAGCATGGAGAAGGGCCCCTGTATGTTTCCTCAGCAGAGAGGAGAGGGTCCTTGGTATGGGTTCGATTCTGCATGGAGAGAGGGCCCTGGTATGTGACCTCAGCATGGAGGAGAGGGCCGGTATGGGTCCTCAAGCATGAGGAGAGGGCTCCTGGTATGCGTGTCTTCCAGAAGAGAGGAGAGGGCCCCGTATGTTCTTTCGAAGAGAGAAGAGGGCCCTGGTATGTGTCTTCAGGAAGAGAGGAGAGGGCCTTGGTAGGGTCATCTGAATGGAGTGAGAGGGCCCTGGGATGCTGTCCTCAGCACTGGAGGAGAGGGCCTGGTATGGGTCTCAGCAAGGAAGGAAAGGGCCTTGTTATGGGTCCTCAGCATGAGGAGAGGGACCTAGGTAATGTGGTCCCTCAGCAATGGAGGCGAGGGCCTTGGATTGGTCCTCAGCAGGAAGGGAGGGCCCTGTATGTGTCCTCAGAGCAAGGAGGAGAAGGGTCCTAGGTGTGGCTCCTCACATGGGAGAGAGCCCTTGTATGTGTCCTAGCATGGACGGAGAGGGCCTTGGAATGGGTCCTCAGCAATTGAGGAGAGGGCCACTGGTATGTTGTCCTCAGCATGGAGGAAAGTGCCTTTGGATATGGATCCTCAGCATGGAGGAGAGGGCCCTGGTATGGTCCTCAGCATAGGAGGAGAGGGCCCTTGGTATGGTTTCCTCAGCATGGAGTGAGGGATGGCCTTGGTATGGGTCACTACAGCATGGAGACTGAGGGCCTTTGAGTATGGGCCTCAGCATGGAGGAGAGGGCCTTGGTATGGGTCCTCAGCATGGAGGAGAGGGCCTTGGTATGGGTCCTCAGCATGGAGGAGAGGGCCTTGTATTGGGTCCTCAGCAATGATCTAGGAGAGGGCCTTGGTATGGAAAAAAAAAAAGTAAAACCCCCAATCCTCCAGCCATGGAGGAGAGTGGCCTTGGTATGAGGGTCCCCAGCATGGAGGAGAGGGCCCTAATCACAGCCGACACATGATCTAAGTTAACAGTGATCATGCCAGAGGCAGTTCAGTGGAATTTTTCTGTAGTGAGCTCAGTAGGGGAAAGTAGGATTGAGAAAAGTTAAACAAAATCTATGTGTCCTTCCATCCCCGGGAAATTTTCTGCACTCCCTGTCATGTGGCATGGAAAGCAGAAATAGCAAAACTTTTCATCAAAGGAGCAACCTCACCTTTCCTTTATAAAATCCTGGGAAAAGAAATCTTGGCTGACCAAAACACATTTAAACCCAAAAATTAAAACAGAAAAGTTGTAGGGGCCCAGCTCCAACAAGCCAAGTGTAGTTCCCACTAAATCTCAAGGTGGGGCTTCCACTCCATCTTGTTGTGCGTCAACTTTTCATTAATCCTCGTAATGATCTCTCGGCTGACTACGGGGTCCTGACACGGTCAATAAGGTCATCAATGCGAGGTGGGGGATATCCTCGGGCCCAAGGAAACGGGTTTATTTACTGAAACCCGTCAGCTTTGGGCACTAAACTCAGGAGATGCCCGTGGATTTTTACCCACTGAAAGCCATGAGTAACAAAAAGTCAATTCTTCTCTCAATGTTTTGTTTCTTGGGGACTCATCCTGTAAGACGATTGCTTAATTGGCGATGCTCCTGACATCAACGTATTGAACGCCCAGAACATCGTTTAGAAACGTCACTGAACAATTCGGGGTTCTGTAAAATCATGTTTTAATATCACTTGCTTTATAAACATAAAAGGTGCTAAAAAATTATCGAGTGATTTAGTGTCATGAATTTTCTAAACCCCCTCTTTACCTTTAGAGATGTCAGGCAGACTGACCTTATCTTTTTTTGTCATAGAAAGAATAGAGCAGTAAGTAGAGGACTAGCGTGTAGCCTTGAGCTGGTTAACTGGTACACTGATTTGTTTTCCCTTTTTCCCCAGGTGTGCGTATTAAATAATTGTTTTTTCCCTGGGGCTGGGATGGAAGATCTTTTAGCCGTTGGATGACATCATGGGGGTAATGGGAGCAATCCTATTATCTGCCCCAGTGCTGGAGGCAACGATTGGCGACGTGGAGTGAAGCCCTATTAGCAAGTATAGGTCAGCAAAAAAAATAATTAGGGTAAGGGTGGAAAACCCTTCATATGGGGGATTTTGCCAAGAAGGGGGGTTGGAAAAGAATGGTTTTCCAGGGCAATTGGTGTAATTTTTGGTGGACAAATACTGTAAGGAAATGCGGTAACATTCATTGACAACTGGGCCTCTTCTATAGGAAAATGCATGTATGCCAGGGTGGGGTTCACTTATTTTTAGGTCTGGGGTGGTAGCACTGGCAACTGCGTGGAGGGAGCGTTAGGACTTTAAATGGAAAAGTTATGGTATGGGTTTTTTGCAGGAAAACAGTGACGTCCCAGTGTAGTAATATTACGAGTTCTGGGGAATAGTAATAAAAGAACGAGGTAGATATTGAAAAAAACCCGGGACCCTTTGGGGGATAAGGGCAGTAATAGGTTTAGTAGAAATGACAGGAAGGGTAAAGAGAAAGGAGGTCTTTCAAAGTTTATTAGTAATTGCCTGTGCTAGGAATAAGATGGAGAGTTGAGTTGTTGTGTGCAGGTAACTTGTGTATTTGCCTTAACTGAGATGTGGTTTAATTCAAAAAGCGGGAAAGCCGGCGGAATGTCATATTCAGGGTTTTAAATTTTTCCCAAATAGATAGAAATATCGGGGAAAGGGGGGGGGTGGATTGTAGTCCCAGATCGCTTGAACTGTTGCATAAAAACGGGTTTAAGTCTGAAGTAACACTACAGATCTGTTTGGATAGAATTTTCGAGGGGATGAAAAAAAGATTTTAGGAGTGATATACCGTCCCCCAAAAATTAGATAGGGACCAAGGGGAAAATACTATGGGGGGAAATTGTTAAGGCCCCAAGGCACGATAATGTAGTAATTTTTAGGAGACTTTAACTTTAGTCATATTGATTGGAATTTCTTGACTGGGAATTTAGAATCATACGACTTCTTAGAAGTAGTTCAAGATTGTTTTTTGAAGCAGTTTTTGACAGAACCTACAAGGGGAAATAACCTGCTTGATTTAGTTATGGCAAACAATGAATCCCTTGTTAATAATTTAGAAATTTCAGAGGATTGGGTGCTAGGGGACACAAATCAATTACATTTAGCATTGAATGGGAGTACGATAGTAGCGATAACTCAGTAACAGTCCCAGATTTTCGCTTAGCAGATTTCGATGGGGTTAGAGAACACTTATCATCTGTTGATGGGGTTTAAAAGAGAGCTATCAGTATGACAGTTTTCTGAACACTATACATGCTGCTCAAAGAACGTTTATCCCATATAAAGAAATTAGATCAAATAGAAATGACCCAAAATGGTGAATAATAGGCTCAAATATATACTAGGGCATTTAAAAAAGGAATTTATAGGCGTATCAAAAGAGGTGAGGATCATCTTATGAATCAGTATATTGACATTAAGAGGGACATTAAAAAGGGGATAAGAAAAGCTAAAAGGGACTATGAAATTAAAGTTGCTAGGGATTCTAAAAACAACCCAAAAAGTTTTTTCCAGGGTCTAAAAAAAAATTTTAAATAAGATAGGCCCCCTTAAAAAATAACTATGGGGGCACCTTACTGACAATGAAAATGAAGTGCTCGTTTTTAAATAATTTTTTCTCTCGTTTTTACACAGGAAGACACTAACAATTTTCCCCAGAAAATTTTTTTTATAGTGGGCTAGAAGAAGAAAAAAATTATGTAACATCAGGGTCATAGTGAATGGTTTAAAGCAGATAGACAACGAAGCAAAAAAAGCGTCGGGCCCTGATAGGTTTTTTCAAGGGTTTTTAAAGGAATGCAAAATGGAACTCTGGGGAACCATTAAATAATATTTTTAATTTATCTCTTCAAACAGGTGTAGTGTTGATATGGGAAGATGGCTAATGAATTCCTATTTTTAAAAACGGGGACAAGTCGTTACCGTAAAATTACCGCCAAAAACCCTGACCTCAATTGTAGGCAAATTACTAGAGTCAATTAAGCTGAGATTAAAGACCCATCTCGATAAGATAGCTTGATTAATGATATCAGCATGGATTCAAAAGAGGGGTCTTGTCTAACTAATTTATTAATTTTCTTCAGTGAAGCTTTTGGGGGTCTTGACCACGTAAAAAATTTATATTTTTTACTTGGGTTTTAGAAAGGCTTTTGTGAGTTCCGCACCATAGACTGTTACTAATGATGTTAAGCTGCAGTTGCCTCTGACTTTGTTGCTTACATTCTTGATATAAATCCCAGAAATCTATTTGCCTTTTTACTACGCTTAGCATTGCTGTCTTTTTTTAAGGTTGCTGCTCCCCCATAACCCCCAAGCCCTTTTTGCAATCTGTATGGTAAGTTTCTCATTAATTTTTAAAAGTATGGGGTTTTTGGGTACTCCAAAGCTTCAAAACCTTGCTTTATCTACATTGAACTGCATTGCCATTTTTTTTGCCCAAAAAGAGTTTTTTTAAAAATCCCCTGAATTTCCATACATCTACGTTTGAATCAATTTTACCTATCTTTGTGTCATCGGCGAATTTGCCTTCCTAGAAAAATTCCCTCATCAAGATCTTTGTTAATATTATAAAACAACAACGGCCCAAGATGACCCCTTTGGGGAAAACGCCACTTGTTACAGATCCCCATCGGTTTTTAAAACCCCATTTATGACACTCTCTGCTTCCTGTCAGTGAGCCATACTCGATCCACGAAGCATTTTTCCCCAATCCCATGAGCGCCTCTTTCTTTGAAGGGCCTCACCTAGATTATGAGCTAGTTCTGGTCTCCGTATTACAAAATGGACATAAATTCTTTAGAAAACATTCGGGTAGGATGACAAATTTTAATACATAGCATTAAAAATCTTCCTTATGAAAAAATTTTGAAGCTCTTAAGTTACTTCACTTGTTAGACAAAAGAATGAGGGGAGACCTGATCGAAATGTATGTGGAAGATGGGTTTTAAAAAAGGGGATTTTAATAAGGTCTTGAGGATGTCTCTCCAAGAGAAAACCCCGCAGTAATGGATTAAATTAGAAATTTTTAGTTTTAGAAAGGACATAGGAAAGTATTTTTGGAAATGGGTAAGATGGTGGAACAGTCTACCTATTTGGGGTTTTTGGGCTGGCTTTGGGTAGTTTCAAATCAGGTTGGATAATACATGAGGGGAGGGGTTGGATTTGAGGGGGCTTTCACATCAGGCTTATTTTTTGGGGTAGCATTAAAAAATTGGGTTGGGCAGATTTTTTTTAAAGGGGATGAATTGTAAAAGACTCCTAGTAGGGGCCCAACAGGCCTCCTGCGTGTTCCTCCTTTTTTATGTTCTTTTTTCTTTTTAAAAAATTTTTTCCCTATTTCCCGGGGGACCATCTCCTGGCTTGTGAGCATGCCCTGGTACTAATTTCTGAGCCATACCTAGGGGCTGAAACTAGGTTTTTCTAGCCAGCTCTCTTGCAGCTGTCAAATGTTTCCCACTTTAAGAATGTGATGTGTAATGTGGTTTCTTTTTCCTCTTCACACTCTTTCAGCACAGCGAAAGGACCCGCACTTGGTGTCCGAATATTAACTCAAAGGGGGAAACCCAAAACTTTCTTTTCTCACTTTCTCTATAGCGAACAGAAGAAAAGTTTCACCTTTATTCCCCGCTCTGAAAATGCTCAAAGTTGATGAAATCTCTTAAGCACCTTGTGACTGTGGGTGATAAAAGGTTAAAAGAACTGACTTTTTTTCCCAGGTGGGATAAAGCTTCTTAAAGATCGTAGAAATGAAGTTGGATCCCTGATCCCAATGAATCTCCCTTTTGGGAAACCAACCTGGGAGAAAAAATTCATCATGTTTTCACAATACAAGGGGATTAAAATTTTTTCAAAGGGAAAACTTCGGGGAAAGGGGTTTTGTGCTAAATAGTAACAAAATTTTTGGTTCCCTAGTTTGGTTCAGCAAATTTACCAATAAAATTTTGAAGAGACTGAGAATGGTTCACCATCAGTGGTATAGGTGTGTGTGTGTTGGCTTGCCCGTCACTTGACAGACTTGACAACGTCGTCTATCAGCCACAGTTTCCCTTTGTTTTTGGCCAAAATGAAATGTTTTGCCAGTTTACTTTGTGTCTTCCTGACACTCAAATGTCCTCTTTTTGGGGGCTACTTGAGCAAAATCAATACTTGCTCACGATAAATAATGGTAAAAAATACAAGAGCTTGACTGTGCTGGGAAAAACTATCAGTTAACTTACAAGATTTTTCTCCTAAGTTACCCTTACTATAATATAAAATTTTTGCTTCACTCTCAGTAACTGTAATCTCTCAGCTTTTTAGAGTGATCAACAAATGTCCTTGATTATATCGTCATGAGCTAAAATTTTAAAAGCAGTTGTGTCTTGACTAGGCTGATGAACGGGGGGGGGGGGGGTGAGTGTTAATGTGGTGGTCGCAGTGCATCACTGAACATATTCAAAGTAAAATTATTATTTTAACAAATAACACAAATGAACAAGGATGGTTGTTGTATCTTGAATGGCTTTAGTAAATTTCACTTTCAGGAAATAAAATAGTCTTCTCTTTACAAAACCCCTAAGGGGGTTCCTTTATGCTGGTGAGGGGCTCTTGATCTAGGAAATTGGATCTGTGTTCCAGTTCCATGAAAATTTAGCCCCGAATGCCCCTTTCACCCCCCCCCCCACCCCTGCGCTGTATATCCCATGGGTTTGCATAGTGGCGTAATTATCATCAAGGATTATCAATAAACCGTGGGTCCTTAATATACCAGCTAGAAGGACTCATTTCCCCTTTAACAAAACCCCTGACCCGATAAGGAAATTCCATCACTAGATTACCCCCTATAATACTTGCTGTAAGATATACATTATAAAGAGGTACTTTTAAACGCCCCTCCATAGGCTTTAACCAAAATTATTTGGTATATATATTAGTTAAAGGGGGAATATATATTCTTAACAAGGTGAGATAATGCCAGTGTCCGGAAAATAATTACCGCAGTTAGCTGGGATTCGTTTGTCCCACTTTTTCTTTAGTAAAAAAAGGATCATTGCTGAATGAATCTTATGTCAAAAATACTTTCTGACCCCCAATTGTCTTTTTTGAGTAATATTCTCCAAACGAATTAGAATATTTTCTAGGATTTCGTGCCTTTTTTGTCCCAAAGATTCGATTTGTGTAGGGACTCCAGCAGCACGATCATTTCTCATATCTCTTTTTCCCAATTTTTAACAACACTCCCTGAATGTCCTTTTTCAGACGTAGGTACATTTAACTTTCTTCTTCTCAGTATCTGACTTCTGTCTAGCCACAGACACACATATAGAATTGCAGTTTTTTAGTTAGATACAAGGGAATAACAACAGATCGGCACTGACAATGATCCGGTTGCCAACTTCAGAACATTTTTTCGTTACCCTTTCTTCTTTATATTTTAGTGTGCAAGTTTGTGGATAGTTCATAGTTATCAGCTAAGGCGGCATTTTCTAGAACATCTAAGCATTATGGTCAATCAATATTCTTGTATTCACAGACATAGCTATAGAAAATTTATCTAGTAGCAGCGAACGGGCTATCAAAAATTTGCAATTTGAGGCCTGCACCCCCTCCAAATGCATTCTTTTTTTTCAAAAGTGAATTCGATAAGGTTTGACCTTGTTTTTTCCCCGCATCGTACAAAAGGAAAAAGTTGCATGTCCCCCTAAAAAAGATTTTTGACAGTATTGTGGAAAAAAATTTTTATAATTTCCCAAAAACAGTGTATTTATATTAAATTGATGAAATATATTGCAGTTAAAAAAATTAAATTTTTAAATAGAAAAAGGGAAACCCGCAAGGGTTGCATCGCTTGAGGAGAGGCCATTGTTTTTTAAATGGGCAAGAGAGACGTTAGGAAAAAAACGGGAAA
>NC_069410.1:70328704-70387627 GCF_026875155.1 Cherax quadricarinatus
CACTCTGACACTGTTTATTGAAACACACTGAACACTGTTTTATTTTAAAAACAATCTGAAACAATGTTTTTTAAACACTTTTTGAGCACATCATTATTAAACACAGTTTAAAAGTTCCCACAACTCAATGGCGGAAACCTGAGGTACTTAATCATTGGTTAATCTAGGGAATAGTGACTTTCTGGTGTTCCGAGGCACATGATTATAGTTGTGGAAAATGTATTCAAAGCAACAGAAACCCTGTATTTAAACTACATTAAATGGGAAAAATCAACTAATCACATGTACACGTTCCAAATGAAACTTTTTGTGTCGTTCCATAACGAAAATTTTGTGTTCGTTCCATAGATGGAACTTTTGTGTCCTGAAAACTACCCTGCATACTTTCCGTTGTGGAATTCATCGAGGGAACAACTTCCACCAACACGTTTCATCATCCGAGAACTTTTATGGGGTAAAACTACACACCAAATGTTCCAGGGTGTAGTTTTGCTTCATAAACGTAGATATTTTAAGTCGGTGATGGTTCTCATAAAAATAATCCATAATTAATATCAGATTTACAGGAAGAATATTTTGTCAAAAATTAACAATTTTTTAAATACTTTAACAATGTAAATATATTTAGAATAATGCAAGCATGTAAATATATAAGCCCCCCCCCAGAAAAAGACAGGTACACAATTAGAACAGATTTCTTTGGTAGAAAGAATACAGATACTGTTAATCTGAGGAAAAAATGCCATACCTGCAGTTCGTCGCACTCACTGCTTGTTCCTCTTCACAATAATTTTAATCTTTATGTGCGCTTAATTGAGATTTAATTGGAACAATCTAGGTCAAACGTTACAATAACGAATATAAAATACCAGTATTGTTTTGAGATCGTTTAGAAACTGACATGTAAACACGCTAGAAAAATAGTATGACTATCATGAAGAATGTTAAATAATGGAGAAACGCTGATAAAGTCTACGATAGCACCCGCCCGCAATTTCACTACCCCATTCCATACTGTGCGTGTACGTCAAAAGAGGTACATAATGTGTCCAGGGACTGGGGCCCAAAGTTTCTGACAGCTGAACAGGTACAAAGGTAATGAATTTACAAGTTACAAAAAATTAATGAATCATGTAAGTATAATTTACTTATGTTTACACGTGGTTACCGACATGAACAAATTATAAATTAATGACAAATCACACAATCCAACCCGGTCACATCTTTAATGGTTTCAGTGCAAAATATTAATTTGTTTGGGTCACTCCCACCACACAACACAACACACACACACCCACACACACACACACACAAATAGGTAGTCCACAACACACACACGAGCGTAATACACACACAGCACACGCACGTCATCATGTATGAGTAACACAAATACACACGCTAACAAGCACACAAGCACACACACACAAACACACACATACAACACACCACACACACACACACACACAACGCACACACACACACACACAACATGGTAATGCTTTATTTACAGAGTGGCAGATCAGAGTATATTTTTTCCAGAATGGTCCTGTAATATACCACCTGTGGTAAAATATTTTGAACATATCTTTGAACATTTTCTGATTGAGTTTGTTCTGAATTCATTAATTAATCACACCTCCAGTCATAATGACGCATGGTGAGATATTTCGTTGGTCTACAATCGGTGGTGGTGAATTTAACCTCCAAAGATATTTTAACCCAGCCGGGCCGGCGTAGTGAACATCCAAGAGTCTTGCTTATATTGGGTTGGCTGCACCATAGACATTGTGCTCCTCCTGCATGATAGAATCATGATAGGAAGGACTGACTTGGTCAGTCTCTCAGAGTCTTTAAGTCAATAAAATTCATTGAAGTTCTTTTCGTATTAAATTGTTCTCAAACTGCTTAACTGACAAGCCAAGATTGTAATCAAACACCCACTCTTTGAAAGCATACAGCTTAGCCAGTTTATCAGTTCTGTCATACATCTGAAAGACCAATGTGAAGATGGAATCCACAGCATGTGCACTCTGAATCCACTGTCAACGAGCGGGGAGTCCTACTCAACCTGTTGTCTGGGCTTCTGAAACAAGCATACCACAATTTCTATACTTAATGAGTTGAGAGCATTTATGATGGACAAGAGAATCATTTACCATTTAAAGTGTCAAACTTAGATACATGGACGCATTTCATGCAAGGAGTATGGCAACAGTTCTGTTTGACAGGTAGAGGCCCAGTTATCGAATGGGTTCGTGCCATTTCTTTTGAGAAGCCATCACTCTGTACGACACACAGCAGCACAACAAGCTGCACCAGTGGATTGGTGAACAGAACCATTCCCGAATATAATTTGTGTAAGAGTGTGCTGTATGACTAAGTTATCAATACATCTAAGGCATCCATGTTTGGCTTCAAGGCGAAGCTTTGGGTTGTGATTTGATGAAGTATTCTTGGGGGAAAATGGAGGAATGGTAGTTTGGAATGGGTATAAATATTCCCATGGGAGCGGAGAGGAGCCGCTGTTTTCCTTTTTTTTAAAAAAACCATTACACAGATCATGTAACTGGTCATGGCGGATGTCGGTTCCAAATTGGTTCGATTTCATCCTGGAGGTTGTTCATCGATTGCATGAGGAAAAGTTTTGAGGGCTTCTGTCCATGTACTGAAGGGCCTCCCCTGAACATATTTAGCACCAATTAGGTTTATATCTTCAGTAACACGATTTCTGATTCTTGGAATATCCAGCCTTTCCGCATATTAAAATTTTGGCAGTACGAAGAAGCGTCCTAGAAGATCCTCATTGCTTCGTTCAGCAGTTTTCCAGCCCTCCATCAACTTCCAGCCAGACACAAGAGCAAGTAGTAGTGGCGCAGCTTAATCAACCAATCATCTAATATAACAAGATAAAGCTATTTTCTTCACTTGTCCAGTCTTTTTAATATTTTTCCTCCTCTCTCTCAACCTGTCTTCTCTTTTCTTCTTTACTCTCGTGGCATGATAACAGTTCAGTAATTACCGGAAATTTCAATCAGAGGTTCTCCCATCAAAGTTAAATACAAATAGAACTGAGTGTCACACTAAAGAGCTTAAATAGACAGTGATTGTAACCTTCACAACCGTGTGAGCTGCATAGCTCCTATGGGTTTTAGCGGCTTCACGTGCACGCAAATTATATTAATCTGGGGGTGTCGACTACTTACGGCTGAATTAAGTTGTCAGTTTATTGTCCAAACAACTGATTAATATTACATCTTTTTATGTATGTTAATTAATTGCAAAGTAAATATATAACTTGGTGTAGTAGGATATATAAGAAGTTAAAATGTAGCGAAGGAAAGATTCATGGTATATATTAAGTTAGTCTAATACTCAATTCAACTGACAATATTTTAGAGATGTGTCGCGACTAAAAATTTTAGAGAGGCTAATTCTTGCTTTTATTTATTTTTTTGCTAAAGTTGTTTTCTAAAAAGACATTAACATCATCTTGGGTATGAATGACACATCATCAGAACAAGTGTTTTAGTGGCCTACGTTTATGGCGCTACGTTTTTGTTAAGGAATTAAGTTGATTAACTCAATAAATAACTAATGAGTAATTATCTGTGAACAGTCCCTTACTTTGCTGCTAATGATCACTCTACAGCAATATTTCGTCTCTTCTTATTATTATGCAGGTGATTTCAACGAATTTAAAGAACTTTAACAAGAAAAAAATGGAGAACCAATCCTGTCCAATAGCTTTAACACTCTCACCAGATCCAGACTAACACTCATCAAGTCCAAACTAAACTCTCACCGGTCCACACTACACTCTCCCAGGTTCCAGACTACACTCCACGCATATATCCACACTACACACTCACCAGTCCCACACTACACTCCTCACGCAGTTCCCACACTACACTCTCACACGGGGTCACACTACACTCTCACCCAGGTCCAGACTACAACTCTCAACAGGTACAGAACTTCACTCTCACCAGATCCACACTACACTCTCACCCTTCAGGTCCACACTACACTCTCACCAGGTCCAGACTACAATCTCCAACCAGGTCCAAGACTACACTCTCACCAGGTTCACACTAACACTCTCACCCAGGTCCACACTACACTCTCACCAGGTGCACACTACACTCTCACCAGGTCCACAACTACACTCTCACCAGTCCAACACTACACTCTCACCAGGTCCAGACTACACTCTCACCAGGTCCACACTACACTCTCACCAGGTCCACACTACACTCTCACCAGGTCCACACTACACTCTCACCAGTCCAGACTACACTCTCACCCAGGTCCACACTACAACACTCTACCAGGGCCACACTACACTCACCAGGTCCACACTACACTCCACGAGTGTACACACACTACACCCTCACTCCAGGTCCACACTACACTATCACCAGGTACACAATACACCTCACCAGGTCCATACTAACACTCTCAACCAGGTCCACACACTCTCTCACCAGGTCGAACACTACACTATCACCAGATCCACATTACACTCACCAGGTCCACACTACACTCTCAACCAGTCCACACTAAACTCTCACCAGTCCAGACTACCACTATCACAAGGTTCACACTACACCCTCACCAGTCCAGACTACACTCTCTAACAGGTCCCACTACCCATCACAAGGTCCACACTACGCTCTCACTAAGATCCACACTACACTATCACCAGGTCCACACTAGAACACCTATCACGAGGTTCACACCTACACCCTCACCAGGTCCACACTACACTATCAGGCGCAGGTCCACAACCCCTATCCCCAGGTGCACACTAACATTCTCACCAGTAAACACTACACTATATCACCAGGTCCACACTTCACTATCACCAGGTCCACCACTCTCTCTCACCAATCCAAACTACACTATCATCTCTTGGATTCCAGACTATACACTTTCCACCAGGTCCAGACTACAACTATCACAGGTCCACACTACACTATTCACCAGATCCACACTACACTCACTAGTCGAGACTAACACTCTCACCATTTCCAGACTACACTCTCACTGCAGGTCCAGACTACACTCCTCATCCTGTACAGACTTCACTCTCCACCAATCCACACTACACTCTCACCAGGTGCACACTACACTCTCACCAGGTCCACACTACACTCTCACCAGGTCCACACTAACACACCTCACGCAGCCAACTACACTCTCACCAGGTCCACACTACACTCCCACCAGGTCCACAACTACAACACTCTCACCAGGTCCACACTACACTCTCACCAGCTCCAGACTACCTTTCCCCCCCCCTTTCCCCCCCCCCACTCTCACCCAGGTCCACACTACAACTCTCCCCAGGGCCCGACACTACACTCACCAGGTCCACACTACACTCTCACGAGGTTCAACACTACAAAAAAACCCTCACCAGGTCCACACTACACTACACCAGGTCCACAATACACTTCACCAGGTCAATACTACACTCCAACCAAGGTCCACTCTACTCTCATCACCAGTCGACACACTACAACTATCACCAGATCCACATTACACTCACACAGGTCCACACTAACACTCCACCAGAGGTCCACACTACACTCTCACCAGGTCCCAGACTAGCACTATCCACGAGGTTCACACTACCACCCTCACCAGGTCCAGACTACACTCTCACCACCAGGTCCACACTACACTATCAGTAGGACCCACACTATCCTCTCACTAAGTCCACACTACACTATCACAGGTCCAAACTACAACTATCACGAGGTTCACACAACACCCCAACCAGGTCCAACACTACACTATCACCAGGTCCACATACCCTATCCCCAGGTGCACACTGTACATTCTCACACAGGTAAACACTACACTATCACCAGGTTCCACACTACACTAACACCAGGTCCATACACTACTCTCTCACCAGATCCAAACAACACACTATCATCTGGTCCAGACTACACTTTCATTCACCAGGTCCAGACTAACTATCACCAGGTCACACTACACTATCACCAGATCCACACTACACTTCACCTAGGTCGAGACTACACTCTCACCATTTCCAGACTACATCTCACTCAGGTCCCAGCTACACTCTCACCAGTACACACTAACACTCTCACCAGGTCCACACTACACTATCAGCAGGTCCACACTACACTACGCGGTCCAGACTACACTCTCACCATGTCCACACTACACTCTCACCAGGTCCAGACTACACTCACCAGGTCCACATTACACAATCACGAGGTTCTCACACACTTCTCACAGTCCAAAGACTACACTTCCACTAGTCCAGACTATACACTCTCACCAGGTCCACACTACACTATCACGAGGTTCACACTACTCTCACCAGGTCCAGACTACACTTTCACCAGGTCTAGACTACACTCTCACCAGGTCCACACTAAACTATCACAAGGGTCACACTAATACACTCCACCAGGTTCACACTACACTCTCACTAGGCTCACTCTACCCTCTCACTAGGCTCACATCTACACTCTCACCAAGGTCCACACTACACTCACAGGTCAGACTACATTCATACCAGGTCCACACTATTACACTCCTCCAGCTTCTCACACTACACTCTCACCAGGTCCAACTACACTCTCACCAGGTTCAATCTACAAAACACTAATCACCAGGTCCACATTACACTCTCACCAGGTCCACACTACACTCTCACCAGGTCCACACTACACTGTTCACCAAGGTCCACACTACACTCCTCTTCATTTCTTTCTGCTGTTTTACTAGCTATGCCCTTTATTTGCTCTGATAAAATAACAAAAAATAAAAATGGGATTTATAACAAAAAATTTCTTATGTTAGATGAAGATACTCGACTATTTACAAATAATGATCCTCTCGTATTCCTTGCAGGAATATCTCCAACCAAATCACCCAGTGAGGTGAAAAAATTACACAGAAGACTAAGTTTATGTTATTACCCGTGCGGAGATGGCGCAAAGAAACATGCCCAGACATATTTTACATACATCAAAAATTAAACATTAAGCAAAATCATGATCTTTAATATTCTTTGAAGATTGCGTGAACATAGTGTTGGTATTGTAACCTTGTTCTAAACTCTCCAGACAGAAGAATAGGTAGTTGAAATGAAGTTAAAAGTCTCATGTATCCCTCTGATACAAATGATTAAAATGATAAGCCTTTATATATAAAAAAATATAAATAAAAAGGTTTTAAGACACATGTGCGAACAACTGGTAACTTTATTGTAGACTTTTTTCACACAGCCATCCAGTGGCTTTATCAATACAAAATTCCGGACAAGTTATTATCGCTGAATTGTATGATAAAGCCACTGGATGGCGAAACGTCTACAATAAAATACCCAATGTTGCACATGTGTCTTAATTTCATCTGTCGGTATTATATACCATCTTTCACAAAAAGGTTTTAGATGGAAGGCATAAGAAAGTCGCATAATTGATGGTGATGATGAGTTTTATGATAATGATGTGATTGATGGTGATATTGTGAACGACATCATCCAATGAATGGGTTTTTTCTGAAAACCGACAAATTGATAGAATTGAGACATGAAACGTAATGAGAATATTTAGTGAAAAACGTTTACCACACAGTGGCTTCATCAGTCCAATACAAAAGCATGGAAGTATAAGGAGAGGATGGGAGTTTTGAGGTAATCAGTCCCCTCAGCGGAAGTCGATATGTTCAGTCCCATCATTCTTGTAGGAAGTACAGCATAGGGCCAAAGAGGTGACTTAATACTGCAGTCACGTTAGACCAAGCAGGAGGAGCGGGATCACGTGGACCTGCCACTAGTGTAAGCAATCGTCGTCCAAGGTTGGGACAAGTGTTGAAGAATTCTCTGTAATCAAAATCCCATGATGTTGTAGTCTGACAGATGTGATTGAATGGATTCGGAAACCGACTTTGTATGTAGGACTGATGAAGCCACTGTGTGGCAAAACGTTTCTCAGTAAAGATTCCCATACGTTGCATAAGTGTCTCATTCTTCAAACTTTCGGTTTTTCCAAACCATTCATTTGATCATGTCGTTCACAGCATATCAAAAATTTCCACCATAATCACATAATCTTCAAACACATCATCGCCATCAATCACATTATCACCTATCAATCACATCATCAAACATCAGTCCACATCACTATCAAATCCACATCATCACCATCATTCACATTATCATCAATCGCATCATCACCATCAATTATGCGACTTTCTTATACTACCAACTAAAACATTTTTAGATATTTTTTATTTATCATTGTATCAGAGGATACATGAAGACTTAAGTTCATTCCAAATACCTATTATTCAGTCTCGAGAGATAGACAAGGTTGAACACTTGTCCAACAAACCTTCGACAAAGACCTACTTACACTACTTACACTGTGATCCCGCCTCTACTACTTCAACTGCAGTATATAAGTCACCTGTTTGGCCCTATGCTGTGAGGACCGATATCTTTCAAACCCTCCTCTCCTTATGATCTTTCCGGCTTTGTAGTGGACTGGGCGAAACGTTTCTTCAATAAAGATTCCCATACGTTGCATAAGTGTCTTAATTCTTCGACATCATCCTACACATCTCTAATAAAAAATTTAAGCTTTCCCGAAATGCCCGAAATGCTAAGAAAAGGTGGGGGCAAATCTAGGTCATGGGGGGTGAAATACATGTGGGGGGGTGGGGCGATCGGGGGGGGGGGGGGGGGGGGGAGGGGGGCGGGGGGGGGGTGTCAGCCTCAAGTTGGGGTCTGTGTCTGAGTTGCCAGACTTGCTACGTGGAGGCCAGTGTTTCGTCCTTTAAGTCCCACACACTCACTTGCTGTTGTTTTTGAAGCTTTCATCAGGTCCAAATGTCCAGGAGTCCATCTGTGTCCCCCTCAAATGTTCTCCTTCCCCCACTTTCCAAGTCGCTTTTGTAACCAGTATCTCCTTCTTTCAGGTCCATATGTCAAGGAGTCCATCTGTCCGCCTCAGATGTTCTCCCTTCCCAACTTTCCCAAGGTCCTGCCTCACAACCAGTATCTCCCTTCTTTCCCAGGTCCAGTGTCCAGAGTCAATCTGTGTCCCCTCAGATATTCTCCTTCCTCACTTCCAAGGTCTGCCTTTGTAAACCAGTATCTCCTTCTTTCCAGGTCCATGTGCCAGGAGTCAATCTGTGTCCCCTCAGATATTCTCCCCTTCCTCACTTTCCAAGTCCTGCCTTTGTAACTCAGTAGTCCCTACTTTCCCAGGTCTATGTCCAGGAGTCGATCTGTCCACCTCAGATATTCTCCCTTCACCACTTTCCCAAGGTCTGCCTTTGTAACCAGTATCTCCTTCTTTCCCAGGTCCATGTGTCCAGGAGTCCATATTTCCGCCTCAGATATTCTCCCTTCCCCACTTTCTCAAGGTCTGCCTTTGTAACCAGTATCTCCTTCTTTCCCAGGTTAATGTGTCCAGGAGTCCATCAGATATTCCCCCTTCCCCACTTCCCCCAAGGTGTTCTCGCTTTTCCCAGGTCCATGTGTCCAGGAATCCCATCCGTATGCCCCGAATGTCTGCCCTTCCTCACTTCCCTTAGGTTTATTTTCAGTCTCAGCCTTCCCCAGGTTATTTATCCCGAAGTCGGCTCAGCCACCCTCAGTGATTTAGCCAGATGAGAACGAGGTCTTGTCTAGCTGGTCTACGGTAGAGACTGTCCAGGTGGGTGGAATTACAGGAGGGGACACACAGAAATCTGCGTCCTGTAATTACGCCTACCAGACAGTGTAGACCGTAAGTCAGCCCAGACGCATCCAAGCCTACAGTCCAGTTCGACCACCAAGGTCTGGCCACTCAATGAAAATTTGGGATGGTTCTATTTATGTTATAACGCCTTTATTTTACATTAAATATAAAATATTTTACTTAATTTTAATTAAGTGGGTTTTGTGAAAGTTTTGTTGTGACTTTATGAGTGTCATGTGTTAATCTGTTATCTACTACCTTTTCTCAATTCTAAAACTGTATAAGTTGTCGAATTTCAATATTTTTCTTTATATTTTTCTACGTATTTTACAAGATCCCAGTGGATTATATGCCTTGTGCACAATGACAGTTACATTGTAGACTTTTTGTGTTAGCCTGGGTAATGTACACATATTTTTACTGGAATGATAATTGGTGTAAACTGTTATTTTTACGAGTACCTGAACTTACGTAAAAAATGCCCCACCCCTTTTTTATTGACACCATTTTTTTTAACTCTCATTTGCGCATTTCCGCTAGGCTGCCTGCAGATTGACCTCATTCATACACTAACTAATACTATACACACACACACACACACACACACACACACACACACACAACACTCACAACAACATAAATGTGTTTTGGGATCAAAATAAAAACTAGAAGCCGCTGATATTTTATTTTTATTAACAAATAAATATTTTTGGTGGTGGCTGCTGCAGACCTGGTCAGTACTTCTCTGTCGTTACTAACATCAACATTATGTTGCATGTATTGTGATGTTTGAATGTTAGCGAATATTATCAAAATAAATGTTGTGTCGTAATTTACTGCGATGTTTAAAGTTATCATGTATTATACCCCTGAACGTGTGGAACACAATGTTATATGTATTATACCTAACGGTGGTGGAACACAATGTTATCATGTATTATACCTGAACGGTGGTGGAACACAAATGTTATTATGTTTATACCCTGAACGGTGGTGGAACACAAAGTTATCATGTAATATACCCTGAACGGTGTGGAACACAAGTTATCATGTATTATACCTGAACGAGTGGAACACAATTTTATCATGTATTATACCTGAAACGATGTGGAACACAATGTTTATCATGTATTATACCTGAATCAGTTGTGGAACCAATGTATCATGTATTAATACCTGAACGATGTGGAACACAATGTTATCTGTATTTATACACTGAAACGGTGGTGGGATCACAATGTTATCATGTATTATACCTGAACGGTGTGGAACACTATGTTATCATGTAATATACCTGAAACGATGTGGAACACAAATGTTATTCATGTATTATAACCTGAACGATGTGGAACACAATGTTATCATGTATTATACCTGAAGCGGTGTGGAACCAGTCAATGTTATCATGTATTTATACCTGAACGGTGTGGAAACACAATGTATCATTATTTACCTGGCACGATGTGGAACACATGTTATCATGTATTATACCTGAACGGTGTGGAACACATGTTATTCATGTATTATACCTGAACGATGTGGAACACAATGTTATCCATGTATTATACCTGAACGATGTGGAACACAATGTTATCATGTATTATACCTGAACGTGTGAACACAATGTTTATCTTTATTATACCTGAAACGATGCGGAAACCACAAGGTTATTTCTTTTTTCTTAATGATTATAATTTAAATACTTTAACGATAATGTTTAGACGGTCTGTTTTAACGTCGTTACCTGAACATTGTGCTGCTCATGCAATTAAAAAAAGTAAACATCCATTAATAAATAACTGCTAATATTATTATTTTTTAGTGCGTAAAAAATACTTAAATTTTAGTGGTATTATAATTCAACTAAAATAATGAGAGACTTGAGTCATATTTGGTGAAAGAAGCGGGGGAAATAAAAAAAAAAAGATAACCTGGTATGCGAAATAAGGATGACCTGGTATGCGAAATAAGGATGACCTGGTATGCGAAATAAGGATGACCTGGTATGCGAAATAAGGATGACCTGGTATGCGAAATAAGGATGACCCCGCTGCGAAATAAGGATGACCTGGTATCGAAAAAGGATGACCTGATATGCGAAAATAAGGATGAACGGTATGCGAAATAAGGATGACTGGTATGCGGAAATAAGGATGATACCTGAAATGCGTAAATAAGGATGACTTGGTATGCGAATAAGGGATGGACCTGGTATGCCGAAATAAGGATTTTCATACCTGTATGCGAAATAAGGATGACCCTGGTATGCGAATAATATGACCCAGTATTGGGAAAATAAAGGATGACCCCTGGTATGCGAAAAAAGGATGACCACGGTATGCGAATAAGGATGACCCGTATGCGAAATAAGGAAGACCCTGTTAAGAGCGAAATAAGGATGACCCGGATACGAATAAAGGATGACACCCGTATGCGAAAATAAGGATGACCCGGTAATCTGCGAAATAAGGATGACCCGGTAAGCGAAAAAGGATACCTGTATAACGAAATAAGATGACCCGGTATGCGAAATAAGGATGGACCCGGTAATGTGAAAGTAAGGATGACCCGGAGTATGCGAAATAAGATGACCCCGGTAATGCGAATATAAGGATGACCTGGTATGCGAAAATAAGGATGACCTGGTATGCGAAAATAAGGATGACCTGGTATGGGCGAAATAAGGATGACCCCGGTAAATGCAAAATAAGGATGACCTGGTATGCGAATAAGGATGACCTGTATGCGAAAATAGGGATGACCTGGTATGCGAAATAAGGATGACCCGGTATGCGAAATAAGGATGACCCGGTATGCGAAATAAGGATGACCTGGTATGCGAAATAAGGATGACCCAGTATGCGAAATAAGGATGACCTGTATTCGAAAATAAGGATGTCCTGTAAGTGCGAAATAAGGATGAACCCGGTATGCGAAATAACGATGACCCGGTATGCGAAATAAGGATGACCAGGTATGCGAAATAAGATGACCCGGTGTGTCGAAATAAGGATACCTGGGTATGGCGAAATAAGGATGACCTGGTATGGCGAAATAAGGATGACCTGGTAGCGAAATAAGGATGACCCGTATGGCGAAAATAGGAATGACCTGGTATGGCGAAATAAGGATGACCCGGTATGCGAATTAAGGATGACTATTATGCGAAATAAGGATGACCCGGTATGCGAAATAAGGATACCCGGGGTGGGTATTGCGAAATGAGGCTGACCTGGTATGCTAAATAAGGATGACCCGGTATGCGAAATAAGGATGACCTGGTATGCGAAATAAGGATGACCTGGTATGCCCAAATAAATGACCCGTTTGAAATAAGGATGACCTGTATGCGAATAAGGATGAACGGTAAAGCGAATATGGATACCTGTATGAGCGAAAAAAAAGATGACCTGTAATGCGAAAATAAGAACCCGTATGCGAAATAAGGATGACCTGGTATGTGGTCGAAATAAGGATGACCCGGTATGCGAATAAGGATGACCCGGTATGCAAATAAGATGACCGGTATGCGAAATAAGGATGAACCTGGTATGCGGAAATAGGATTGACTCCGGTATGCGAAATAAGGATGACCTGTATGGAAATAAGGATGACCTGGTATGCGAAATAAGGATGGACCTGGTATGCGAAATAAGGATGACCCGGTATGGCGAAATAGGATGACCTGGTTAGACAAAATAAGGATGAGGCTTGGTATAACAAAATAAGGATGAACTAGTATGGGAAATAAGGTTGACCTGGTATAAGGGAAATAAGGTTAAAGTGAATAGGATACCAAGGAAGTAGAATCACATCGAACTAAAGGACACAACACAATGGAACTTAGAACAACCTTAGGCAACACAACACAATGGAACATTAGAACAGAACTTAGGCAACACAACACAATGGAACAGTAGAACAACCTTAGGCAAACACAACACAATGGAACATTAGAACAACTTAGGGCAACACAACACAAGGAACATTAGAACAACATAGGAACACAACACAAACGGAACATTAGAACAACTCCAGGCAACACAACACAATGGAACAGAAGAACAACCTTAGGCAACACAACAAAAATGGAACATTAGAACCAACTTAGGCAACACAACACACTGGAACATTAGAACAACTCAGGCAACACAACACAATGGAACATTAGAACAACTTAGGCAACACAACACAATGGAACATTAGAACAACTCAGGCAACATCAACACAATGGCACATAGAACAACTCAGGCAACCAAACACAATGGAACATAGAACAACTTATGCAACACAACACTATGGTACATTAGAACAACTTAGGCAACACAACACATGGAAATTAGAAAACTTAGGCAACACAACACAAAGTAACATTAAGAACAACTTAGGCAACACAACACAATGGAACATTAGAACAACTCAGGCAACTCACCTTCTCGAAAACTGTAATAAGTGTCGAATTTCATATTTTTCTTTAGTTATTTTTCTTACGTATTTACAAGATGCGCAGTGGATATATTGCGCCTGTGGCACATGACAGTTACATTGTGATGACTTTTTGTGTTATACCTGGGTAATGTTAACACATATGTTTACTAGGAATGAATAATTTGTGTAACTACTGTATTTACTAGTACCTGAACTTAAGAGTAACTTATTGACACACATTTGTTTTTTTCCGCTCATTTGCGCATTTCCCGCATAGGCTCTGCAGATTGACCATCATTCATACACTAACAAAACAGTATTAGACAGCACACACACCACACACACACACACACACACACACACACACACTCACAACAACATAAATGTTTTGGGATAAACATAAAACTAGAAGCCGCTATATTTGATTTTTAACAAAAAATATTTTGGGTGTGGCTGCTGCAGACTGGCAGTACGTCTCTGTCTACTACATTCCACATTATTGTTTTATTGTCAATGTATTGTGATGTTTAGAATGTTAGACGAATATTATTCAAAATAATGTTGTGTCGTAATTTACTGCGATGTTTAAAAAAAAATGTTTTTATTTTTTTAATCAAGTATTTAAACCTGAACGGTGTGGAACACAATGTTTATTATGTATTTGACCTGAACGGTGTGGAACACAATGTTATCAATGTATATACCTTAACGGTGGAACAACACAATGTTATCATGTATTAATATCCCTGAACGGTGGTGGAACTCAATGTTATTTATGTATTATACCCTGAACGGTGTGGAACACAATTTATCATGTAATATACCCTGAACGGTGTGGAACACAATGTTATCATGTATTATACCTGAAAACGATGTGAACCACAATGTTATCATGTATTATACCTGACGATGTGGAACACAATGGTTATCATGTAATTATACCTGAACAGTGTGGAACACAATGTTATCATGTATTATACCTGAACGATGTGGAACCAATGTTATCATGTATTATACCTGAAGCGGTGGTGAACAACAATGTTATCATGTTTTATACCGGAACGGTGTGGAACACAAATGTTATCATGTATTATACCTGAAACGATGTGGAACACAATGTTTATCATGTATTATACCTGAACGATGTGGAACACAATGTTATCATGTATTATACCTGAACGGTGTGGAACACAATGTTATCATGTTATTATACCTGAACGGTTGGAACACAATGTTACATGTATTATACCTGAACGATGTGGGAACGAACATGTATCATGTATAATACCTGAACGGTGCGGAACACAATGTTATCATGTATTATACGCTGAACGATGTGGAACACAATGTTTATCATGTATATACCTGAACGATGTGGAACACATGTTTATCTATGTATTATACTGAACGGTGTGAACACAATGTTATCATGTATTATACCTGAACGATGCGGAACACAATGTTATTTTTTCTTTTTTCTTAATGATTATAATATTTAAATACTTAATAACGTTAATGTTTAGACGTGTTTACGTCGTATCTGAACATTGTGCGCTCATGGCAATTAAAAATAGTAAACACTCCATTTATAAAATAACTGCTAATATTTATTAATTTTAAGTGCGTAAAACATTCTTAAAATTTGTTAGTGGTTTATAATTCAACTAAAATAATCGAGAGACTTGGTCTTATGTGGGAAGAAGCGGGAAATAAAAAAAAAAAGATAACCCTGGTATGCGAAATAAGGTGACCTGGTATGCTAAATAAGGATGACCTGGTATGCGAAATCTCGAGGAAATGACCTGGTATGGGGCGAAATGAAGGATGACCTGGTAGGCGAAATAAGGATGACCCGGCATGCGAAAATAAGGTGACCTGGTTATGCCAATAAGGATGACCTGATATGCGAAATAAGGATGACCCGGTATGCGAAATAAGGATGACCTGGTATGCGAAATAAGTACCTGGTAAGCGAAAAATAATGATGACTCGGTATGCGAAATAAGATACTGGTATAGCGAAATAAGGATTACCTGGTATGCGAAATAAGGATGACCTGGTATGCGAAATAAGGGATGCCCCGGTTATGGGAAATAAGGATGACCTGGCATGGCGAAATAAGGAAGAACCGGTATGCGAAATAACGAATGACCCGGTATCGAAATAAGTATGACCCGTTCAGCGAAATAAGTATGACCCGCACTCTGACACTGTTTATTGAAACACACTGAACACTGTTTTATTTTAAAAACAATCTGAAACAATGTTTTTTAAACACTTTTTGAGCACATCATTATTAAACACAGTTTAAAAGTTCCCACAACTCAATGGCGGAAACCTGAGGTACTTAATCATTGGTTAATCTAGGGAATAGTGACTTTCTGGTGTTCCGAGGCACATGATTATAGTTGTGGAAAATGTATTCAAAGCAACAGAAACCCTGTATTTAAACTACATTAAATGGGAAAAATCAACTAATCACATGTACACGTTCCAAATGAAACTTTTTGTGTCGTTCCATAACGAAAATTTTGTGTTCGTTCCATAGATGGAACTTTTGTGTCCTGAAAACTACCCTGCATACTTTCCGTTGTGGAATTCATCGAGGGAACAACTTCCACCAACACGTTTCATCATCCGAGAACTTTTATGGGGTAAAACTACACACCAAATGTTCCAGGGTGTAGTTTTGCTTCATAAACGTAGATATTTTAAGTCGGTGATGGTTCTCATAAAAATAATCCATAATTAATATCAGATTTACAGGAAGAATATTTTGTCAAAAATTAACAATTTTTTAAATACTTTAACAATGTAAATATATTTAGAATAATGCAAGCATGTAAATATATAAGCCCCCCCCCAGAAAAAGACAGGTACACAATTAGAACAGATTTCTTTGGTAGAAAGAATACAGATACTGTTAATCTGAGGAAAAAATGCCATACCTGCAGTTCGTCGCACTCACTGCTTGTTCCTCTTCACAATAATTTTAATCTTTATGTGCGCTTAATTGAGATTTAATTGGAACAATCTAGGTCAAACGTTACAATAACGAATATAAAATACCAGTATTGTTTTGAGATCGTTTAGAAACTGACATGTAAACACGCTAGAAAAATAGTATGACTATCATGAAGAATGTTAAATAATGGAGAAACGCTGATAAAGTCTACGATAGCACCCGCCCGCAATTTCACTACCCCATTCCATACTGTGCGTGTACGTCAAAAGAGGTACATAATGTGTCCAGGGACTGGGGCCCAAAGTTTCTGACAGCTGAACAGGTACAAAGGTAATGAATTTACAAGTTACAAAAAATTAATGAATCATGTAAGTATAATTTACTTATGTTTACACGTGGTTACCGACATGAACAAATTATAAATTAATGACAAATCACACAATCCAACCCGGTCACATCTTTAATGGTTTCAGTGCAAAATATTAATTTGTTTGGGTCACTCCCACCACACAACACAACACACACACACCCACACACACACACACACAAATAGGTAGTCCACAACACACACACGAGCGTAATACACACACAGCACACGCACGTCATCATGTATGAGTAACACAAATACACACGCTAACAAGCACACAAGCACACACACACAAACACACACATACAACACACCACACACACACACACACACAACGCACACACACACACACACAACATGGTAATGCTTTATTTACAGAGTGGCAGATCAGAGTATATTTTTTCCAGAATGGTCCTGTAATATACCACCTGTGGTAAAATATTTTGAACATATCTTTGAACATTTTCTGATTGAGTTTGTTCTGAATTCATTAATTAATCACACCTCCAGTCATAATGACGCATGGTGAGATATTTCGTTGGTCTACAATCGGTGGTGGTGAATTTAACCTCCAAAGATATTTTAACCCAGCCGGGCCGGCGTAGTGAACATCCAAGAGTCTTGCTTATATTGGGTTGGCTGCACCATAGACATTGTGCTCCTCCTGCATGATAGAATCATGATAGGAAGGACTGACTTGGTCAGTCTCTCAGAGTCTTTAAGTCAATAAAATTCATTGAAGTTCTTTTCGTATTAAATTGTTCTCAAACTGCTTAACTGACAAGCCAAGATTGTAATCAAACACCCACTCTTTGAAAGCATACAGCTTAGCCAGTTTATCAGTTCTGTCATACATCTGAAAGACCAATGTGAAGATGGAATCCACAGCATGTGCACTCTGAATCCACTGTCAACGAGCGGGGAGTCCTACTCAACCTGTTGTCTGGGCTTCTGAAACAAGCATACCACAATTTCTATACTTAATGAGTTGAGAGCATTTATGATGGACAAGAGAATCATTTACCATTTAAAGTGTCAAACTTAGATACATGGACGCATTTCATGCAAGGAGTATGGCAACAGTTCTGTTTGACAGGTAGAGGCCCAGTTATCGAATGGGTTCGTGCCATTTCTTTTGAGAAGCCATCACTCTGTACGACACACAGCAGCACAACAAGCTGCACCAGTGGATTGGTGAACAGAACCATTCCCGAATATAATTTGTGTAAGAGTGTGCTGTATGACTAAGTTATCAATACATCTAAGGCATCCATGTTTGGCTTCAAGGCGAAGCTTTGGGTTGTGATTTGATGAAGTATTCTTGGGGGAAAATGGAGGAATGGTAGTTTGGAATGGGTATAAATATTCCCATGGGAGCGGAGAGGAGCCGCTGTTTTCCTTTTTTTTAAAAAAACCATTACACAGATCATGTAACTGGTCATGGCGGATGTCGGTTCCAAATTGGTTCGATTTCATCCTGGAGGTTGTTCATCGATTGCATGAGGAAAAGTTTTGAGGGCTTCTGTCCATGTACTGAAGGGCCTCCCCTGAACATATTTAGCACCAATTAGGTTTATATCTTCAGTAACACGATTTCTGATTCTTGGAATATCCAGCCTTTCCGCATATTAAAATTTTGGCAGTACGAAGAAGCGTCCTAGAAGATCCTCATTGCTTCGTTCAGCAGTTTTCCAGCCCTCCATCAACTTCCAGCCAGACACAAGAGCAAGTAGTAGTGGCGCAGCTTAATCAACCAATCATCTAATATAACAAGATAAAGCTATTTTCTTCACTTGTCCAGTCTTTTTAATATTTTTCCTCCTCTCTCTCAACCTGTCTTCTCTTTTCTTCTTTACTCTCGTGGCATGATAACAGTTCAGTAATTACCGGAAATTTCAATCAGAGGTTCTCCCATCAAAGTTAAATACAAATAGAACTGAGTGTCACACTAAAGAGCTTAAATAGACAGTGATTGTAACCTTCACAACCGTGTGAGCTGCATAGCTCCTATGGGTTTTAGCGGCTTCACGTGCACGCAAATTATATTAATCTGGGGGTGTCGACTACTTACGGCTGAATTAAGTTGTCAGTTTATTGTCCAAACAACTGATTAATATTACATCTTTTTATGTATGTTAATTAATTGCAAAGTAAATATATAACTTGGTGTAGTAGGATATATAAGAAGTTAAAATGTAGCGAAGGAAAGATTCATGGTATATATTAAGTTAGTCTAATACTCAATTCAACTGACAATATTTTAGAGATGTGTCGCGACTAAAAATTTTAGAGAGGCTAATTCTTGCTTTTATTTATTTTTTTGCTAAAGTTGTTTTCTAAAAAGACATTAACATCATCTTGGGTATGAATGACACATCATCAGAACAAGTGTTTTAGTGGCCTACGTTTATGGCGCTACGTTTTTGTTAAGGAATTAAGTTGATTAACTCAATAAATAACTAATGAGTAATTATCTGTGAACAGTCCCTTACTTTGCTGCTAATGATCACTCTACAGCAATATTTCGTCTCTTCTTATTATTATGCAGGTGATTTCAACGAATTTAAAGAACTTTAACAAGAAAAAAATGGAGAACCAATCCTGTCCAATAGCTTTAACACTCTCACCAGATCCAGACTAACACTCATCAAGTCCAAACTAAACTCTCACCGGTCCACACTACACTCTCCCAGGTTCCAGACTACACTCCACGCATATATCCACACTACACACTCACCAGTCCCACACTACACTCCTCACGCAGTTCCCACACTACACTCTCACACGGGGTCACACTACACTCTCACCCAGGTCCAGACTACAACTCTCAACAGGTACAGAACTTCACTCTCACCAGATCCACACTACACTCTCACCCTTCAGGTCCACACTACACTCTCACCAGGTCCAGACTACAATCTCCAACCAGGTCCAAGACTACACTCTCACCAGGTTCACACTAACACTCTCACCCAGGTCCACACTACACTCTCACCAGGTGCACACTACACTCTCACCAGGTCCACACTACACTCTCACCAGGTCCACACTACACTCTCACCAGGTCCAGACTACACTCTCACCAGGTCCACACTACACTCTCACCAGGTCCACATCCACACTCTCACCAGGTCCACACTACACTCTCACCAGTCCAGACTACACTCTCACCCAGGTCCACACTACAACACTCTACCAGGGCCACACTACACTCACCAGGTCCACACTACACTCCACGAGTGTACACACACTACACCCTCACTCCAGGTCCACACTACACTATCACCAGGTACACAATACACCTCACCAGGTCCATACTAACACTCTCAACCAGGTCCACACTACTCTCTCACCAGGTCGACACTACACTATCACCAGATCCACATTACACTCACCAGGTCCACACTACACTCTCAACCAGTCCACACTAAACTCTCACCAGTCCAGACTACCACTATCACAAGGTTCACACTACACCCTCACCAGTCCAGACTACACTCTCTAACAGGTCCCACTACCCATCACAAGGTCCACACTACGCTCTCACTAAGATCCACACTACACTATCACCAGGTCCACACTAGAACACCTATCACGAGGTTCACACCTACACCCTCACCAGGTCCACACTACACTATCAGGCGCAGGTCCACAACCCCTATCCCCAGGTGCACACTAACATTCTCACCAGTAAACACTACACTATATCACCAGGTCCACACTTCACTATCACCAGGTCCACCACTCTCTCTCACCAATCCAAACTACACTATCATCTCTTGGATTCCAGACTATACACTTTCCACCAGGTCCAGACTACAACTATCACAGGTCCACACTACACTATTCACCAGATCCACACTACACTCACTAGTCGAGACTAACACTCTCACCATTTCCAGACTACACTCTCACTGCAGGTCCAGACTACACTCCTCATCCTGTACAGACTTCACTCTCCACCAATCCACACTACACTCTCACCAGGTGCACACTACACTCTCACCAGGTCCACACTACACTCTCACCAGGTCCACACTAACACACCTCACGCAGCCAACTACACTCTCACCAGGTCCACACTACACTCCCACCAGGTCCACAACTACAACACTCTCACCAGGTCCACACTACACTCTCACCAGCTCCAGACTACCTTTCCCCCCCCCTTTCCCCCCCCCCACTCTCACCCAGGTCCACACTACAACTCTCCCCAGGGCCCGACACTACACTCACCAGGTCCACACTACACTCTCACGAGGTTCAACACTACAAAAAAACCCTCACCAGGTCCACACTACACTACACCAGGTCCACAATACACTTCACCAGGTCAATACTACACTCCAACCAAGGTCCACTCTACTCTCATCACCAGTCGACACACTACAACTATCACCAGATCCACATTACACTCACACAGGTCCACACTAACACTCCACCAGAGGTCCACACTACACTCTCACCAGGTCCCAGACTAGCACTATCCACGAGGTTCACACTACCACCCTCACCAGGTCCAGACTACACTCTCACCACCAGGTCCACACTACACTATCAGTAGGACCCACACTATCCTCTCACTAAGTCCACACTACACTATCACAGGTCCAAACTACAACTATCACGAGGTTCACACTACACCCTCACCAGGTCCACACTACACTATCACCAGGTCCACACTACCCTATCCCCAGGTGCACACTACATTCTCACCAGGTAAACACTACACTATCACCAGGTCCACACTACACTATCACCAGGTCCACACTACTCTCTCACCAGATCCAAACTACACTATCATCTGGTCCAGACTACACTTTCACCAGGTCCAGACTACACTATCACCAGGTCCACACTACACTATCACCAGATCCACACTACACTCACTAGGTCGAGACTACACTCTCACCATTTCCAGACTACACTCTCACCAGGTCCAGACTACACTCTCACCAGGTACACACTACACTCTCACCAGGTCCACACTACACTATCAGCAGGTCCACACTACACTACGCGGTCCAGACTACACTCTCACCATGTCCACACTACACTCTCACCAGGTCCAGACTACACTCACCAGGTCCACATTACACAATCACGAGGTTCTCACACACTTCTCACAGTCCAAAGACTACACTTCCACTAGTCCAGACTATACACTCTCACCAGGTCCACACTACACTATCACCGAGGTTCACACTACTTCACCAGTCCAGACTACACTTTCACCAGGTCTTAGACTACACTCTCAACCAGGTCCACACTAAACTATCACAAGGGTCACACTACACTCTCACCAGGTTCACACTACACTCTCACTAGGCTCACTCTACCCTCTCACTAGGCTCACATCTACACTCTCACCAAGGTCCACACTACACTCACAGGTCAGACTACATTCATACCAGGTCCACACTATTACACTCCTCCAGCTTCTCACACTACACTCTCACCAGGTCCAACTACACTCTCACCAGGTTCAATCTACAAAACACTAATCACCAGGTCCACATTACACTCTCACCAGGTCCACACTACACTCTCACCAGGTCCACACTACACTGTTCACCAAGGTCCACACTACACTCCTCTTCATTTCTTTCTGCTGTTTTACTAGCTATGCCCTTTATTTGCTCTGATAAAATAACAAAAAATAAAAATGGGATTTATAACAAAAAATTTCTTATGTTAGATGAAGATACTCGACTATTTACAAATAATGATCCTCTCGTATTCCTTGCAGGAATATCTCCAACCAAATCACCCAGTGAGGTGAAAAAATTACACAGAAGACTAAGTTTATGTTATTACCCGTGCGGAGATGGCGCAAAGAAACATGCCCAGACATATTTTACATACATCAAAAATTAAACATTAAGCAAAATCATGATCTTTAATATTCTTTGAAGATTGCGTGAACATAGTGTTGGTATTGTAACCTTGTTCTAAACTCTCCAGACAGAAGAATAGGTAGTTGAAATGAAGTTAAAAGTCTCATGTATCCCTCTGATACAAATGATTAAAATGATAAGCCTTTATATATAAAAAAATATAAATAAAAAGGTTTTAAGACACATGTGCGAACAACTGGTAACTTTATTGTAGACTTTTTTCACACAGCCATCCAGTGGCTTTATCAATACAAAATTCCGGACAAGTTATTATCGCTGAATTGTATGATAAAGCCACTGGATGGCGAAACGTCTACAATAAAATACCCAATGTTGCACATGTGTCTTAATTTCATCTGTCGGTATTATATACCATCTTTCACAAAAAGGTTTTAGATGGAAGGCATAAGAAAGTCGCATAATTGATGGTGATGATGAGTTTTATGATAATGATGTGATTGATGGTGATATTGTGAACGACATCATCCAATGAATGGGTTTTTTCTGAAAACCGACAAATTGATAGAATTGAGACATGAAACGTAATGAGAATATTTAGTGAAAAACGTTTACCACACAGTGGCTTCATCAGTCCAATACAAAAGCATGGAAGTATAAGGAGAGGATGGGAGTTTTGAGGTAATCAGTCCCCTCAGCGGAAGTCGATATGTTCAGTCCCATCATTCTTGTAGGAAGTACAGCATAGGGCCAAAGAGGTGACTTAATACTGCAGTCACGTTAGACCAAGCAGGAGGAGCGGGATCACGTGGACCTGCCACTAGTGTAAGCAATCGTCGTCCAAGGTTGGGACAAGTGTTGAAGAATTCTCTGTAATCAAAATCCCATGATGTTGTAGTCTGACAGATGTGATTGAATGGATTCGGAAATCTAAGTGGTGGGTTTGTGGGGTGTTGTGTGGTTTTTTTGTGGTTACCTATATGTGGCGGAAGATGTCGAGTCTATTTTCTGTCTACTTGCACGAGAGCTTTTATCGTCTCTTTTTTTACCTATGTTTGGTGGGTGGTGGCGTGGTGGCTGGGTGGTGTGTGGTGAAGCGGTGGTGGCTTCGGTGTGGTGGTGGCGGTGTAGGCGGCGGTGGTGGCGGCGGTGGTGGTGGCGGTGGTGGCGGCGGTCGGTGGTGGGTGGTGGTGGTTGGTGTGGTGTGGTGGTGGGTGGTGGCGGCGGTGGTGGGGGCGGCGGTGGTGGTGGTGTTGGCTTCGATGGTGGTGGTGGTGGTGGTGGTGGTGGTGGTGGGGGCGGCGGTGGTGCGGCGGCGGTGGTGGCGGCGGCGGCGGTGGTGGTGGTGGTGGCGGCGGTGTGGTGGCGGCGGTGTTGGCGGCGATGGTGGTGGTGGCGGCGGCGGCGTCGGTGGCGTCGGTGATAGTGGTGGTGGTGACGGTGCTGGTGGTGGTAAGTGGCGGCGGTGGTGGCGGTGGCGGCGGCGGTGGTGGCGGCGGCGGTGGTGGTGAGGCGGCGGTGGTGGTGGCGTCGGTGGTGGCGGTGGCGCGGTGGTGAGGTGGTGGCGGTGGTGGTGGCGTGGTGGTGGCGGTGGCGGCGGTGGTGGTGTGTGGTGGCGGCGGGCGGCGGCGGCGGTGGCGGCGGTTGGCGTCGGTGGTAGTGGTGGTGGTGACGGTGGTGGTGGTGGTAGTGGCGGCGGGCTCAGTGGGTGGGGTGGTGGTGGAGGCGGTGGTGGTGGCGTGGGTGGGCGGCGATGGCGGCGGTGGTGATGGCGGTGGGGGTGGGGCGGTGGTGGCGGTGGGAGGCGGTGGTGGCGGCGGCGGGTGGTGGCGGCGGTGGTGGTGGCGTCGGTGGCGGCGATGGCGGCGGTGGTGATGGCGGTGGCGGTGGTGGTGGCGGCGGCGGTGGTGGTGGCGACGGTGGTGGTGGCGGCGGTGGTGGTGGCGTCGGTGGTGGCGATGGCGTCAGTTTCCACGTAGGATGCTGGAACACAAGACCTGGCGTCAGTTTCCACGTAGGATGCTGGAACACAAGACCTGGCGTCAGTTTCCACGTATGATGCTGGAAAACAAGACCTGGCGTCAGTTTCCACGTAGGATGCTGGAACACAAGAAATGGCGTCAGTTTCCACGTAGGATGTTGGAACACAAGACCTGGCGTCAGTTTCCACGTACGATGCTGGAACACAAGACCTGGCGTCAGTTTCCACGTATGATGCTGGAACACAAGACCTGGCGTCAGTTTCCACGTAGGATGCTGGAACATAAGACCTGGCGTCAGTTTTCACGGAGGATGCTGGAACACAAGACCTGGCGTCAGTTTCCTGGTAGGATGCTGGAACATAAGACCTGGCGTCAGTTTCTACTTAGGATGTTGGAACACAAGACCTGGCGTCAGTTTCCACGTAGGATGTTGGAACACAAGACCTGGCGTCAGTTTCCACGTAGGATGCTGGAACATAAGACCTGGCGTCAGTTTCCACGGAGGATGCTGGAACACAAGACCTGGCGTCAGTTTCCTCGTAGGATGCTGGAACATAAGACCTGGCGTCAGTTTCTACTTAGGATGTTGGAACACAAGACCTGGCGTCAGTTTCCACGTAGGATGTTGGAACACAAGACCTGGCGTCAGTTTCCACGTAGGATGCTGGAACATAAGACCTGGCGTCAGTTTCCACGGAGGATGCTGGAACACAAGACCTGGCGTCAGTTTCCACGTAGGATGCTGGAACACAAGACCTGGCGTCAGTTTCCACGTACGATGCTGGAACACAAGACCTGGCGTCAGTTTCCTCGTAGGATGCTGGAACACAAGACCTGGCGTCAGTTTCCACGAATGATGCTGGAACACAAGACCTTGCGTCAGTTTCTACGTAGGATGTTGGAACACAAGACCTGGCGTCAGTTTCCACGTAGGATGCTGGAACACAAGACCTGGCGTCAGTTTCCACGTAGGATGTTGGAACACAAGACCTGGCGTCAGTTTCCACGTAGGATGCTGGAACACAAGACCTGGCGTCAGTTTCCACGTAGGATGCTGGAACACAAGACCTAACGTCAGTTTCCACGTAGGATGCTGGAACACAAGACCTGGCGTCAGTTTCCATGTAGGATGTTGGAACATAAGACCTGGCGTCAGTTTCCACGTATGATGCTGGAACACAAGACCTGGCGTCAGTTTCTACGTAGGATGCTGGAACACAAGACCTGGCGTCAGTTTCCACGTAGGATGCTGGAAAACAAGACCTGGCGTCAGTTTCCACGTAGGATGCTGGAACACAAGACCTGTCGTCAGTTTCCACGTAGGATGTTGGAACACAAGACCTGGCGTCAGTTTCCACGTAGGATGCTGGAACACAAGACCTGGCGTCAGTTTCCACGTAGGATGCTGGAACACAAGATCTGGCGTTAGTTTCCACGAAGGATGCTGGAACACAAGACGTGGCGTCAGTTTCCACGTAGGATGCTGGAACACAAGACCTGGCGTCAGTTTCCACGTAGGATGCTATAACACAATACAACTATAAAATACGGACAGGCGAGTTCTGCTTTGTTCCAGTATCTTAAAAATAAAGAAGAGAAAATTATATAACTAGAAATAAAGTAATTTACTCTATTCCTACTTTTTATTTTTTATCTTTCCTTAATACTGATAATAACATAATGTTTAGGCTTATATAACGCCAGGAGGTGAGATGTAGGCCACTAGTAGAGGTAAGAATGTCGGCTGGATTTGAAAGGGACCTGACCTTCCAACGACAACATTCTTACCTCTACTAGTGGCCTACGTCTCACCTCTTGGCGTTATATAAGGCTCCATCCTGTCACTTCCACTCCATATTGTTTCAAACTATGGAACAATACTCTTCTCCAGACTGAGGGACTGACCACCTCATGGGTGATGGACTGATTACATTGTCTTCAAGTATCTTGTGCTTCTATCAACTTTTCTGTACTCGACTGAAGAAGCCTACTGTGAAGGCGAAACGTTTCGAAATAAAGATACATAACTGTTGCATATGTGTCTTACCTAACAAACAAGTTACGTACAGTGCTATTAACTCTGGTGTATCAGACAGACTTTATACACATCACAACACAACGATGGTGGTGAAAAACACATAGCAGAGAGGAACTTTCACCTGTGAAACAAACTTCTTCATTCAATAGTTCCTTTCTACAAATGTGTCTTTTTCATTACTTACTGCAACATAGTGCACCACAACTTTCAGTGTGCAATAGATGTTAACATCACAGTATATAACAACAGTATGGGAGACATTAACACAGTCGTACTGGCCAGGTTGGGGCAGCCACCACCAAAATTCTTATTGTCAGTAAATTGAATCATCCAAGTTGACAGTTTTTGTTTTCGTCCCCGAAAGTTTTAATTTTTCATTTGTGGTGGTGAACGTTTTTTATGTTATTAATGGATGAATGAATGAATGTCTTCTTTGTCTTAACCACAAGTGTCTCAAGTTAATCACCTCTTCACGTATTTACATGTTTTCCCAAAATGTTGTAACCCCCATTCCAATTTCTTAAGAAAATTGAAATCGCATAAGGAATTTTCTTATTTCTCTTAAAACAATGGTTTGGGAGAGTGCAGATATATCTAAGAGCACGTGTACACATGTATGTATATATGTGTGTTTATAGTGATATGTGTGTGTAGATGAAAGTGAAATGTAAACAGAAAAAACCGTGTATGGTCTACATAACAATTCACAATAAAGAAGAGCACAGTTCTATGGTGCAGCTGTCAGCCTGGCTGACTCTGCTGTCAACTTGACTGACTCTACTGTCAGCAGACATAGCCAGTCAGTATAAAAGAAATGAGGCAATAAGAAGGATACATTCGCTGCCTGACTACGGTGGAGTGAGGTTGTGCCCAGCACCCCTCTGCTGTTTTTCAGGCGAGCTACCACAGTACATCAACAACCATTGAGTAGTGTGGACGTGCGCTGCTCATTTTGGGATATCAAAATGGCTGAACATACAGTACGGAGAGTAAATACTATCTGCATAGAGCTGGTTCGTGGTACGTTAAGTGGAGATACGATGAACGTACTTCTCCCTAACATCATCAGGGACACATAGGATCCCAAGGGGAAAATTATAGGGCGTCGCTTTTAAAATTTTTTGTCAAAAATCTTCGTGAAATTTCTGAAGCCGGCTTCTACACAAGAATTGTCCGAGCATACCGGAACAACGCATGGGGGAAAATTCAGCGAGGGATTTTGGTTACATGAATGTTTCAAGTACACACATGGGGAAGGTACGGAATGTCCCTTCGGGGGTACGGCGTATGGACTCAGTTTTTTTTTCGAGTTAGGGGACAGTGCATTCTGCAACCTGGGGGTATGGAGGGATGGTCCATAAGGGAAAAGCCAGAAGGTTCTTAAAACCCTTTAAAAATTTCCCTTTAACAAGACTATCCCACCTATGAAACGTACCGGTTTGTAGAACCAGGTTTATGTGTATAGCGGGTAGAGAAAAACATGTCGTCTGTGCAGCTTTTATGAAAACAGGGGCAGCCCAGTGTCCTAGGAGGCAGGCCCCCTCGAATTCTGGAAACCCGTTGTGTTCAACAGTCGTGTGTTTGGTGCCGGGGCCGTTGCCTCTGGAGCCGAGGCCAGATCTCTGGGCAAGGAGGTCGACCGGGAGGTGGCGGAGGGGGAACTGGTTTCACTACCCGGGGGGAGTCGGGGGGAGTCAAGGTGTTATCTGAGGGGTCTTTAGCCCAGGAAGCTTCGACCAGAGGGTTTACGGGCAAGTCTAAAGGATTTTTTGGATGGGGATGACCCGGGTGTAAAAGGGTGCCCAGTTTATGTGAATTGGGACTGGGGGAAAAACAAATTGTGGAGAAAGACTTGAGTAAGAAAAGGCTGGATGTGTGGTGGCCGTGGGGGTACACCAGGAGGATTCGCTGAGGGGTAGATGTGTGTAAGGGGAAAAGTTCTAGAAAAAGAACTGCGCATCAAGATAGACGGGTTATTACCCCGGGGCAGGGGCCGGGGGAAGAATCAGGGCAGCGGTTGGGGGGGCCGATGCCTCATAGTGCTAAGGTGCGCCTGATTGAACCAGGGGAGAGGGAGGGGGGGGGTACTGCCAGGATAACCGAGGGGGTTTAAAGGAATACGAAAAGTGAAAAGGCACGAGTAAACCCCCGGGGGCATGGGGGGAAAAAGCCGCCACTTCTTTTTTTCAAAAGTGTCACGCTTAATGTCAAGGGGACTTAAGACTGAGGTTAAGAAATTTTGGGTTGGAGGGGTTTTTTTACGGCGGTTTGATGTAGATATTTTTTTTTGGCAAGGCATAATCATGGGGCGGGTGGTTTGCGGTTAAAAGGATATCGGATTATGTTACCAGGGGTTTTGCAATTGAAAGGTGGGTAGCAGTGGCGAAAAAGGACCAGCCCCTTGCGTGCCGGGCGGGAAAAGGGGGGGGGGGGTGGCGGGGTCGTGAGGTGGAGGTGTCGGGGGTGGGGTCGGCTATTTTTTGTAGGGTTTACATGCCAGCAACTACAATACCGGGGAAAAAGTAGATTTTGTCAGGAGGTATTTGCTGATCACTTGAGGGGGTTTGCCTGCTATAAAGAATAGGTGGTGGGAATTTTTGTTTAGGAGGGGTGATGTCAACCGAAGGGGCGGGTTTGTGCTGAGTGTGCGAGGGAATATTGCGAATATTGGGGTTGTTGAGTGGTGGGGAGGGGGGAAACCCTAGTGGGCAACGTTCGCCGTGGGGGATAAAAGCGCGTTGGACAGAATTTATATTAAACGGGGTATAGATGTTGGAGGGTGAAAACCCTTTCGATGTGGGGTTTTGGGACACAGGGGGGAATAGCAGTTTTTGATGTGGGGGAGTGGTGCGTATTTATTCTGGTACGGGGAAATTAAATGTAAGGCTTCTTAAGGGGAAAGGGGGGAGGGCCTTTTTTCAGTGATTGGGGGGTTGCCTTTTTGGGGGCTAGGACAGGAGATGTTTGTTAAATTGGGGGAAATGCGGGCAAAAAGGGAATAGCGAATTTTTTTAAGGTTTTTAGGGAGGGGAAGGGCGAGGTGGCTTTTTTGGGTTGCAAAATTATCTGGAGGGACAGTTGAAAATTTGTTATTTTGGGGGAGGTGGGGAGGGATGACAGGGACTCTGCGGAGCGGGAAACGCTGAATTACACAATGTGGGTTTGATGCAATTGGGTTAGGGGGGGGGTTAAAGGGAAAGTATTGGGGGGATAAGGCGGGTTTTTTTACGAATTTGGACCGACAAGGAAACCCACCATTCTACAATTGGAGACAACCCTGGGGTGGGGGGTATCCAGTGGGTCGAGTCCTATCCAATATTAAAAGAAAGTCCTATGTGATAGTTTTTTATGGGAAAATGGATTTGGAGGGGGGGGGTTCCTGGGAGGGTTTTTTTGAAGGGGGGTTCCATAGCATTTTAATTGAGAGGATAGAGTGGGTTGGGGGGTTGGTATAAGTGAGGTTGGGGTGGAAGAGGCAGTTTTGGGGATGAGTCCGGGGGAAAACACCGGGAAACGGATACCAAATGTTTTTTATAGAACATTGGGGTGTATTAGACTCTTTGTTAGGCTATTGATATATGTTAATAGTGGGAATTGGGAAAACGCAAAGTACGGGTTCTAGAAATTGGTCCCAAAGAAGAGGGGGGGTAGAGATTGAGTGTTTACCGAGCAAATTTTTTGATGTGTGCAAGATTACAAGGTTTTTCAAAAATTTTTGGGGTAAAGACTGAAAAGGTCAGGGGGTGGGGTGATACAGGGGGGACAATTTGGTACCCCGGGGAGGAGTATGCGGGTAGGTCATGGACGTTTCGGGATTTCCTTAAGGGTAGTAGTAAGGGGGGGTAATTTTGGGTCGGTTTGGGGAAAAGCTTATGATTAGTGGATGGGATTTTTTGTTTGAGAGTTTTTGGTGAAATGGGTTTTGGAGGGAGATGGTTAAAAAGGGTGAGGACTTTGTATGAAAATCATCATGAGAGTACAGGTAAATGGTATTGGTAGTTCATAAGAATGGGGAGGGGTTTAAGGCAGGGGTGTCCACCTCCAAAATTCCTTTGCATGTATGCAGAATCCTTTTATTCTGGTTGATGTGGGTGGAAGGAGGGGGGAAAGAGGGGGTGGATTTTTGGGAATATTTTTGGGTTAAGAAAAAGATGATAAAAACGTTTTACTTAATGAATAGAAATTTAAGTAAAGGGGGAAAAGGGTAATTGAGATTTTGGGGGAAAATGCTACGGGAAAAAGAGAGTTAATAAGCAAAAATCAGGTTTGTTGGGGGTAGGCAATTGGGTAGGAGGGACCTTGGGGGGGATTTGGCTGGATAAAGTAATAGGCTAAAGATTTGGGGATTTTGTATTTAGCAGATGTACAGGGACAGGAGGGTTTAATTCAGAAAGTAAGGACGAGCTTTTGAGTAGGCTCAGGATTTTAAGGGGCCGGGGATGTAACCTTTTCTCAAAGGGGTTTGGTTAAATACGCTGATTTTTTAGTAAAAGGTTTTGGGGGAGTGGCGGAAATTTACCCCCTTTAAAAAGCCAGGAAAAATGGAATTACAAAGAAGGCCTTAAGGTATGTGGGGGTTTTGGGAGGGCGGGGTTGGGGTAAAGTGTGGTAATGACTGCGTAAAAACAGGGGGATTGGATTTATGGGATTAGGGTTAGGGTGAACCTATATGTGAAGCAGAGGTATATTCGGGGAGCGGGGGAAAAGGGTTCTTCGGGTGGGGGAGGTGATGGGGGATATCCGCAATGGTGGGGTGGCAGGGACTTAGTGGAGTGTAAGATATGTTGCGGTTTATGTTAAAGGTACGCAAGTTTAAAAAAAATCAGGTAAAACGAGTGGGGGTGGGTCGTCGTCAGGAATCAATGCAAGGGTGGCGGTATCCCAATATGATTGGAGTATAAGGGGGGGAATTTAGTAAATTAAGAATACCGGGAAGAGCGAGGGAAATATTTATAGATTTCTTAGGGGGGCGTTAGCACGAAAGAGGTGCTAAAAAAGAATGGTTTTGTGAGAGGGCTCTGCGGGTTTTTGTGGGAATTTTTAAAAGGGTTTTCAGTAGTATATTTTTGTTCTGCTTTTGGGGGTGGAAGATTGGGTTGAAGGGGGGTTTTTTTTTTATTGGGGGGGGGGGGACAGAATCAACCCTCAGGGTTAAAAGTTTGATATGGGGGGGTACCCCAAAGAGGGGGGAGGGCTATCAGATACTAATAGTTGATTTTTCATGTTTCTTGGGGGTGAGGGAGGTGGAGGGAAACTTTTGGATAAAAGCGTTTGGGGGCGTGTTTTTATAGGACAGCATGTAGAAACAAAAAAAATTATATGGGGGGAAAAGGGGGGGTAATTAGTTTTCCGAGGGGTTATCGTATTACTTTAAAAGTCTACCCGTTGGTGACGGGGGGGAGGCAAAGGGGTTGGTTCTTCATGGGGTGTCCTCTTGGGTGATTGGAAGCCTTTATAGGAAGGGTTGATTTGGTTTGCAAGGTGGGAGATGTGGAAAGTTTTTTTTAGGGAGCCCTCGGGGCTCCGGGGGATGTAACCTTTATAATTTTGTAAAAACACAAGTCAAAAGAGTAGTGTTTTCGTTTTTTCTCTTATGTTATAAAACCATTTAATAGGGGGGGTTTTTATTTTTATTATATTGTGGGATTTTTTTATACATTCGAACTGATTTAGATTTATCCTTGTTTATTGTCCTTTTTTATTTGTATTGAATGGGGACAAAATGACCTATGACCAAAATATAAAAGTATTTTAGGGGTTTATAAACCCTTTTTTGACTGGAAAGGCAATAAAAATAGAGTGTTAAACGGTAACATTAATTTTTTGTTGGGTTGTAGGTGTGTTTTGGGAACCAATGTCTTAGGGAATTCTATCATTGAAATGAATATTTTTTTTAGTTTTTTTGGGGAAAAGTCTTTTTGTGCTTTATTTCTAGTAGATCCAGTTTTTTTCGTACGAACAAATGCACTACAGTATGTGTGTATAAGCAGCGTATATGTAACTTATATAAAAATATTTAAAAAAATTTTATATAATATATATATAAATATATAAAATTTAAAAATATAATAATATATATAATATATATTATATATATAAAAATAAAATTAAAATTGTTTGTAGGCCCATTCCTACATTTTTATAAAAACTCCGACTGTTTGTTTGGGAAATCGGTTGGGTTTGGGGGAATTTTTGTAGAATTTGTTAATCAATGTGTTTTCAATTTTTTTGTGTACCACATTGTTTCCCCAAATTCGTTTTTGGGTGTTTGATTTGAAATTTTTTTCAGTTTTTTTTTTTTTTTTTTTTTTTTTTATGATAATCTTTTTTGTTTGTTTTTTTTTTTAGTAAAATCCCCTCTGTGCGTAAGAAACATATGTGCAATACTGTATGATAGTGCTGTGTATGTATATACAAATACATGATTATAGGGCTTATTCCCCATGTTTTATGACTCCACTTCGTTTTGTATTTGTATGTTTTTTTTTTTTTTTTTTTTTTTTTTTTTTTTTTTCCCCTAACGGGGGTTTGGGGTTTTTTACGGTAAATTTCGTTATTCAATATGTTAAAAGGTTTTTTTTTTTTTTATTGTGGTGTATGACATTTTCTGTCACGGTTTTGGATTTCAATTGCGGGTTGTATCTTGTATGTTTTTTTAAATAAAATATAAAAAAAAAAAAAAGAAGGATAAAACGAAAAGGGGAAAAAAAATTAAAGAATGTCAAACATAATGGGGTAAACGTTGACCCGACCAGGTAAAGTGTGTGTCAGAATTATCATTTTTGAAGTGATGGTAAAAATAAAAATGGAAAAACATAGAAAAAAAGGGTTTAATTCAGAAAGTGAAGGTAATCTTTTGGGTCATTGTAAACACTGAAAAACGTTAATTAACAATACTTATTAAAAAGGAAGGCAGCACTTGAGTGCATTTATAGGGTGGAAAAGATATACAGAGATGTTTGTAAGTTACAAATGTTTTAACCTTAGAAAATTTTTGATAGCGGGAGATTGAATTAAGTTATAATATGCAAGAAAAACGATAATGATTTACCCAAAAACGGTCTTAGAAATTTTTTTATGTCATCTGGGTCTTAAAGACTCTGATGTCACGTACTCTGGTCAAAAGACATTTTTTCAAAGAAGCTCATGTGACCAAGTGCACTGTTTTTAAAACAGCTTAATTAACATACTATGTTAAAACCTTTACACACACACAAAACAACCCCACACACCCAAAACACAACCAAACACACCACACAACAACCACCTGGAAAGAAACAAGAGTATAATTGACAACCAGCATGGTTTCAGGAGGGAAAAAACCTGTGTCACAAACCCTATTAGAGTTTTATGACAAGGTGACAGAAGTAAGACAAGAGGAAGGGGTGGATGCTGCATTTTTTTTGGACTGCAAAAGGCCTTCGACACATTCCTCACAAAGGTTACTGCAAAAGCAAGGATCGGCACCGTAACAGGAAAGGGCCACTGCAATGGATAAAGAATTTTAAAGGGAAAAGGCAACAACGAGTCTGTACTGATGAGGGTCAAAGTGGCGCCGTGACAAGCGGGGTTCCCAAGGGGGGTCATCCAGCCTTGCGTTCTTGGAATTTTGGGAAATGCAAAAAACAAAGGGGGATAGACCAAAAGTGCCTTTTTTTCGGACTTTTGGGAATTAATGAGAAGAATCAAACATGAGGATCGGCAGGACACAAAGAACCTGACGGGCTAAAAAGCCGGCCAGAACTGGCCCTTAGTTTAACCCCCAAAGCAAATCTAAGTTTGGGGGAAGGGGCAAAAAAGACCGCAGACAAAATATTTTTTTTAAGGGCCCAAAGTCTGCAAACCTCCCCAAAGGGAAAAAAGATCTGGGGGGTGAGTTAACACCGAGCATATCCCGAGGCGCACATCAATGGGAACGCTGCAGCAACGGCGCCTGGGAAAACCTACGGAAGCGTTTTCCATACCTCAGTAAAGTCTTAAGATCTTTTACATTTACTCCCCATACGGATTTCAGCACCAGTTTGGAATCCCACTTAGTCAAGCACTCAAGAAATTAGAGAAAGTGCAAAAGGTTTTTCAACAAGAAAAATTCCAGAGCAAGGGGATTGTCCCACGAAAAAAGGTTGAGGAAAACGGCCTGACACACTGGAGGCCAGGAGGGTCAGGGGAGACATGATAACGCATATAAAATACTGCATGAAAAGACGAGGTGGACAAAGAGGGGAAATGTTCCAGAGATGGACACAGACACAAGAGGTCACAATTGGAATTTAAGACCAGATGAATCAAAGGGATGTTAGGAAGTATTTCTTCAGTCATAGAGTAGTCAAGCCGTGGAATAGCCTAGAAAGTGAAGTAGTGGAGGCGGGAACCATACATAGTTTTAAGGCGAGGTATGATAAAGCTCATGGAGCAGGGAGAGAGAGGACCTAGTAGCAATCAGTGAAGAGGCGGGGCCAGGAGCTATGACTCGACCCCTGCAACCACAAATAGGTGGGTACACACACGCACATATAGCAGCTCCGGTGAGAACCTTAAGTTTTCCCTGAGGTTCGTTTATTGTCTTCTCTAAGGATGAGGGTCCCCAGTAAAGTTCTAGAGGTGGTACCTCCCTATATTTTTTATTGAATAATATATATTTATATATATGCATGCATACATACATATGCTTTCATATATGTATACATGCATGCATTTGCATTTGCCATTAAATCCATCTGCGACCTTCAATTCTTTTACGAAACACAGAAACAGGGGAATAATATAATTTGTTTACAGTTTTTCATGGAGGAGATTTAGAGATTCGCTTTTGGGACACACATCAATACACAATAACAAGTATACCCCATACACAATATGTGACACTCAAACAATATGTATGAGGGAAAAGTTCAATAGATAGGAGTAGCGAGGGAGTATATAGTAACAATAGTTTCATTGCCGGCTACTTGTTAAGGTAGCGTAAGTCCAGCTCCCACTATTGCCCCTTTTTTTTTCCCCCCCCCCGAAAGTGATGGGTTTGATTGCCGGCTGCTTGTTAAGGGAGGGTTTAGTCTAAGCTCCCGCTATCCCTCCCTCCCCTGCTTCCCCCCCCCCCGAAAGGTGACGTGTGGGGCTCCAGTCAAACAGTAAATCACTCGACTCGCAGCTCCCAACACTACTGTAAGTACACGCCTGATCATATTTAGTGGACTATTGGTTGAAAGCTTCACTTTTGACCAATAATTAACTTAGTCCATTCAGTCTTTATCTGTTAAATGTTTTTAATAATCACCACATCTTTTTAGGTATTGTACTTTTCATGGAGAGTGATTTCTTAAGAAGTGGGTAATCTGTCTCTCTTTACAGCTTGGAAAGGGCAGAGAGGGTCACCTGCCAACCAACGAGAAGAATAGGAGATGGACTAACGTCCTGAGACGTCCCATGTTTAACCTATTTACCTGTTATGTAACCAACGCAGGACCTAACCCCACATCATAGCAGTGGTAACGAACCTGTTTTCCTGTCATCTGAAGTAATTACTCACGGCCATACTCTGTGAAGAACGAGCCGGTGGTGGTCACCAACACCCGCTACCCCCCCCCCATCAGCAACGGCTACGATTTCAACAACAGTGCACCAACACCTGACACCCCCATTACCACGATATACCATATTACGTTGAGTTCAAATGTAATTTTTTTCCATTTCATTTTTCTTTTTTTTAAAATTAGGATCCCATTCATGTTTTATTTTTTTTTACTTTTTCCTTTCTAAATAATAAAGTGTTTATCATTGTTGTTATTTTTTTCTTTTCTTTCTTTAATTTTCCTGAGGGGGACCCACCCTTTGGGTAATACTGACTGAAGTTGTTACAGGCTTTAACCTTCACAATATGTGAAAAACAGTATGTGACACCGTACATATTCCGTAAACAAAACTCATTTTTCCAAAATAACAATACGTTGCATTCATCAACACAGAAACTTTTAACATGACACCCATACCCAAAAACACTACACTACACTCATACACGTAACAGACACATGACACCCTACACAATAACACTAAGCTTCACATTCATAAAAGAATATGTCACATGACACAGCCACACTATTGTCACAAAGTGCCCCGTCTTCATATATTTACATTTTTCACAAAGAATTCGTCAAAAACCTTAACCAGCGTTAAATGTATGTGAAAATACTTTTATGTGTAGTTGTCCAATAAATAAAAAAAATGAAAACTAATTTTTTAAATAATTTTTGATGGGGGTCGAAAAGTTCTTAAAAACACTTGGGACTTCACTACATAAAAATAAAACACTCGCAAAACTTTGAACTACAAAATAAAAGAAAAAATCTCAAAAATTATAAATTCAGGTAATATGAAAGGTTTCCAAAAAAGTTCGGTGGCCAAGCGTGTGCGAGCTTCGTCTGTAAAGCACCTACTGTTCCAGGCTGTCTTGGTGGATGTAATTACGGGAACCCAGTTTACTGTGTGTCCCCCCCGTAATTCCACACACAGAACATTCCTGCGTAACCAAATAGACAAGACCAAGTCTCCCCCCAAGCAAAGTCTCTGGGGAGCAACCGCGACTCTGGGAAGGGGGGAAGGGGAGCCATCGGGGTGAACAAGTGGACCCTGGAGGAACGAGGGGGGAAAGGGGCCCCGCCGCCTTAGGTAATGGGAAGGGAGACATCGGGGAGCAACGGAGGGAAACCCTGGATACAAAAACCCGGGAAAGGCAGATACAGCAGTTGAGGCGACCTTGGGTAATGAGGAAAGGGGAAGACTCCGGGGGCGGAGATTGGGGAAGGCAAATACCTGATTTTGGGGGAAGGGGGGAAGGGGCCCACTCAGGTGACACAAGTGGACCGGAACACTGACCCGGGAAGGCCTGACCAACTCGCTGACCTTAGGTAAAGGGGGAAGGGGAAGACGCCGGGGAGCGAACGGATGAATCCGGATAAGAGCTGAGGCGGGAAGGCAGAGAGCAAAGAGGAGGTGACCTTAGGGAAAGTGGGGAAGGGGGAGAACCCGGGGGGCCCACGGAGGGATTCCTGGACACATGAACCTGGGGAAAGGGCGAGGGGAGGGGGACCTTAAAGCAAACCCACGGCCTCCAGTGGCAAATATTTTTTTTTTATAATAATTTAATTGTTTTATAATTTCATATTTATATTCCCACCCCAGCCTCCCTGACAGTACCACGGTGGTGTTACCCCCCACTCCACCTCCCTGACAGTAGCCACGGTGGGTTTTTCCCCACTCCACCCCCTGACAGTACCACAGGGTGTTTTTCCCCCACTCCAACCTCCCTACTACCCAGTGTGTTATTCCCACTAAAGCCCCCCTGAAGTAGCCACGGGGGTGTTATTCCCCCCCACCCTCCCTGACAGAGCCACGGGGTTTTATTCCCACTCCAGCCTCCCTGACAGTATCCACCGTGTTTATATTTTTTCGAATTCATACCAGTAATAAATATTTCCATTTTTCAAAATTTTCAAACAGTAAAAACACAATTTAGCACCCCACTAATCCCCCGCCGTCTTTTTTTCTTTTCCTTTTATCCTTTAAAAATTTTTTTCACAAGGACAAAACCCGGGTTTCCCCATTTAGTAAACAAGCTTAGAGGCAGCAATAAAGCCCCCCACTAACATTCACTCTTTCTCTGATCGGAAAAATCCCCCTCTATGGAGCTGACTGCGGGGTGATGTTACAAAAGCTTGGGCCCCTCCTTTCCCTCCCTCGGGATAGTTTCTTTTTAAAAGTGCAATTTCCCTTGCTGCTTCCCCCTCATAGTTTCCCGTTCCCCTCTGTGCATGATCACTGTTAAATTTGATCATGTCTGCTGTGTTAGGCCCCCCTCCATGCTAGGACCCATACCAAGGCCCCTCCCCCATCTGAGGGCACATACCCGGGCCCCTACTCCATGCTGAGGAAAACCCCTACCAAGGCCCTCCCTCGTACTGAGGACACATACCCGGGCCCTTCCCGCTGAGGACCCATACCCAAAGGCCCCCCCTCCTCTTCCCTGAGGCACATACAAGGCCCTCTCTTCCTGCGAGGCCACACCAAGGCCCTCCCTCTCTACTGAGGATACATACCAGGGGCCCCCTTCTATCTTTCTGAGGACCATACAAGGGCCCTCTCCCCATGCAAGGACTCACACCAAGGGCCCCCTCCCCATGGAGGACCCATACCCAAGGCCCTCTCCTCCATGCGAGGACCATACCAAGGCCCCCCCCTCTCGCTGAGGACAATACCGGGCCCCCTATTGCTGAGGACACTACCAGGGCCCTTCCTATCTGTGAGGAACCCCTACCCGGACCCTCTTTCCAGCTGGGGACAACCAGGACCTTTCCCCATGCTGAGGACACATACCAGGGCCCCCCCTCCCTGCGAGGGCACATAAAGGGCCCTTTCCTCATGGAGGGCACTACAAGGGGCCCCTCCTCCTGTGAGGGCACATACAAGGGGCCCTTTTCCTTTATGCTGACGACAAACCCAAAGGCCCCTTTTCCCCCAGCGAGGGCACCGACCCCTTTCCCCCATCTGAGGACACATAAACCCGGGGCCTCTCCTCCATGCTGAGGGCACATACCAGGGTCCTTCCTCCATGCAGGAAAACTACCCGGACCCTTTCCTCCGGTGAGGGAACCACGCCCTCCCCCTCATGCGGGACACAAACCCGGGCCCTCTCCCCCTCTCCTAGGGGCACATACAAGGGGCCCCTCCCCATCAGAGGGGCTCACACCAAGGCCCCTCCTCCATGCGAGGACCCCTACCAAGGCCCCCCTCCATGCTGAGGGCCCATACCAAGGCCCTCTCCTCTCTGCTGGGACACATACCAGGGGCCCCCTATCTGCGAGACACATACCGGGCCCTCTCCTATTGTAGGGCACATACCAGACCCTCCTTCCCTGCTGAGGACATACCGGACCCTTTCCCCATGCAGGACACATACCAGGGCCCCTCCTCCATGCTGAGGGCACAACAAAGGGGCCCCTTTTTCCAATGTGAGGACAATTCAAGGGCCTTCCTCCAGCTGAGGACACATACAAGGGCCCTTTCCTTCATCTGACGCACATACAAGGCCCCTTTCCTCCATGCGAGGACAACCCGGGGGCCCCCCCCATGCTGAGGAACATAACCCGGGGCCTCTCCTCCATCGAGGACACTACCAGGTCCTCCCTCCATGCTGAGGGCACATACCAGACCCTTTTCCCCCAGGCTGAGGACCCACGACGCCCCTCCCTCATGCGAGGGGCACATACCAGGGCCCTCCCTCCCCCGGCGAGGAAAAAATACCAGGGCCCTTCCTCCCTGCTGAGGACACATACCCGGGGTCCCCCCTCCCCCTGCTGAGGACACATACAAGGACCCCCTTTCCTCCATCTGAGGACACCGGGCGCCCCTCCCCCCTGCTGGGACACAACCAGGGCCCCCCTCCTCCTGCTGAGGCCAAAAAACTAGGGTCCTCTCCCCCCCCATGCTGAGGAAAAATACCCGGACCCTCTCCTCCATGCGGGACACATACCCGGGTCCTCTCCTCCCAAATGGGACCATACCGGGCCCTCTCCTAAATGCTGATGACACATTTCAAGGGCCCTTTCCTCCAGCTGAGGACACATAAGGGTCCTCTCCTACATCTGAGGACACATACAAGGGCCCCCCTCCTCCATGCGGGGCACATACCAGGGCCATCTCCTCCATACTGAGGACACTAAAAGGCCCTCTCCTCCATTGAGGCACAACCAGGGCCCTCTCCCCCCCCTGCTGGGACTACCAGGGCCCTCTCCTACAGCTAGGACACATAAAGGGGCCCCTTTTCCCCCTTTTGAGGGCACATACCCGGGCCCTCTCCTCCCTGCTGAGGACACATACCAGGGTCCTCTCCATCTAAGGCATAAACAAGGGCCCTTCCTCCATGCTGAGGCACGACAAAGGGCCCCCCCTCCATGCTGAGGGCACATACAAGGGCCCCCCTCCAGCTGGGACACGTACAAGGCCCTCTCCTCCTGCTGAGGGCCAAAAAGGCCCCTCCTCCATGCTGAGGGGCCGTACAGGGCCCCCCTCCCCCATGCTGAGGACACTACAAGGGCCCTCTCCTCCATGCTGAGGCAGTACAAGGGCCCTCTCCTCCATGCTGAACACATACAAGGGCCCCCCCTCCATGCGAGGAGACATACAAGGGCCTCCCTCCTGCTGCAACACATACCAGGGCCCTCTCCTCCCTTTCTCAGACAAACCCCCCGAGCCCCCCCATGCGAGGACACATCCAGGGACTCCCCCTCCATGCGAGGACTATACCAGGGCCCTCTTCCCATCTGAGGACACGTACAAGGGCCCCCTCCCCAGTGAGGGCACATACCCGGATCCTTTTTTCCAACTAAGGGCTATACAAGGGCCGTCCCCTCCATGCGAGGACCTACAAGGGCCCCTTTTTTCCATGCTGAGGGCACGTTTCAAGGCCCTTCCTCCCTGCTGAGGGCAAAGTAAAAAGGGCCTCTTCTCCTGCGAGGACACATACAAGGCCCCCTTTTCCCCATGCTGAGGGGCAATCAAGGGCCCTCTCCTCCTGCTGGAGGAACAACAAAGGCCCTCTTCTCCAGCTGAGGGGACTACAAGGGCCCCCTCCTCCATTTCGCGGACACATACCAGGGCCCCCTCCTCCTTGCGCGGACACATACAAAGGGCCCCTCCTCCCGCGAAGACAATCAAGGGCCCCTCCTGCAGCTGGGGGGCACCCCAAAAAAGGGGCCCCCCTCCCCCCATGCTGTGGAACTACCAGGGCCCTCTCCTCCATGCTGAGGGCACATACCAGGGGGTCTCTCCTGCGAGGACACATACCAGGGCCCTCCCTTCTAGGCACAACCAAGGGGTCTCCCTCCGCTGAGGACAATACAAGGGGCCCCTCCTCCATGCTGAGGACACATACAAGGGTTCTCCCACTGCGAGGGCACATACCAGGGCCCTCCCCCCCCTGCTGAGACAATACCCCGGGCCCCCCCTCCCTGCTGAGGACACATACAAGGGCCCTTTCCCAAAGCGCGGACACATACCCGGGGCCCCCTTTCCCCCTGCTGAGGAACATTCCAGGGGTTTTCCCCCTCCAGCTGAGGGGCACAACCAGGGCTCTTTCTCCATGCTGCGGACACAACCCGGGCCCCTCCTTCCCTGCTGAGGAACACATAAAAGGGGCCCCTTCTCCATGCTGAGGACACATACCAGGGCTCTCTCCCCCCATGCTGCGGGCACATCCAGGGCCCTCCTTTTCCCGGAAGAACTACCAGTGCCCCCCTTTCCCCATGCTGAGGACACATACCCGGGTCTCCCTCCCTGCTGAGGACACTACCAGGGCCCTCTCCTCCCTGCTGAGGACACATACAAGGGCCCCTTTTCCCCCAGCTGAGGACACAACCCGGGCCCTTCCTCCAGCTGCGGACACATACCAGGGGCCCCCCTCCATGCTGAGGGAAAATACCAGGGCTCTCCCTCCAGCTGAGGGGATACCAGGGCCCTCTCCTCCATCGAGACATACCAGGGCCCTCCCCATTGAACACATACCAGGGCCTCTCCTCCCTCTCGGACAAAATACCCGGGCCCTCTCCTCCATGCTGAGGACACATACAAGGGTCCTCTTCTCTATGCTGAGGACACATACCAGGGCTCTCTCCTCCATGCTGCGGACACATACCAGGGCCCTCTCCTCCATGCTGAGGACACATCCAGGGCCCCCCTCCTCCATGTGAGGGCACATACCAGGGGTCTCTCCTCCATGCGCGAACAACCAGGGGCCCCTCCTCCATCTTAGTACACAACAAGGCCCCTTCTCCATCGAGGACCATCCAGGGCTCTCTCCCCCCAGCTGCGACACAAACCAGGGGCCCCTCCTCCCCCAGGACACATACAAGGGCCCTCTCCCCTGCTGAGGACACAACAAGGGCCCTCTCCTCCAGCTGAGGACACATAAAGGGCCTTCTCCTCCTGCTGGGACACATACCAGGGCCCTCTCCCCATGCGAGGGCACATACAAGGCCCCCTCCTCCATGCGAGGACAACAAGGGCCCCCCTCCTCCATGCGGGCCAATACAATGGCCTTCTCCTCCATGCTGCGGACACATACCAGGCCCTCCCCCATGTTGAGGACCAAAACAAGGCCCTCTTTCCATGCGAGGGCACTACCAGGGGGCCCTTCCTCCCTGGAGACACATACCAGGGGGCCCCTTTTCCATGCTGAGACACATACCAGGGGCCCTCCCCCCATGCGAGGGGAAAATACCAGGGGTCTCTCCTCCCGCTGAGGGCACAACCCGGGCTCTCTCCTCCCTGCTGCGGACACATACCCGGGCCCTCCCCCGTGGGACACATACAAAGGGGCCTCTTCTCCATGCTGAGGACACATACCCGGGCTCTCTCCCCCATGCGCGGACACATACCAGGGGGCCCCCTCCCCCCATGCTGAGGAAATACCCGGGGCCCCCCCTCCATCTGAGGACACATACCGGGCTCTTCCCCCCATCTGCGGGCACATACCAGGGCCCTCTCCCCCCATGCTGAGGGCACATACAAAGGGCTTCTCCTCCATGCTGAGGCACATACCAGGGGTCTTCCTCCATGCTGCGGGCACATTCCAGGGGCCCCCCCTCCATCTGAGGGCACATACCAGGGCCCCTCCTCCATCCGAGGACCTACAAGGGCCCTCTCCTCCACTGAGGACATACAAGGGGGCCCCCTCCCCCGCTGAGGACACAACAAGGGCCCTCTCCCCCATGCGAGGACACATAAAGGGCCCCTCCCCCTCTGAGGACACCTACAAGGGGCCCCTCCTCCATCTGAGGCACATACAAGGGCCCTCTCCTCCATTAGACCATACCAGAGCCCCCCTCCTCTATGTGAGGCACATACCAGGGCCCTACCTCCATGGAGGACAATACCCGGGGTCCCCCCATCTGAGGACAAATACAAGGGCCTTCTCCGCCAGCTGAGGACACATCCAGGGGTCTCTTTTCCCCCAAGCTGAGACACATACAAGGGGCCCTTTTCCGCCTGCGAGTCACATCAAGGGCCTTTCCACAACGCGGCAACAACCAACCCCCTCCTCCATGCTGAACACATACAGTGGAAATCCTGCCCGGTGCTGCTAACCTATTTTGCTTAAAATATTTCACCTAAAGTATATAAATATTCAATATATTGTTATTATATTGTTTTCAAGGGAAATAATCCAGCGCTTCCAGGCGCTTCCCGAAATTTTAAATTTTTTTATTCAGTACTTTAAAGTAAAAAACCTTCAGAGAATTTCCCTCTGTAGATCTGACGCGGGTGGAAAATGTTGTGGGTACAACACAATAGTCAGGTGTAAACACAAAAAAAAGTCGAGGTGTGATTTACACCTCCATTTTGTTGTGTTTTCACACCAAAAATATTGTTTTTTTATCACCCTCACTTTTGTGTTTGTTATCACACCTCGACTTTTTGTGTTGTGTTATCCACCCCACATTGTTTGTGTTAAACACACCTCGACTATTGTGTTGTGTTATCACACCAAAAATATTTTGTTGTGTTATCAACCCGACTATTGGTTTGTTATCACACCTCGACTTTTGTGTTTTAATTTCAACACAAAGTCGAGTTGATAACACAACACAATATTTTTCGTGGATAACACAACACAATAGTCAGGGTGAAACAAACACAATAGCGAGGTGTGATAACACAACACAATGTCGGGTGTGTAAAACCCAAAAGTCGAGGTGTGAAACACAATAGTCGGGTGTGATAACCAACGCAATATCGAGGGGTGATAACACAAGCAATAGTCGTGTGTGATAACCTCATCACACGGGTAAACTACAAACGCGGTCAAAAACATCCCAAACCCGGGACCCCAGTTTAATGTTCTATTAGCATTGAAAATTTATTTTTTTTTTCAACATTTTTCTTACAAGTGGAAAAATTTGATTTCAAAGTTTTTTTTTTTTAAATTTTTAACAATTTAAAATGTTTATATTTTTTAAGTTATTGTTCTTTTTCTATTCATTAATTTTCCTAAGGAGGAGCCGCCTTGGTAAGCCCAAATTTAGATTTACAGGGTTTAGTAAGCCTTTACCCTCAGTTACCACATTATTGTGTATCAACAAACATACCTCAATACCACACTGTTTTTTGTATCAAGAACACAACCTAGATCCACCCCGTTGTGATCAAGAACACATACCCAAATACCACATTGTTCCGTACCAAAAACAGTATATTGACCCTAGTTGAAGGGCTGCCTGCCTAAACCCATGCTGCCCCCGGCTTTTGCACTTGTATTAAGAGAGACCTCTCTAAACCCCCGCTACCCTGGCTTGTGACTTTAGTTAGGACGACCCGCTCTAAACCCATCTGCCATGCTACCATGAGTGTGTGAGGTGGGTTTTACTTACTTGACATATTTACACGTGGTTGCTGAGGGAAGTCCTTGTTTCCCGGTCCGATCTCTCTGGCGCACTTCGTTTATCATTCATCATGAAACTAGTTGTTTAAGCTGTGAAAGATCCTGCCCCACCACTTTTTTTCCCCCCGTGCCACTTTCTAACATCTTGATTTTTAAAAAGTTTTTTTCTAACATCCCCTTTCATAGCTGTGCTTCTAACTTCAGCTGTGCTTCGTGCCCTGTTTCCCCCTCTCTCTTCTCCTTTAAACCCTCTCTAATTTTACACTACATGTCCCCTCTCGTTCGTCGGTCCTCCAATTCATCAAGCTCTCCTATGGGGGGGGGAAAAAGCATATTATCTGTTTTTGTGCTGGAGGTAATGACATTGGAAGGGAAAAGACAGGAGCTGCTGGATAAGTACAGGTCCCATGAAGAGTCGGTCAAGGGGGGGTCCCAGCATATGTAGGATCTTGCAAGAAAGGGGGTGGGCAATGATGGATTTAGGGCAATTGGTATAAATTGCTGGCTAAAGTACTTTAAGGGAACTTTCAATCCCATTAATTGATAACTGGGACAAATTCATGGCAAACGGATGTGTGTGCAAAGGATGGGGTTTCATCTCTCTGGGGGGTTTGGGGTGGTTTCATTAGCCAATTTTGATTGAGGGGGGTAAATTGAATCAGAATATTGCTGTTTTAAATGTAAACAGTCACAATGTTTTGTTCCCGTGTAGCAACAGGGCACAAGTTACGTTTATTGTGTAAGTCTCAGTGTTTCTGATTCAGTGTAGCAATAGTCATAAAGTTACGTGCCTGTAGCAACACAATGTTACTGTTCCCGTTAGCAACAATTGCAATGTTACAGTTCCATGGAGCAACAGCCAAATGTTACGTTCCAGTGTAGGAACACCACAATGTTACTGTTCCATGTAGCTACAGTCTCAATTTACGTTCCACTGTGCAAAGGTCAGAATTTACTTTTCCAGTGTAACAACAGTCACAATGTTTCTGTTCGTGTAGGAACAGTCACAATTTTACGTTTTCCCGTGTAAAACATTTCACAGTTTTCCTTTATTAACTTAGCTTTTTGTATTGAACAATAATACCGCAGTTTAGTTTTAACTTTTCAAATTTAAAGAATACAAAATAACAAAAAATTGATTTGAGAAAGTTTTTTTTAGTTCCTCGTCAAGACCTTTTCATTATCATTAGTTGCCTCTTAAGATGAAAAGGAGGGATCAATAATGCCTCAAAATTGAATACCAATTTCGTTAAAACAATATGAAGAAGAGTGAATAGGCCATTGATCTATGTAGACAGGTCCTCCTCAAAGTGACTGATTCACATGTACGTGTTCCACTTATCTAATGTTCTAAATATTATATTCATTGTTTTTTTTTAGTTATTTCAATAACATTACACATTATACAGCACTCCCAGCAGAGCTAAGTGTTGTTTGTGATTCGTGGTCACTCGTGGTAATGGAAAGCTCAAAGAAAATGTCAATCACCTTCCATTTGAATATCAGCTCCAAAAGCAGTTATATAGTAATGAAACCACGACACAAGACCAGAATCGAAGTTAAGTTAAAAATTTGGCTAGGAATTTCCTTCTTGATGTTTGATCTGGCTTTCTGATTATTCTGGGCAATGGTATGGTACTTCTTCTCGACGGTGAATTTTAAAATGACTCTGGTTTTCCCATGTCCCTGTGAGATGTTGAAAACTTGTAACATTGTGACTGTTGATACAGTGAAACAGTAACATTGTGACTGTTGCTACACTGAAGCAGTAGAGTTGTGACTTACTACAATGAAACAGTAACATTGTCACTATTGGTACACTGGAACAGTAACATTGTCACTATTGGTACACTGGAACAGTAACATTGCGACTGTTGCTACAATGGAATAGTAACATTCTGACTGTTGCTACACTGGAACAGTAACACTGTGACTGTAGCTACACAGGAACAACATTCTGACTGTAGCTACACAGGAACAACAACATTCTGACTGTAGCTACACTGGAACAGTAACACTGACTGTTGCTACACAGGAACAGCAACATTCTGACTGTAGCTACACAGGAACAGCAACATTCTGACTGTAGCTACACTGGAACAGTAACATTCTGACTGTAGCTATATTGGAACAGTTACATTGGCATAAGAGACCATATAATCTAAATTGATCAGCTCACGCACTGTCAAAGATGCACTTGTATGGGGTGAGAATAGAGGCCAATAGAGAAAGAGCTAAACAATTCAAATAGCCTGAGATTTGGAGAGAGTGAAAAAAGGAGTTAAGGACAACCTAAAGGAAATCTTCAGCATGTGATGTCTCACTTCTAGGAGGCCAACTGTGTCCTTTATCACAACATTGTTAAGAAAATCTTTTTGAAAATTTTTCTCCACAGGGGTATTTACAAGTGAGGACTGTTTATGTTCTCAGGAAGGCTGTCTACAATATATCACACAGCACTGCTGCTTACATGAAATATTCGTTGAGTTTCCTACTACAGTTTGATTTTAGCTTAATTCCTCATAGATAATTTAATAAGATTAATATCAAGAGTTTCATTGACTCGCAAATGGCTTCACAAATGAATGATACTAACACAGCAGATATTAAAATAGATTAGATAAATAATAAAAGCAGCCGAGAGCGTTTCCTCAACCAGAACAAATCAGGTTCCAACAATAATCTAGATTTTCCTCCTCTACAAATTGGTGATTTTTATCCCATCAAAACAATCCACCATCTCATCTTCTTCACTTACAACATTATATTTAAATATGAACTCTTATATTTTTAAGAAATCAAAAAAAATGTTCTGTATCCAAGGATCAAATTTTATTTTTCCTGGCAATCCAAAGTTACCAGGGTTACAGTGTTAACCATGGATGACAGTGTTACCAGTGATGAGACAGTGTTACCAGGGATATAGTGTTTTACCAGGGATGACAGTGTTACTAGGGATGAGAGTCAGACGACACGAGACTACCTGGCAACAACCTGGGTATATTGATGGTGTGGGTGAAGTCTATGTCCTGGTCACCAAACTTATTATAGTAAGCACAGAGAGGGAGGGGAGGAGAAGGGGGTGAGAGTGAGCAAAGGGGGGGGTGGGGGGGGGGGAGGTTGGGAGATGAAAAAAGCGTACATAGTAAAATTATCTGCACTCAGAGAAATGATTTTCAACAAGAAATAATATTCCAATTCTCATTATAGAAAACCAATATATAATTTAAATAACAAAAACAATCAAATTCGACAGTAAAAATACTTAATCAAATTAAACATAACTTTTTCTCATAACAACGTTAATAACTATAAGTTAATCACAGAAATCCTATAATTCATATCCATGATTGTAAATTAGAACGTTTATAGAAAAAAAAATAGTACATATAAAGGTAGTTGACCTCTAAGGATTTTTGTCAATGTTCAGCAGTGTATTAAAAAAACTGAATAAGAACCCAGGTAATATATTTAGTTTGAAGTGCGTTCAGATTTTTTGGTCTTTCTCAGACCAATAAACCAACGTTGATTCTACAGCGCAGAGTTGTCAGGACGGACTTGGAATATACCATTTGGTCCATTGGCCACTGCTGCCATCATGGTCCAGTTGCCACTGCAGCCACCATGGTCCAGTTGGCCCACTGCTGCCCACCATGGTCCAGTTGGCCACTGCTGCCTTACATGGTCCAGTTGGCCACTGCTGCCACCTAATGGTCCAGTTGGCCAAACTGCTGCCACCATGGTCCAGTTGGCCACTGCTGCCACCATGGTCCAGATTGGCCAACAGCTGTTGCCACCATGGTCCAGTTATTGGCCATGCCGCGCACCAGTTGATACTGCTGTCCACTATGGCCAACAATTACCATTAACTATGGCCCAAGAGAGAGACCAACAATCAATGGCTGAAAAATAAAGTATAATTAAAACGGAGAGTCAATGTATAAATATAAAAGTTAAGTAACAACGACGACTGATTTTGTCCGTTTGACTGTAGTTGTTCTCTCCTTAATTATAATTAATTATATTACATTTTAGTCTCTAGTCGAGTCCCATCTAATTTTTCATATACAAAAATAACTGGTAAGCATATTCAAGTGGAGACACGCAAGAGCATTGTGCAGATCAGCCGTGCGTGGTTCGTACGTTTGACTACGTCTGCCACAGTAACAACCTCGTTGATCAGGCCCTGATCCACCAAGCTGCCGGGGCTTTGATCTCCAGAATACCCTCCAGTAATGTAACTGGTACCTGGCAAACAAAAAGATAAGTTGAGGAAACAACACACAATGAGAACACTAGATATATTTATTTTTCAGTATTATCATGGTGCGCTATAAATTAAATTTTTTCTGTTGGCTTTAATGGTGAAAACTAGAAGGTAGGAAGTGAGCTTCCGTTGATGACTCAACACGTGGTGTAAAGTGTTGACTGTGTTTGTATCCTGGAGGGACTCACGCTACCAAGATTGAGACAATGATCATCTCATAACTGCTTCTTTCCTCTTCATGTTATATTGACTGTATTTCTGCCGAAGAAGCCCTTGGCCGTGCAGTGATACCTTTCGCCAAATAAGATAACCAAGTGTTCAGAGAGAGTCTTATACATCAATTTGTTGATAATTATACCATAAATTACATGATAATGCATCTTGTTAGTTGCTGCTCGTGGCAAGTATGCGTAGTATATTTTAGGTATTTTGATAATATTTCCAGCTACTTTCGAGACCTAGTTAAGGTATTTCCTTCAAATTATAATCGTACGTGCGTTTACATATAACATATACTCATATTTTTGTACGTGAATGTGTACACAACACGACAAAGAATGAAAATTATACACACACATTAACACTTGGTATCTTTAATGTAGATGTTTCGCCATCCAGTTGGCTTTAACACTATAAATGTCTAGACAATAATTTGAAGACAGTAGAACTATAACAAATGATGAGGTAATCAGTCCCTCATCGTTGGAGTTTGTTGTTGAAAGCGACCGAGTTGTGAATACTCTGTAACACAAGGCAAGAAGGCTGGCGCGTATTTAACTAGATATCTAGTCAAGTGAAAAGGGACGGGTAGCAGACATGTCAGCAGTGCAAAATTATCGAATCTTCGTTCAGAGGGGCTCTCCACAACCCTCTTCACGTTCTCTAAACCCGCCCTGGGTGCGACCGACTTCCACGGGGGAATCCCGCCATCGTGACTATGCCATCGTCCTGCTACCCGTCCTCTTCACACCCCAGGTAATCTGTTTGTGACTTGAAAAAGCCCACTGTGGGGGCGAAACGTTGTCAATAAAGGATCACATTATACTTCATATGTGTTTATATTTCCATCCGTCCTCTTTTCACCTAACGCCATTATACAAGCGCCAACCTTCTTGCCTGTGCTCCAATTTTCACGACTACGTGCTCCTACACCACTCAAGGATGAGGGACTGATTACCTCATCTTTCGCATATAATTTTACTGTCTTCAAATTATGTCCTAGAATTTGTATTGATAAAGCCACTGGATATCCAGATGTTGCATATGTGTCTAATTTTCATAATGTCTGAGTCCAGAATGAATTAACTCGCCCACATCGTTCTTAAACTCTTAATTTTATGGCTGCTGCGACTACCTGACGAAGCCTTTCCGATTTTTGTGTCATCTGTAATCTATGAATTTGTTTTCATATAAGCCCCATTCAATATTATAAATGGATATAAATAGAATAAATACAAATTCGAGAATCCAGCTCGTCATGTTTGACATAAATATTTCGATATTACTCACATCAAGTGTCAGTGAAACCTGTCAAAGTTTTTATACACTTTAAAGATCATTACTTATATCATAAAATTGTAGGCTATCTCAAAATTTACTAATATTACCTAGCACAGGTAACTGTTTAACAGGCCTAATTACTAACCGTTTAAAAACCAGCTTGAAGCAGATTATTACAGTAATTAAAGGATTCAGGAAAAGGTATACACCAATGTTAGCTTTTGAACTTTTTTTTATACAATCATGTGCAATTGTACACTTTATACATTGTGTATGCTATACAGTGTACCACACTTACAGTGTACACTCTATACATGTACACGTCTATACCATGTACACCTATATCAGAAGATTTAACAAATACCTAAAATACCTGTGAGTTTGGTAAAGACAGATCGTAATATATAAATCCCTACACAACTACGCTTTCAGATATCTATACAGAGGACAAGGCCTGAGGCCTTGAACTGCAGCTCCCGAACGGTCCCTTGATACAAGGTAGCCTACCCTGGTGCTTCCCTCCCTCAACCCTGACCACTGGCCTACAGTAAGCTGGCAGTTTACTACTCCCCACAGATGAAGGGTGCTCTCCAACCCACACAATCCATAAACCTACCAAATTTTAACCCTGTTTTTTTACAAAACGGAAAGATGGATTATGGATAATGGGATGCATATGAAATAAAATAACGTCCGCTGCTTATGCTACAGTTAATAGTCACTGATATACACACAAACCAATATTTACATATACTGTGAATATTATGACTTGTCTCTCTGATGCATGATGTTTGAATGATTATGTGCACAGAAAAACCAAATTTGGTACCAGAAATATGAAAAAATAATTTATGGCAAGCGGAGAAAACGATATAAAGAACTAAAGTGAGAAGATAATAAATACATTAAACAACCTATAGCAATAACTCAAACAGAAACGAAAAACATTTCATCAGTGATAATCGTGGCGAGGATGAAGTGATGCAGGATGAAGGAGTGGAGGATGAGAGTGAGCAGGATGATAGTGTGGGAAAGGATGATAGTGAGCACTAACACTCCTTAAGCAACAGCTGCTTGATATCAGTACTCTTGATCTGAGGAACTGGAACTACCACTCTCCATTTTCGGATTAATGTAATAGCCTCCCATATCCTCTCGAACTAAGGTGTCTCTTACAATTTCGGCCTGAATAAATGTTATTAACAGATGACTAATATTTAGGTGATATGAAGAAATGGTCTTGTGCGTTATTGTACGTACAGGTCTTCTGTGTTATTCTACTTGTATTGTCATTCTGTGCTATTGTGCTCTACTGTCTTCTGAATTATTGTGCTGTACTGTCCTCAATGTTAATGTACTGTAATGTACTGTCTTCTGTATTGTTCTGTAATGTCCTTACTGTGTTTGGTTTGTTTCATGTTAAGGTTTTCTGTTTCACTGTACAGCACTGGTCGTTCCGAGTTTTGTAGTTGTACTGTCTTCCGTGTTATTGTAACGTACTGGTCTTTCCGTGGTTATTGTACTGTACTGGTCTTCCGTGATATAGAAATGTACTGGTCTTGCCGTGTTATTGTAATGTACTAGTCCTTGCCGTGATATTGTAAGTACTAGTCTTCAGTGATATTGTAATTGTACTGGTCTTACCTGTTATTGTATTGTACTGGGTCTTCCGTGTTATTGTAATGTACAGGTCTTCCGTGTTATTGTAATGTACTAAGTCTTCCCGTGATATTGTAAAGTACTGGTCTTCCGTGTTATTGAAGCCTCAACTGTTCTTCTGTGCAAATGAACTACATTGCTAGCCTGTTATTAGTGTAATGTACTGGTCTTGTGAGTTTATTGGTGCTGTAATGTATTTTGTGAATTGTACTGTACTGTCTTCTGTGTGATTGTACTGTACTGGTATTCTGTGTTATTGTACTGTACTGGTCTTCTGTGTTATTGTACTGTACTGGTCTTCTGTGTCATTGTACTGTACTGGTCTTCCCCGGTTACTGTACTGTACTGGTCTTCGTAGTTACTGTAATGTAACTGATCAGTATCATTGAACAGATAAACATAGGGTACAATTTGAAGTTGAGACTGCAGAACGAGTCACAGAATAAAAGAAGTACTACTCAGTCACAGAGTCGTCAGAGGAAGTAAATAGGCCTAGCAAGTTGATGTAGTGGAGGCAGCAACCATACATAACATTAAGACGAGGCATGACAATGTTCAGGAAGCAGAGAGAGGACCTAGTAGCGAACATGAAGAGGCGGGCCAGGAGCTGAGTCTCGACCCCTGGCAACCACAGTTTTAGGTGGGAGTACAGTTAGGTGAGAATTGTACTGGACCTTCTGTATTATTGTGAACTGTATTGGCCTTCTATGATATAGTACTGTACAGTTTTCCTGTGTTACCTGTGGCAGTACTGGTCATCTGTGTCATTGCACTGTACTGGTTATTTTGTGTTATTGTAATGTACAGGTCTCTGTGTTATGTCTGTGCTAGCATTCTCTGTTCTGTATTCAACTGGTCTTCTGCGTTGTGGTGCTGTACTGGTCCTCTGTGTTAAATTACTGTACCAGTTTCTGTGTATTGTTTCTGAATTGGGTGTTGTTATGTGGTGTTGTTCTGTACTGGTCTTCTTATTACTTACTGAACGTACTAGTCTTCTGTCTTATCGTAATGTACGGTGTTCCTGAGTATTGTATTCTACTGGTTTCTGAGTTTTTTGTGTTGTACTGGTCCTCTTTGTTAATGTACTGTACTGGTCTTCTGGTCTGCGTTGTTGCTGTGTACGGTCTACAGTGTTTCAGTACTGTAACTGGTCTTTTTGTGCAATTATTGGGTTCTGTACTGTCGTCTGTGTTATTGTACTAAACTGGTCGTATGTGTTATTTTACTATACTGGTCGTCTGTATTATTGTACTGTACTGGTCATCTGTGTTATTGTACTGTTACTGGGTTATGCGACCCTGAATGGGTCACAATGTATATAATGTATATTACGTGTTCATATATTTTAATAATTGCTTTTATTTTGCAATATTAGCTAAAATCGCAAATATATTGCTTTATATTATTATTTGACTTAGTTATATTATTAGGTAGGATGTAACATTTATATATTATTCAGTGCTCATAGTTCGAGTGTTAAGTAGCTGACAGCATTGTATAAACTACTGTAGTTTTTCACTTCGCTTGTTCAACTGCCGGCTTTCTTAGTTGCTGGGCAGCAGCAGTTCACGGAGAGTCACGTGAATAGGGGGGAATGATCACACCTCACCAGGAGTGAGTCTGCCTGGCCTCAGCTAAGGATTGTCTGTTTGACATTGCTTCTAACAAGAGGTCCCTCTAACTGCTCTCCTTTTGTGGCCCTTGTTTGGAAGATTGTCTCTGTCGCTTTCTTGTCGTTGGTTCTCTGTGTAACACTGTTCAGAGAACATAGCCTAGACTTAGTGATTTTCGACGTTGTACTGAGGTTGTGTCGCTTATACACTCTGAGAAACTCAGGTCCTGAGCTGTAGCTTCTGACCTAATTTGTACTGGTATCTGTGTACGTCCACAGTCGGGGATTTTCAATGCTGAACTTAGATTCAATAGTATGGGAGTTTTGTGATCTCTTTTGCAGGATCTCAGATGGTCCCTACTTAGTGTCATTATAAATATCTCCTTGTTCCTGATTCCTTGTCCTTGCTGCTGTTATATTGTTGTTCGGGCTTATCAGATCGTATTATTGTTCAAGCAAGCTGTTCTGATTGCCAGGTTATGGTCAAGAAGTTAGTTTTATGTGAGACTTTAGTCAGTCACTGGTTAAGTCTAGACGAGTCTAGAGACATAGCAAACTACATAGAGCACTTACACACATACACCACAAAACTTTTAATATTTGCTATTATGTTTATTATTAACAATTTAGAACAGAAGTAATGTACAACTAGTTATTAGTGTACTCACAACGGTAAGCAAGGCAGAAAAGAAACCGCTAGAGAGCAACCGTGCTTCAACCAGCTTCTAGAAGGGAATGAACAAGGCAGACAGGAGAGTGGTACCCACCTAACCTCTGCGATGCCAAAACCATCTTCTAATTGGCTGGAACCTGTACGGTAGAACGACTGGGCCCCATCGCCAACCCCTAGTTCCCTGGTTTCGCATGGTTGGGGGAGATAGCCTGTAAATGAGGGTGGTACATGCGCCGAATAAAGGTTACGTACTCTTGCATGCCACAGTTATTAAATGACTAACAAGTGTAACAGACGGTACTTAAAAATCAATAAAGATGTGATAGTGCCTACACACAATACTACTGTACACGAGAGAAGTGTAGGAACTTTGTATCCTAAATTATATTAAATTGATTAATATTCTTTGATAATATACGCCATGACAACTTAATTGTTATTAATAAAACTTATTAAATTTTAATTTTCTTTAGTCAGTAGCCTACCAGTTGTGAATCCAGAAGCACTATGAAATCTTACTAAATTCTAATGGATAATGGACCATGATACAGACTACTTGCTAAACAAAACCCAGTAAAACAGGCAGGATGCAAGAAAGGCAGTCTTTTCTATTATTCCAGGAGTCTTCTATAGCATTATTAGATATCGCGTTTTTTGTATGCACTGGTCTTCTGATGTTATTGTTACAGTACTGGACATCAGTGTAATTGTACAGTACAGTCTTCAGTGTTATGTACAGTACTGAGCTTCTGTGTTTTGAACTGTACTTGACATACTGTGTTATTGAACTGTACTGGGACTCTGTGTTAAATGAACTGTACTGTCTTCAGTTTATATTGTACTGTACTGGACTTCTGTGTTAATGTACTGAACAGGTCTTCTGTGTTAATTGTCCTGTACGGTCTTCTGTGTTTATTGTAATATGCTTGGTCTTCTGTGTTATTGTAATCTGCAGGTCTTTGAGATTATTGTAATATGCTGTCTATGTGTTATTGTAATATGCTGGCTACTTGTGTTATTGAAATATGCTGGTCTTCCTTCTTACTGTGCAGTACTGGCCATCTGTGCTATTGCACAGTATCAGGTCTTTGTGTTCTTGTACTGTACTGGCATTCTATGTGATATACTCTACTTGGTTTTCTGCGTATTCTTCTGACACGCTTCTGTGTTAATCTTCTGTACTGTCTCTGTTCACTGTACTGCACTGGTTTCTGTGTTATTTTCAATGTACTGGTCTTTCCGTGTAATGTACTCTACTGGTAGTCTGTGTTATTGTACTTTAACTGGTCTTGTGTGTATTGTTACTGTACTGGTCTTTCTGAAATTTGAACTGTACAGGCTGTGTTTTTGTACTGTGCTGGTGTCCTCTGTGTTACTGTACTGCAATGTACTGAAATTGTGGGACACTGTACAGTAATGGCTTCTGTGGCTAGTGTACTTTGTTTGTCTTCTATGTTACTATAACGAACTGGTCATTCTGCTTAATGTTTCTGTCTTTTATTCTGTGAAAAAATTTTTTTACTGGGCTTTGGTTTTTTTCTGCACTGTCTTCGTTTGTTGTACTGTAGGAATTTTTGTGCATTTTACAGAATTTTGGTCTTGCTTTTTATTGTAAATGTACCCGGCTTCGGCGTTTTCTGTACTTATGTCTTCTGTATTATTGTTTCTGTACTTGTATTCCGTTATTGTACGAGGTCTTTTGTATTTTTGTATTTTATGGTGTTCTGTGTCACTGTACAACTGTCTTCCTGTTACTGTACTGTACTGTACTGATCGTTTATTGTACTAAAATAATCTTCTGTGCTATTGCCTGTACAGGTCTTCTTGTTTATTCTTACTGGTTTTCTGTGTTATTTTAAAATGTACTTGTCTTCTGGTTAAGGTCTGTACTGGTCCTCTGTATTATTTTTAAAATGTACCGCTTTTGTTATTTTTTCTGTTTTGGTCTTCTCTTGGTTTTGGACTGGTCTTTGTTACGTAAGACTGGTCTCTGTGTATTGTACTCTACTGGTCTTCTGAGTTTTTGTGCGTACGGTTTTTTGGTCCGTACTGCACTTGGGCTCCCCGTGTTACTTGTTCTGGTCTTCGTTTATTTTACTTCTACTGTCTTCTGCGTTATTGTACTGGGCCCCTGTGTTTTGTACGCTACTGGTCTTGTGTGTTTTTTTATACGGTCTTTTGTGCAATTGTACTGTACCTTCTTTTGTGATTGAAAAAGTACTGGCTTTTGTGTTTTTGTACTGTACGGCTCTAGTTATTGAACCGTATGGTCCCTTTTGGGAACGTACTGAACTGTTTCCCGGTGCTACTGTTGTACTGGGATTTTTTGTTTTTTATTTTGTACTGTATGTCTTTTTGTGTTAGTGAACTGTATTGCTATCTCGTATTTAAAGTACGTTTTTGTGTTTTCTTTTGCTAGTCTCTTGGGTTTTTTACTGTACTGGTACTCTGTGTTATTTTATATTCTGGTCTTCTGCGTTATTATTCGTACGGGATTCTGTGTTATAGTATGTACTTTTCTTTTGTGTTATTGTTCTTATGGGCTTCTGTGTTTTTGTACGCACTGATTTTTTTGCTTTTTTGCAAAATGAATATTTCTGTGTTTTGTATGTATTTGGGCTTTGTCTTTTTGTAATAACTGGTTTCTGCTTTATTGTTTTTATGGGATTTTTTTATTGTACATACGGTCTTGCGTGTTACGTACTGTACCCCGTCTCCTTTTTTTCTGTACTTACTGTCTGTGTTATTGTGCGTATAGTGTTTTGTGATTTTTCTGTACTGGTCCAAAAGTGTTTTAATATTGTAATGGCCTTCTATGTTATTGTCTTACGGCTTTTGTGTTTAAAGAACGATTGCCCGTTTTTTATGTACTTCTTGGTCTTTTCCCTGTTTCTTATGGCCTTCTGGTTTTTTTTCTGCTTTTGTATTCTGTATTATTTTTTCTGTACTGGGCCTTTTTGTTTATTGTACTGTACTGGCTTTTGTGCATTGTACTGTACAGGTTTCTGTATTATGTACTGTGCTTTATTGGTATTGGGGGTATTACTTTGTGGCTTCCTGTGTTATTAACTTTACTGACTTGTTAGGGCTGGCTTTTCGTATACTGTTATGGTATTCTGTGTATTGTTCTGTACGGGTCTTCTGTGTTATTTTACTGTACTGGGGTTCTGTGTTTTTTCTGTCGGTCTTCTGTATTGGCCTTTTGGTTTTCTTTTTTTTGTACTGTACGGGGGCTTTTGTTTATTGTACTGTGTGGTCTTTTTTAGTTTCTGTCCCTCGTCCTCTTGTACGTACTGACTGCGCTGGTATTGTGGCATTGTACTTTAAGTCTTCTTGTTTTTGTACGTGTTGGGGTACTGTGCTTTTGCCGTGTTACTTACCGACTAGTCCTCTGTGTTAAAGTACTTTTTTTGGGA